>OY293304.1:72945829-73486307 GCA_958502075.1 Orchestes rusci
TGTTCTTACATTTTTGAGACGTACCTATATTAAAAATCAATCCACTCATGAATGTAAAATTTGAATATAAATCTTAATTTCTCAAAATCAGCTATGAGTTGACAAATAAAACCATGAAACCATGCCCCTGGAATATTCCCGGATTAAACTGATAAATCTGCAAATATTCATTCAACCTCTCTCGGCGGCTCTTGAGTTATGAAACACAAACAGAAAGATTTCCATTTTTATCTAGTAGATTCCATTTTTATATAGGTAGTACGCATATTCTACCCGATATTCAAAAGTCATCAGGTATTTTTCTTCAAAATACCTTGAAAAATGCCAAATGTATAAAGAAGAAAATGCGAATCTTGCTACTTGACCAAAAACGGGGCGATGCTGACGCAATCCTCTTTCACTCTCTCATCGCAATCATATACGCCAGACGGAGATAAATAATAGATCGTGTGACGTCAGCTTGGCTATCATAAAATTGTGTTTATTGGCGGTTCATTAATCGTTGACTACTACATTAATAAAAGCCCAAGGTTGATTTAAAAAATATATTGATGGCAGCAGTATTTGATAATCCTAATAGCTTTCATATGTTTTGAAATATCTTTCATATTTTTAAAAACTGTTCACTTTTTACTACTAATGGATGCAATCCCTTTCTGGGCAAGATTTTTTGCAGAAAATCAATTTTACTATGACTTTATAGATTTGTGCCTCAAGATAACACACACAAAAATAGTTTGGAGTGGTTCGGACTTCTTGCAGGTCAGATAATTAGTGTCCCATTTATTTGTATGAATTTATCTGGAAACAGCTCTCTCTCTATTAATAATTGTAGTGCCTACCCTTGTATTTGATATGTGGCGAGATCTATCTTGCCGAAACCACCAATCTGGCCACCACTTCATAAAATACATAAACATAATATGGTTTATGATTGAGCGTGATGAAAAATCTGAGACATTGTGATTGTGAAGAGACTCAGTTGTCTAACGGACGACATCTTGAGATTTTTTTTCTGCTATACAGGGTGTATTTTAAGTTGGGGTTTTCCTTCCAACACTGTATAGAATGCAGGCCCGACAAGAGGGGGGGGGGCAAACGGGACAAATTCCCGGGGCCTGTAAAGACATGGGGCCCGGTAGGTCCGACTATAATATTATAAAAAAATGAATACTTCAACTAAAAAGAAGCGCGCCGCGCATTTTACCTTATAATTTTTAAGCGACATCATAAATTCATCACGAGAGATTCTGGTGGCTCCATCCGACAAAGTTATAATGTCCTGCTTCAGTGTAGAATCTGGAACAAATGAGGTATTGATGTCTTCGATGACGTTATCCCTACATTCAGACCGTAATTGTCAACTTCAATCAGGCACGTATTTAGAGGGGGGGGGGGTCCGTCCCCCTGAACGATCTCGTAATTCATAATAATGGTGCTAATAACCACGCTATCTACTAAATTATAAATATCATGGCGAATAAAAGAAGTCGTGGATTGGGTTTTTAAAAGTGTCTTCGCATTTCTTCAAAAAGCTATTTTCCTTGGATGTGGTTTTTTCATATACACAAACTGATGGACTCCCCCCGAAACCTAATTTTGATGGATACGTTCCTGACGTCAATGTCTTTCCCATCAAGGGAATCCCATGATATGTGCTTTTACTTAAAGCCGGTTGTTGTACACTGATCCAAGTAATTGACGCACCACCTCTAATTTTTTCATGAGACTTGTGATTTTGTGTAAACATGCCTCAGGCTAAATCTTGATATCTTATATGAAAAGAGAACTATCAAGCTGAACAAAGAATAAAAACATTAAAAATGAACACGGTTTTATGGTTTTGACATTAAAAACAAACAAAAAAAAACAAAACAAGAATGGTTTTGTTTTTTCACTTAATTCTACAGAGTGTTTCAAATTTTCAGAGCAATAGTGTTCCTATACTTAATATGGAGTTAAATGCGAATTAAATTATGTAAAAGTTCAAAACACTGTAGAATTTGTTGATAAAAATAGAATTTTTGTTTTGTCAAAACTTTGAAGCCTTCTTCTTTTTTAATTGTTTCTTGTTTCATTTCTTGTTAAGCTTGATAGCTGCGTTTTCAAAAGAGATATCAAGATTCACCCCAGGACATTTAACACATCTTATCTATGTCAAAATTAGAGTTGGTGCGTTAATTATTTGGTGTACTCATATGATTTTTTTTTAATTTATTTTTAGCATTTATTTTTTCATTCCATATAACCACCTGTGCTTCAGTGTTTTATTGCGTGGAGGGGATGAAGTGAATGGGCCCGAAAGACTGAAAAGTCCGAGTGCCTGTTACGTCTCTCGGCGGCCCTGATAGAATGCAAGAAAATAGGAAAATTTGTCAAATAAAATTTTGTCCGAAAATCCTCCGTTTCCGAAATAAAGGGTGTTAAAAAACGCATTTTTATCATAAACTTTCCTACCAATCCAGACATTTCCACATTTTTTTCATTATATACATTTGAATTGTATTTATGTGAGTAATTGACCTTACTTTAATACAAATTATGCTACAAGATGGCAGAAGAAGTCAGAGGAAGAATAGACATGATAGGATGGCTTTACTCTTCGATGAAGTTGCCAGTTACTGACTGCCCTTGCTACCACACGGAACCTGGTTCACAACTTCACTGAATTCATCATTTACAGTGAGTTATATTTCAGATTATATTCACTGGATTACCGAGAGTACTAAAAGAAATTCCGGATTCACCTATATGAAATCGATGTCAAGTTCTGAGACTAAGAGCTGCCATCGGCCAATTCTTGGTAATGTAGGTATAGGTTTGAGTTATGTATATCCAATTTTGAAATGATTTGTGATTTGTTCACCTACACTATATCAAATTTGTGCACATTTTTTTAAATGAAAATTATGTAGGTTCCCAAGCGAACATGAAACATCACTCTGCTAAGCGCGAGAGCACCGAACATATAATCTAGAAGACTCACTTCAGTGCGGCACTTTGAATGAAAGCCGGCCGACTGCTAGGCCGCGCAAACATATTGTGTTAGATACGAGACTTACGAGAGTGACAGGCATAGTATAAAATACCCTTGAGGCTTAGATCGACAGCTGGTACGTGAGTTGTTGAATACATAGGTCATGGTGCCGATTCTGGGACCGTACGAACGGTCATATCGAGAGAAGTGAACGGAGAAGTAAATGGAGGCCATCGTTCACTTCTCTCGATATTCTCCAAGGTCAGTTTCGTGCGCTAGGCAGAGTGATCACCTATATTATCAGATGTTTGGTGGCGAGACTCGAGAATCGCCAACGTTCCTAACACTTGCCACTCACTACTGCTCTGTCATATTCCGCCAAAACAGAAATATTCAACGACATATTTACAAGTAGGCGTGTAGGCGATCTATTCCTCGACGATGTTTTATATACTTTGTCACTCTCGTTGGCCTTGATCCAATCACATGTTCGCACGGCTTCATCAATCGGCCGTCTTTCATTTGATGATGCTAGTTCAAAGCGCCGCGCTTAAGAAACTCTTCTATATTGTTATATGTTCGGTGGTATTATCTTTTCTAGGTATATTAGTAATATATATACGATACAAGACCGAGTACCTATATCATCAATAAGTTTATCTATTATCTATCATTAAAAATAGTTATTTATGGTACTAGTGCATCATGTTGAGAATAAGTCACGAGAGAAAGATTTATACCACGAGGCCGTCAGGCGTCAGGCCGAGTGGCATACATTCTCAAGTGACTTGGGAAACATACAACACAAGTGGCATACAATGTTTCATCCAACAAATGGAAAAAATCGTTTTTCATGAGATGATTATTAAAAATTTTAATTTCAGTGTCAGAATGACTAGACAGTGACATCAAGTGTTAACATCTTTCTCAAAATAGGTTATTGTTTGTTTGGTTGCCACGGGAACGTGAAAGGATTTGTTAGTTTGTTTGCCACGGGAACGTGAGTTATAATCCATAACTCACTAGTGACTGGTAAGTCATTGATTATGAACAACTAGTGTGTTATTTGACACTTCACTTGTATAAAATGACATCAATAATGAAACCTACATATAACTATCATTTGTTTGATAAAAGCATTGAAATGCTTTTTATTGTTCCGATACACTTTTGTTTTGCAGTTTTATCCGTATTTCTGGAATCTAGAATATCATTTTGCATATTAACAGAATTTCACAAGTGTCTGCTGGAATTGACGGTCCGTAGAAAAAGCAGCTGTTTTCGTGGTGTCGATTTTGTCTCTTCACTTATCGAAGCAGATTTTCTTCAATTTTTTCTTCTGATAATGATTATGCGGAGATTTTTATCATAGCAGTGATATCACACCACAAAATAATATTCCTTTGAAACATTTTCTACCGGTTAGGTGGTTAGTTTTATGAATGTGCTAAAAACGCAGTGAAGTTGATAGAACTCTTTATATGTTTTCGGAACGAGCCTACGCCAAGCCAAATACACAAATAAATAAATGGTATGAAATGATCCGATCTCGATGATCGGATCGGTTCAGCGTTCGCCCCGGCGTTCGGCGTGGTCAACGACCCAACGAACCATTTTCTACCGTTGCCGCTCTCGAGAGTCGCAATAACAGAGGCAGAGGTCGTTTCGTTCGAAAATGCACACACCACATAACGCCTTGCCACTCCGGGGTCATTTCATTTCTCTTTGTCTAATTCGTATTGAAGAAACGGCAATGCTGAAGGTTTTTCGGTCGTAAACGCAAGTTAATTTTTGTCATTGTGGTATCGCTAGGAATAGATATGACGCATCGCTCAAATCTGGAGTTATTTATGAAATTGATTTCTGATCCTACTCATTTAAAGATGTGTGCAAACTTCACTTAATAAGTTCATAAGTTGGCACCTATCTGATTCTCTACTTCGGCAATAGGTATAAGGTTCCGGGTTAAAGAAAAACTATCAAGTAACAAGCCAAACTTCAATCAATTTTTTTTTCACTTAGGCATGTCTAATTTATCAGCAAATACACTCTCTGTCAACTAAAAAACATTGATTGACCTTTGAACGCAAAACCGCTATAAAGTCAACGTTCACGATATCTACACATTATGATACAATTTTGTCAACCTGAATTTTTTGTTATCGTTTTTTTCGTCGGCAATGGCCCATTGGCTTCGCTCCAACATTTTATTTTCGGTATATTTAGGCTTTTCCTTGCATTCAAGTCAATAAATACTATAAAGACTGATACATAAGGAATGTTTCCATACATATTTTTAAAAACAAAACGAAATCTGCATTACATCCTAGATCCTCAATCCAAATGCAGAAATAAATCAATAATGTTTATTGAAGCTGTAGAGACTAGAGCTGAGTCTTGAGTCCGTTCAAATTGCATAAAGAACAAAATGCAATTTGAAAATGTTTATGCTAAAATGACGGAAGCTCGCACATATTATATACTTAAATCAATCTCTGATCTGATGTCCGATTCGAAAGAGTAGGGGTCAAAGTTTTGACCAGGTGAGTGTGAAATGAGGGGGCGGTATTTATACTGATGACTATAGGCTCGTTCAGTGAAATTTCGACACGATGTTTTTTGGCGTTATTATGTTATATCACAGTCCCTCCTCAATACCGGCTACCTACCGGTTGAGGACAGAAAAATATTTCAAACTTGAAGTTGAAAACATCGCTTGTATCCATCGGCGATACTTGTTCAGTGTTCACTCAACACAGGTTAGACGCGACAAGTACAGTTACGTCATCGGTCGGGCTCGGAGCGTTTCAAATTTGCAAGGTTTTGATAATGTATTTACATATGAAAACGGGCTTAGCAAATGATGGAATTCTGGACAAGTACTAAATACAATCACATAATACAATACGCTTTTTCAAAATATGTAATAAGAACATTATGCTGAACGAGCCTATTATTATGCTTGTGCAATTCTTCGGAATTCGATCATAAAATAGATTAAATATCAGTCAAAATCAATTTTAAATTCTCTTACATGCTTCCCGCCTATCTGAGTAACTGAAAAGGTGTCGTTCGCGCCAGTAAGCAAACAAGAATCAACAGATTTTGGTTGTTGAGATAGACGAGGGGGGGGGGAAGAAACGAGTGTTTGAATCGATCAATCTCAAAAACGGTTAAGACTATCTAAGTCAATAATCGAAGATACATTTTTTATGTAAAAGACTCCAAAGAAGAAAAATTGGGGCTATGAATATCTTCTGCTCGCCCTATTTCACAATCTCGCCTTGAATACAAATTTGAAAACATCTTGAATCGTGGAAAAAAAGTTTTCAGTGAACTTGTGAAATGTCGTCATTCTAACACAAAAGATTTTGAAAATATCAACAAATAGATCATCATCAGGGGCAGATGAGAGATTTTTGATGGATGATATGTAATGCAAAATTTTTCATGAACACATTGTTTTGTAAAATTAGGTTATTATAAAAAAAAATAAGTATCAAATGTAATATAGTTCCTCATGTATTTCGAACAATTCATATATTATGTGAAATAAGTTTTCAATTTGGAAATAACTTGATGTGAATGTTCTTTATTCATTTTAAGGTCACTCAGTTTCTCAACTGTTTAGAATAATTCTCTGCGTTGGCCTGTGGATAAGATTATTTGTTCTAAGTGAGCGACATCGATATGAGATGAATAAGAATAAGTGGCCATGGTTAGATGATTTCGAACAAGAAAGGTCGCAGCTCACTGAAAAAATAATTAGTCATCACGTGACCATCGTTTTGCCAACACTATAAAAGGCTGTTTTGCTTTTGATTCGGTAGTTCTTTGAAGGTTCGATAGAGTAGACAAATACATGCAGGGTGTCCCAGAAAGAATATGGGACATACGCAAACAGCAACAGCTGATTCCTCACACAAAAATATTGCGGTCGCCCTGAACTTGTTTATCCGGAAAAATGATATTGACAGAGATACAAGTTGAATTTTAATTTTTGATTTTATCCCATCACTTTTGAAATAATGAAGTTATATTGATTAGATTTGGTATATGGGGGTTGTTTGACATGCAAAATTCATATCTGGCCTTGATATGACTCTTGTATGTAGGGGGCCACTTACATCTTTTCACTCATCCAAATACATAGTCATAGCTTTTTTGTACGCACTCGAACATTTTTTTTCAATTGAAAAATTTATTTCTCCGTCCATTTTACCTGAAAAAGATATACCTTGTAAAGGTGGATAGGAGTGACCTTTTTCAAATCTTCTACAAATTTTACCTTTTTCATGTAAATAAGATGGAGATTTTTTTTTTTTTCAATTTAAAAAAAAAATGTACGAGTGCGTTTAAAGAAGTTATTATCATTGGAATGAGTGCAAAGGTGTGTATGTGGCGTTCCCTACAAGTAAGAGCAATTCCGTGCTCATATTTGAATTTTTCATGTCAAACAACCCTCATAGACCCAACTTCATCAATATAACGTGATTATTTCGAATGTTATTCAAATAAATCAAAAATTAAAATTCAACTTTGACACCCTGTATCTCTGTTAATATCAACTTTCGGGATAGACAAGTTCGGGGCGATCACAATATTTTTGTGTGAGGAGTCTGCTGTTACCGTATGTCCCATTTTTTCTGGGAAACCCTGTATATTGTTCGTCTGTATACAGAGTGACCCATTTGAAAGTGCGCCATCTCCATAACATTTTTATTTATGGAGCGATTTTGACGATTTTTCTTTCGAAATGTGAAGAGTGGAAAGGTTTATTTTGAGGCCAAATGTCGTCAAGTTTTTTCAAAATTCAAGGCCTACTAGATCATATTTTAGAGGCTGAAAAATCCAGAATCCATATTAGCGATTTTTTTAGAAAAAATCTGCTTACGCCACTGGATTCGTCATACCCTGAAATGGATCTGTACAAAATTTCATGAAAAAATATTGAAAATTACCGATTGAATATATTATGCACCAAGAAGTATTTTACCTCGAAACTCTTGCGATAGCAAATCTTTCAGAAAAAAATTATTAAATATAAACATTTGATAGATATTCTCATGTCAAAATACAATGAAAACAAATGAACGAGACTGACAAAAAAAAATAGAAAAAATATCACACACTGAAATAATATTTTTGAATTGAATATTTTTTCATGAACTTTGGTAAAGACTCATTTCAGGGAATGAAAGATCCAGTGGCGTAGGGAGATTTTGTCTAAAAAAAATCGCTGCTATGTTTTCTGGATTTTTCAGCCTCTAAATAATATGATCTAGTAGGCCTGGGTTCTTGGAAAAAACTGGGCGACGTATTGCCTCAAGAAACACCTTTTCCCTCTCTACATTCAAAAAAAGTTGGCAAAATCGATCAATGAATTAAAAAGTTATGAGGGTGGCCCGCTTTCAAATGTTTCACTCTGTAGGACTGTAGGTATAATGTACTAACTTGATTTGTGAAACATGTAAAATTCGATAGGAATACAAATTCGTGAGAGAGATTTAAAACAAATAGGTTGACCAGATATACCTTATAATAATTCATATTTCTATACCAATAGTCTATTACCAATAAGTACTACAGAATTCACAGAGTACCTACACATGTACATACATTAACAGTCATTTCTAGATCATCGCATAAAATAATTTTATTTTAGAATTAGTCTACTTTCGTGACCTCAAAAATACGAACACCACAAGGCTTCGTGTGGATCAACCGCTTCTTGCTTCTTTCATTCCTTTGCTTTGTCTAAGAGTCTGTCCTGTCTTCAGTTCAGATCGAAACCGGTGCGCGGTGCTCAAATGCAAATTATCGAGGTTACAAACTGTGTGCGACTGTTGCAAGTCCTTGCGTAACAAAGATTGTAAAAGACCTGCAAAAATATAAAAATTGAACGTGAAAGGAGCACATTATAGAAGGTTCTTTAAGTAATGAGAATAGGCGTGGCAAAATAATTTTGTTGTAGCACCATCTTGAACTGTTATTTTTGTTCTTCCACTACTTGAGTCCTGGAATACATATTTGTTCTAAAATAACCGTCAAGATATACATATGTATATTAATATTAATAATTAGATATGAAATAGGTGTGGTACATGCATGGTTTACTGTTTATATGCGGAAGAGTGGTATCAAAGCCGATAAGCACATGATTTCTGGTATATCAAATTATATTGCCTCGCGTGATGTGACAACGGTAATGAAAAAATCAACCAAGATTTTCATAGAAGTAACTAATCAGCTCTAAAATCGTTTAGCGAATTGATATGAATAAATTGAGTCAATTTAAGTTCTTGGTTTATTTATGAATGGAAATCATGTGTTTGTAACATTTTCTTTACATGAATGTTAATGAAGTAATCTCGAACTTTTATCATCTTTTTTACTTATAGTTGCTATAGAGCTACTGGGATCGACCAACCACCTGCCTGTCTGTCTCACATATGCAGGTGTTTTGATCAACAAGGCACCTGTCTCGTATTAAACCCTTTGCTGATGGGATGCGATGATTCAATTCCCAACGGTCGTTTTGTCGCAGACAGGTATCGCAGACAACTATGTGAATATTGTGATTTCGTAGTTTCATTTTAAAATCTGAGGTTTGTTGCTTTTCACGTTTATGATAAGCATTTAGCTACTTCTAAGTTATATACCTAGATATAATTAATTATGAACCCACTAAACATGTTACGTACCATAAACAATTTGTAACGTTTCATAAAAGTTTATACATTAACGTTTATTTTTTAATGTTAATGATACGTAATTCCAACGTGCAATAGATCGAAAGAAAATGTTGTTTTCCGATATCGTTAAAGTTGCGTTATATATCCGTCAACGATGAAACGTTTCTGGATAGAAACAGAAATACGTAATTTTAAAGTATATTTAGGTAGTCAAGTTTGTAACGTTATACATTTAACATTAAAAGTACGTAACAATCGTAACAGATTTTTCATGTTGTCGATTCAACATTGCGATAATGCTACTGTGAAGTGAAATCTTAACGTTATTTCAGAATCACCTTATCTTAATTTTTTTCATAATATTCTCATATAGTTTTTCACGGTGTCCATTTTTAAAAGTCGATTTCAAAAGTTTCTGATCATATTGTGTTAAGTTGGATCGATCCGATCATAGCAATAAAAAGCGCCTCTGATTTACATGATGATATAATTATTATGCTACCATCCACATTGAGTTTGTGTTCAAACTCACGCTTACACAAGGCATTCTACTGCGAGAAATAAGTAGTGATGAAAAATGTTTTCGAATTTTCAAATTCACCGCCAAAAACCGGAACAATACCGTGCGCAAGGCGCCTACATGAACTGCAGACTGCAGCGGATATTGATCCACAACACGAGAACACGAGAACGACAACGGGCAAGCAAGCACCAAATTGACGCCATTGATCCAGAGCCATTGTTCTGTTCAGTTGTTGTGTTGTGTTGAGGTTTTCTCTCATTGATGCTTATTCCAAATTAGTTTTGAATGTTTTGTGCTTTGTTTTTGTGAGTTGATTCTCACGGCCAAGGGCTCCCCGTCACGTACACGTACTCACTACCCAGTTCTCAACTACTACTACAACAGTGAATAACATGCGGACAAAGAAAATGCATTTAGTGAGTGAATTTGTGAGTATCATATCATATTCAACTTTTCAATGGGTATAATCTTAAAAATTAATAATTGTCAATATATCATGTTGCATGTTGCTATCTCGGTAATTTAATCTCGATAATTCTTGACTAGTAGGGTATTTGAATAAATTGAATTACTGCATATTTAATGTATGTATATTTCTGTTTATTTTTTAGTTTAATAAGCTTTGCCTTGTGGGTGGCATGAATTGGAAGAACGAGTGAAGAAGTTGTTTGACACTGTGACAGCAGTGATGGATGTACCTATAGCATTTATAGCAATGATTTGGCTGTACTCACTCAGCTCAGAGACCGGCCAAAAAAACCACTTTAGTAAAAATCTTGAGAGGTGAGCATTGGTCCATCTTCATTGGTTTGGGATATAAGAATTTTTGAACACCTTGCAGTTTTCCATTTATAATAATTGTGTAGGGTGTACATGAAATTTTGTTGCAGGTTTTTACTCAAACATTTATTTTTAGCTCGAATTTTAGCAATTCTGGGATAAATAGTTTCTGAGATCTGACACCTTGACTAACCACCCTGTACTAAGAAAGGTTTGCCAAACCTTAAATCTACAATTTTTATCTGTCACTAATCACTATAATCCTTATTAAAAAAAAATAACTGTGTATTCAAAATGTACAGTGCTTTTAATTTAATTCGTCACACACTTTCAAAAGGAAATATTCATTTTTTGAGCTAAAAGGTCGAACAAAAAAAAAGGAATTATAGGGTTTTTCGTTAAGTTTTGTGCGATAGAGTCAAATATTTTCTAAACTGTCAAATGTCAAAATTATGGAAAAAGGTAACTTACTTTTTTTATGGGACGGATACCCTATATATCATTACAAATTTGGAAAGGCATCTTCTGTTCACGAAAATATAGCACAATTGGTATAAATAAGATTAAAATTGTAATTTTCCAGAATGAAGATACACGAGTTTATATTCATCTGTTTCCAATAATTGTTATGGTTGCACTCGATTTGTCAAATGTTTGAAGTAAATACTGTCCCTTCACAGTAAAAGTAGATAAAAGTAAATACTTGATTTGAGTAATTCATTAAAATGCTGTATTTACAAACCAGAAAATCTTCTATATCTTAGTGAATATTTACAAGAACTATAACAATTATTGGAAACAAAATACAACACGCCAGGAAATCATAATTTTAATTAGATCTCTATACCAAATTGACTCTAAACTATAGAATATAAAGGGCATGTGTGCTATATTTTCTTGATCAGAAGAAAGATGCCTTTCTAAAAATATGTAAATGATATTACGATGTGCTATTTTAAAAAAAAATAAGTTCTGTCATTAATTTGACAGGTTAGAAAATATTTGACTCTGTAGCACAAAACTTTTGACGAAAAATACGACAAATCGTTTTTTTGTTCGACCTTTTAGCTCAATGAATGAATGTTTCACAGCCTTTTGAAAGTGTGACAAATTAAATTGAAAGCACTTCACACGGTGATCTGTAACTTGATGCACGATACAGAATTCGAGAAAATAAAATCTCCGAAACTGATTCGTTTCCGAAATGGACCTTTCTGTACACTGATGTAAGATTCCCTTATTCAATATTGAACTTACATGAGCTTAACGCAAACAAACGTGCCAGTTAATGTTAATGTAATTGTTCAGATTTTAATCTAAATATTTAATAGATATTTCCATTGTTTACAGATCATCACAGATTATATCAAAAAAATTCATCCAACTTTCAATGACCGGGACTTTAGTTTTGCAGTTGTCGACTGGTTCGGATTTGCGAATCAGCGCAAAAAAAAAGAGTGATTATTTTGTGATTTAAAAGATAGTTTTTTAAGAACTGTCTTAGTTTTTAAGAATAAATGCTTTGTTTTTAAGAATGCTATGTTCATTTTGTTTATGTTGTTAAAAAAATGTACCTTGACTTTTATTTATATGGAGTTTCTGTTTTTTTCATTTAACTTAATTTGGTGTCGTTTTGAAAACATGTATTTTTCTATAAATTTTATAGTTTTAGTTTTTAAGAATGTTAGGTATGTTTATTTTGTTTGTGCTATTTAAAAATATGTATCAATTCTATTTTTATATGAAGTTTTAATAATGTTACTTATATGAAGTCAATACATATTTTTCACCTCTGAATGCGTTTTCATGTTTAATAGGGCATACAACGATTAAAAACTTCATACATCAAATTTTTCCAGTTTGTGCATATCTGCTATCTATGCGTAATGATTTTTTTTTAGGATCCCACAACATGCAGTGACTAGGAAATGTATTGAATAACTTATTGGCCACTGAAATGTTCACACATTTGGATGGCAGATTCGTCGAATTATCGATTGACGTTATGGTACCGGATCCCTCATTTGAAGAAAGAAGTGACTAACCACTCTTCTGTAAACTTAGTGAGAAAATTCATTTTGGCCAGCCTGACAATGTTTTTTTATCTGCGAAAAATCTGGTTATCGCTGCGTTCTCTAAATAATATCAATTTTGACCAAAAGTTTTTTCTAAATTATATGTTGCAGTTTATCAAATGATTACTTGGTAAACTTGTAGAAATATTTTAGAAAAAATTCTTAGTCAGAAATGTCATAAATTTTAAATTTTCCTGATTTTGGAAAACGCCGCGATTACCAGTCTTTTCGCCAATTGAAAAATTGACAGACCAAAGTCCCAAAATGAATATTTTCAAAAAGATATACAGTGGAGTAGTAATCACTTTTTTATGAGAGATCCCGTACTATATTTATGTTTCAAAGTTGTCCCTTCTAACAACATTTCTGCAATGTCCAACAATAACATTTTCGTGTCATTACATTTCTGCTATAGGGATGCTGCGAAAATGTAGCAGCCACGTTACAAAATTGTTGCTATAACGTTAAATTAGAAACATTTCAATCCAGTTGAAAAAATGTCATATTGAAACATATCATAAATGTTGATGCAACGTAACGCAACGTTAAAATAACTAAACAATACATCGTTTTTATATTGGAGAAACGTTAGTTTTACGTTGCAATAATGTTTTTGTTTGCAACGTTACTATGATGAACGTTTATGTAGTGGACATAAGCGGTAACAGAAACGTTATATTTATGTTATTGTTATCTTTTGAGTAACGTTACATTGTAAGTGTGTAACGTAACTTGAACGTTTAAGTTATGTTTTTATGTTTAGTGGGAATCTACATTAAGATTGAAAATAACAATATAGCATAAGAAAGTAAGTGAATATCTCTGCTGCACATGTGACATAGTCCAAAATGCTCAATAATATTTTCTCAAATTGTTCAGTTATTGGAAGATTCTCATCATACACTTTTCCTTTCAAGGTTCCCTCAATACAATGTGAGGACGCAAAAATAATGGTGTTAGGAAGTTCTCTGCCGCCCGGGAAATAGCCGGTCGGCCGGTCGGCAGTTTTACCGTTCATGTGCAAGTGACATAAAGACCAAATTTAACAATACATTTCCTCAGTTGCAGCAAAAGATTCTCGACTCTGGTTTGGGACTATCAACAATGAAAACTACATGTTATCATTGTCAACCCGGATATAATAATTTTCATTTGACATGTCAGAGAAAATGCAACCTAGGTTGAGTAACTCTTGATCATCACTCATAATCTCGGGCAATCGATCAGGTATCAGGTACTACTACAGTCCATTCAATCTTGAGTTACGCCTGATGTAAACAGAAGCACGCGGCTGCTTCCCAGGACCGTATTCTACTTTATTCGGTCTTAAATAAATGGATTGAATAAATTCATGATTTTATTTAGTATATACAGATTGGATTATAAATGTAGGGAATATAAGACTAATCTATCAGGCTTCACTGTCACTTTTTGGAATAGACGGCTTAAACTGATCCGCAAAATCTGAGTACAGCTGTGATAAATGCGTTGTGTGTCGGTTCATATGATTTATGGGTCGTTCGACCAATCAGAAGGCTACTCGAGATTTCGGGAGAGCTGGCAATTTGTTTTGACGCGGCGTAAAACAAGGTTGAATAGAGTGTAGAAGCACTTGGAATCAGTTCAAATAAGGCAAAACTGAAATGTCCGAGGTATGTAAAAGCACTAGCCGGAGCACATAACAAAATGAATCTGATCCGAGACTGATCCTGATCAAAGAAGAATCCTGATAAAAGGAGAGATCAGAGCCAAAGCAGATGATGCAGCCACAATCCAGGGACCAGAACCCACGTGCGACATCATTGTGAAGAATCTTACAGAAAAAATCTGCCTCTTTGAAGCATTTATGGATGGATCTGCTAAAAGCAAATAGTACGGAAGACTTCCATAGCAGGACTCTTAAAGACAGAGCAAGAAACATGCCTTATCAAATGCCATGCTCTCGAGTCCCGATGTGGGTAAAAGGACGAATCACCTCTCCTCATAGTATTATGTGACTGTGTACGCAACAAGAGAAATACACCTGGGGAGTGTGAACTCAAACCAGAGTGCCGATTCTGGGACCAATAGAACCGTCATATCGAGAGAAGTAAACGGAGAAGTATATAGTATATGGAGGTGATCGTTCACTTGTCTCAATATGACCGTTCTAACGGTTCCAGAATTGGCACTCTGGTTGGAGTTCTCACTTCCCAGGTGTATTTCTTCTGTTGCGTACACAGTCACATAATACTATGAGGAGAGGTGTTTCGTCCAAACCTCAAGTTTCAAGAAACTTGAATCATCATCTACTTGGAACTAGTATATTTTGTAAAAGCTTTGGTGCCTTCACTTACAACGTGTTTTTCCAATTCTCCAGGCAAAAGCAATCTCACAGCAGTTTGTATCTCTTCACTCGTGATGGTAGATCTTTTTTTATAATATGCCAAACGAGACGCTTCAGCATCAATACGTTCAAAAATATCATTAACCAAGGAATTCATGATGGACATAGGTTTGCTGGAAATTCCAGTATCAGGATGAACTTGCTTAAGCACTTTGTAAATGTAAATAGCGTAGCTCTCCTTCCTCCTACGTTTCTTCTTTTTAGCTCCTTAGGAATGTGTAAACTAGCTTCAGCGTAAGCCTTCGGACCACCTTGAGGGGGGGGGCAAGCTACGTACGCAAGATATGGGAGTTTACCTGCTAGGATCTCATGTTGGGACCAGGCATTTGCAATTGAATTTCTTCACCGAACAAAGATTTTTTTCAATTCCTTGTCCAATGAGACGCATTCAACTAATAAATCGGTAGATATTATCGTTTTTTTTTAATTACTTCAACAACGTTAGATAATTAAAGATAGGCAGGTATATACTGCACAATAAAATGTTTGTAACATTCGAAACAGTTAAATATCGTTGTTGAGCAAAATTAGATCTCGTTTCTACAAGGACGAGCCAATGGCTATTTCACTTCCGGAATGAACGCCATGTCACAAAGTGAAAGTCTAGCTAGATCGTGCTGTTCAAACAATACACAAATATAACATTCAAATATTCAGGTTAGTAATAATATGTACTTAGCAGTGGTTTTCTGTTTCAGAGATTTTGTAATCTGAAACTAGATAAACTTTCTCAAAGTAAGAAGATTTTTTTACGGCAATCTAAAGTTTTGGTAGAATGTAGGCATGAGTAGGCAGGTTATTTAGGTTTTACTAAGTGGATGCAATACTTTAAATTTGGCTTTGAACTTTTTATTCCACTAAGATGAAGTGTTATGTACGATTATGACATAATATATTTGCAAATTAACAGTCTAGTGAATGCCTGATATAATAGCTACGTCCGCATCAAAAACCGATATATGTTCAAGGATATAGGTGCATAAGACTCAAATTGTCAAAAAACGGGACAATAATGTCATATTTATCTCTCTCATGAACTAAACTCAGAATAAGGAATGTCACTTGAATTTCTCTCGCTGGCATGCATCTTGAAGTCTATGAGCTAGCTCCGGTGGCTTAGGAGCCATTACAGCTTCATGAGAAAGATGGTAGTCAGCTGCACCGATATCCTAGATAATCTGAGCACTTTTTGAATCCGGCCTGTGCCTTTTTTTTTATTGTGAAAGGTGAGCAGTATAGACACCTCATTCACAAGGTCGATAATAGGGAGTGTGGAAAAAGAACGGCTTTTTAGCAAAACTACAGACTGACAATGTTGAGTTTCTCATATTGGTAAACGAGAACAGCTTGAATGTAAACAATTTCACTTGTATTTCTGGGTTTATGGTGGCTTGAATGGGAAACACATTTTCGAATGCTCAGTTATTTTTTCTGCAATATGCAACATTTATGTTGTTTGCATCTATCGAAGCCCGCAAGTTCTGATGTTGACTCATTCGTTTCAAAACTCGAGAATCTATATCATCAGAAATACCCCTGAACAGTGCGATTTCTTGGAGTCAAATTCCAAAGTGATAGTTCGAAGAAATTAGTCGAGTCCTATAACTGATCAATGCACGTGAATGCTCCCACCCGAATTATTATTGCCAATCAGTCTGTTTTTTCAATCCTAGATAAACATTTGTACAATCTTTATTCAAGTGAGAATTTTTGTACGGTGACTGAAAATGGTGCTTCCACTCCAATCTGCTACCTACTCTTATTAAGTAGAGCATTTCCAAGGAGAAATCTGAAAAAAGAAGGCCGTGAGAACAGAGAGAACATCCATCAGAAATATGAGATTCCTCAAACAATTAAAAAGTTTTATGCTGATAATCAGTTCTGTTCAATATACTACAGGAAAAATCGGAAAACTTATCGTGGAGTAATATCAGCTGCCAGCTAGCATGAATAATTTTTATGCAAAAATTATCCAACGCATCCAATGCCCAAAGAGAAATTTGGCTTCATCAACAAACTTATAAAAACAATACCAGGGAATAAACATCGGTACCAAAAGAGAGGATCCCTTAAGCTCTCCTAAAAATTCTCACATTCCTGATACCTACATTCTTTTTTGTTTCTGTGGTTGTGATGAAACCAAGATCTGTCATTGACGAAATTGAAAATGGTTTCGTTGCATGGGATAAGATATCCATAAATATCTTCAGAAAACGTGCCTGATGACATAATGGTCTTCTGGCAACCAAAACATTGAAGATGGCGGTTCCCCAAGTTTCCTGAAGTCAGCATTAGTTATTCCGCTTTTCAAATCTGGAAATGTGGAGGGATATGGCCCCTTCAGTCAGCAGGGAACTGAAGGGGCCATATCCCTCCTATACTGGGCAACATTTTGAAAATTCTGCTTCGGTCGTATTCTGTGACATAGCCAAGACATTTGATTGCATCGAACATGACATTTTGTTGAGAAAGAATCATTATGGTTTTCGTGGAACCTTTCATCGTTCGCTGTAGTCATATCTATCTGTCTATCTGGACGCACTTGGAAAGTTAACATCAATAAATCTTCCTTAAGGATGGGAGTGCTTTGTGCCGGTGTAGGTGACTCAATGATCGGTCTTGGGACTCCTGTTGTTCTTGATATATGTTAATGAATTGCCATGATTAATCATGGAAAATGCGCCGCTTTCACACATGACACCACACTTCTGTGGCGTAACAAAGATACCGAAAGACTAAAGATGGTAGAGACTTCGCTTAAGGGTCTGATGTTCAATGTTTCTAAAACAAATATGATGCATTTTATGTGCACACTTGGTGAGGTTGTGAAGAGGTGAAGAAGTACACTTCATAAGCAATAACTGACACAGATAGTACTAGAATGTGAAAGCATTTTGCTTGTCATTATTCATACCAACCATGGTATCAGTTTTTGGGGTTCATGCTTTTGAGTCTATTGAACTGGAATTTGTACCTTGCTGTTTGTATACATTTTTCAATTTGTTTTTTATAATACGCTTTAACAATGAGTGCGACAATAAAGCTTATTTCGAATGTGAAGAGAATGATAGTTCGACGCACAGAATCTTTCCTTGACAGTTTCCCCCAAACTGGATGGTCAAAAACCTGACAAATATTTTTTAGTCTCAGCAATAAGTAGTGATAATCTACGAAACTTCCAGCGATGTATTTTGTATACAAATGAGTTTTCCGGCTGCTCTTCAATGGGGACATGATTTCACCTTCACGTAGGCCCTTTTTTCTAATTCGTGACAGGGTTAATGGAGGGCTCTCTGAGCTTTTCAGGGATGTTGAAGGATGCGTAACAACTGTAGAAATCTACCTTCTTTTGGGAGAAAACCTCGATTTATCGAGATACTTGTAGTATAATCGAAACATCGAGATGATCGGCCCAATACATTTTTTTTATCAAAAGAATAAAACAACAAAAGCTACTCCACCAATGCAGTTAGCTGAATAAATTTAGCCTTGCCGAATTTGTTAATGATGACCTTCGATACGGTCGACATGCTTATTTTACTATCACCAATGACAGAACCGTGGAAGTGATGATCCGGTTGCTACTCGATTAATGTTACGTTTATCATTCAAATCTGATGTTACTCTATATGAGTGTTATAATACTGAATATAGAAGTAGTTAAATCTTGGGTATTCGGTCCTAGGCAAGGTTCAGAAAGAAACTACGTTTTAAGCTACGTCAAGCTTTCGAAAATATTTATTTTGTTCTTCAGGGCTAAAAATATGAAACAAATCATTACAAACAACAAATGTGCAATGTACTCACTGCCAATGTAGTTTGATCAAAGTTTCAATCAATGTCATGCTAGGAAAAATGTAAATACTGGAGAAAATTTAATGCTACATGGTTGGACTGCTGTTAAAAAAAAATCTCCAGTATTTCCATTGTAATATGGCTTCTTCCGGCCAAATTGCAAAATCTCATATTACTTTCTATGACTTCCGGAACCTGTACATGGCTACCGTGTGGTTCAATTTTATTCTCAGAATGTCATTAATCAATCAGGTTTGTGGCTCCGTTGGTCCTTGCTCTGTAGGCGTTCCTTTGTTGTGTATGTCCTGGGGGGTTAGCCCTGGAACCATCTCCAACGCAGCCGTGGGTGTGCTCCGTCCTGCCCCATTGGCGCAAAGACAAGCCAGCCTCTGACTTCTCAGACTGTTGACCATCGTTGCCGGTATTGTTTTCGTAAATCACAATGCGGGTCCATATGTGACTATAGGTCTAATTACCGCGGTACATAGAGTAATTTCTGGCCGCAGACTCCAAGTCTTTCCCAACAAGCGTCTCATCCATCTGACACATTTTTGCCTTGTTGAAAAGCCTTGTCAGATGTGTGTTCCAAGTTAGTTTGGAATTGGAATCCAGTGTCAGTCCATTAATTATCAGCAATGACAGTGCCGGCTTTAGGGGGGTGCAAAGGTACTAACTGCACCCAGCGGCAAAATTTGGGAGGCGGTAACGAAATACCTGCCATTGAAAAAAATTATTCGGATTCGTATACTTAAATTTCATGGTAAAAAAACTAGAGTAGTCTTTTTCTACCGCACATATTTATCTTTATGGCAATATACGTATGTAGTCAAACGACGCAACGCATAAATATTGCAACGCGCAACCCGCCATCATGTTTTCAATCCGTTGTCTGTTCTGCCACCGTGCGTGACTTCGAACCCAAATACAATGTAGATGGTTCCATATGATTCCCATTGGGCAAGGGAAAATGTCTCTCCACCCACCGCTCATTCTAAAAATAGGCTATATTTTATGGCTCATTTTTCAATGTTAATTTTTTTTATCAAGTAACTACGAATATGCATATTATCTTTTCATTATTAAAGGCGGTAGGTTCTACGGATAGGGGGGTGAAGGGTGTAATTACCCCGCCTCAGAGCAAGGTACAGGGTTATCTATTATATTTTGACCCACAGAGCTCTTGTTTTGAGTGGAAGAAAGAAACTTCAAATAAAAAAGTTTTAGGTTTTTCACGTTGTTTTTTTTTTGGTCATGACGGAAATAAAAAATCGACTTTACAGTATTCAAAAAAATTGATGAACTTATATTTTTTTAAATGGAACACTCTGTATATGAATGGCCAAAATGATAGATCTTTTTTTCCCAATTCCAAATACATAATATTTGGTATTTGGTTCAATCGTTTTTGCGCTATTCAAGTTCAAAGACTCATGAAAATTACATTACTTTGATCTGGATTCGACCATATCAGTCCAGGAGACAGTGAATTTTTTTTTCCGACTTATCTTCCCAGTCGCTGTATTTGAATGAATCTGTTCTTTTAGTGACAAGAATTTTTAAGTCTGGCTAAAATTTCTGGATGAATTCAATGTGATTTTGAACCTGGCTAGCACAAAATTGGCTGAACCAAATATCAACATAATATATTATATCTTTGGAATCAAAAGAAAAAGATCTATCATTTCAGTCAATAATATACAGGGTTTTCTATTTTAGAGAATATAACTTCAACAATTTTTCCAATTTGTAAAGTTAATTTTTATTTCCGCTATCACCAAATAAGATACTAAGTGAAAAAATCCAAAACTTTTGTATTCAAAGTTTTTTTCCACCACTCATGATAAGAGCTGTAGCTGGGGGTCAAAATATAATAGATAACCTTGTACATACGCAAAAAAACACATTTATAGTATCTCTATTTCTTTGGGACGGAAAATAGAACAGCCATATCAGAAACAAAATCAACCAGAACATTATCAAAGCTAAAGCTAGAAGTCTAGGCATGATAAAACAATTACATTATTTATTCATTTTTGACTGCCGAAAATTACGAGGATTGATGAAATAGTGAATGAGCATTCCAAAATTTTTCGCCAGTGGCGCATTTCCAGGTATTTATCTTGATATTTTCCCCCCCAAATTTTTATCCAGAACCCCCAGTGTCGTTGGCGGTAGATACAAATTGCACCCGGCGGTAAATCAGGTGGCGACGGCGCTGAGCAATGACAGAGCTGTTTGCATCCGATTTGACCCTCTTTCTTTCGAATCGATTTTTCTGATCATGATTCATTGTCACATGATTCGTTCTTTTGAGCATGTTACGTTGTCACGTGATTATTTGATCCAAACGCGTTTTGATTCGGGAATCAGTTGCGCAGCAAGCAGCTCTGATGTTATGGTGGGATGATTCACTCTATTGAAAATAGCCACGTCGCGTTGTCTGCATAACCTTGAGCGTAGAAGCTCAGATGGTTCGGAGTCGTAAGCAGTTCATCTCCACAAGGTTCCATAGAAGCGTCGACAGGACAGTGGACACCCCCTTGTGGGCATTCTTTGTGTCACTGTTGCCTCCAGCGTATCATTGTGAAGGCTTTTACCCTTACTTAACGATACTGCAGTATGTTGTATATCCACCTACACGTGGTGTCTATGCCTGTGCCTTGAAGACCAACAGAATCTATAAATTTGCAGCAAACGTCTCACAACCGAACCAGTATTTTTCAATCTTTGCTTCTATCGTGATGGTCCACCTTTCCGTTCATAAGTCACAAACGCGAATGTGACTTCACTGGAGATACTTTAAATTATTTTATTCAAATATTATTTTATTTTATACTCACTCAAGAGACCACAGCAGATATTGAAAAATATAATTATTTTGCTCTGTGAAACTGAATATTGAAAGACACCTATTTATAATTCGAGACCAAGACCGAGATTAAGACTATGTATGATCTTGATCTCGGTCTCGGTTTCAAGACCGAGACCGAGCAGGGAGCAGTCCCCGGGAGCTCCCAGGGACTGCTCCCTGCTTGCACGGTCCCTGGTACAATATATTCGTATTCTTGAACGGCAAGGAACATCAAGGAGAAGCAAGGCCCTGGAAACACCGTTGCCGGTGTGTGCAACCCTTCGACCATACACGCTTGCTCATGGTCGAAGGTGCAACCAATCAAAACGCAGAAAATGTTGACAGATTCTGACCACACTGTTTTGTATTCTTCAAAATTCGTGTTTGTCAATCGGTTTACGAAATTGCGGACTTTTTGAATGAAACTTTTTGGGAGATATTTTATATTTGATAAGTGTTTTTATATAATTTTGATGCGCTGATTCCATTTTTTTCATGAATTCCACGTAAGATATTTTTGCAAATCGAAAAATAAATTCAATGCAAATATTAAATTTAAATACAGTTATCTTATTCAAGGAAAAAAGGTAGAATATATCAGGGGGTTGTTTGGTTATCATAGACGGACCCAAAATAATGTTATATAAAAAAAAAGTTCCCATGATCAGTTATTAGATCATTGTATAGTACCTACTTCGATAAAAACAGAAAATGTCTCGGGCTTCGTTTCGGAAAAAGGTACAGGGGGTTGAATTGGAGATTATATTATCAATTCTTTCAAATAACTTTCATAATAAACTGAGTTTTTGCACAAACTTGGTTTTCCAGGGATTTTTGAGGTGAGAAATCATAATTTCGGTTTTTATGTAGCACTTATAGGACGCTGCGTATGATATTGATTATTATTTATTTTAATTTCTTTTTTTTTATCCCAAGGACTTGGTATGTGGTAAATTGTCATGTGCATGATAGGATAAAACTCAGATTCGGATTTAGGCTCAATTACTCAAAAAGAGACGTTGATTCAAAAACATCAAATTTGCTGTAGAACTGTGTTATTGTTGATTTTCTCGGAAAAAATCAAAACACATCAGCGATGATTGTTATATTAATTATTTTAATAAATAATATTGAGATTGAAAATTCACGTAAAATATAAAGTGAACAGACACGATAATGATGTTAAAAATCCAGGGATTGGTCTGTTCTACTGGGTTGAAGCAAGAGAACAGAGCCGCTCTCTCGGGAGCATCTCCCTCTTTCAACTTTTTCTCAAGAATACGGTTTCGTGAAAATATCGCTTAACTCCGCCCCCTTCTCTCGTCTGTTCTACTCCGTTCCAGTCAAGAATAAGCACCCAGTGCAGTGGGGTGAGCTCGGTCGTTGGTGGTGGTGTTTCGGAATCATAAGGAAAGTAGACTGATGATGATAAAACCTCTTTCCTTTGCTCTCCGTTTTCACGGTCTTTCAGTTTGGCGGTCCCTTCAACAGAGATTGGTAAGAACATATTAATCTAGACACTCAATGGTGAAACTGAGAAGACTCTATACTTATATTTAAAAAAAAAAGATATATGAAGCAAGCATCTCTCATCTGAGCGCTACATCATCCAACGATATTCCATACTAATAATGGTAATACGCCAAGAGCAATTGTTTAGGTTTAGAGAAACAAAATTCATTTAGTCACCTGGATTTTGTGAATGAGCAATGTGTAATACATAGAATGATCTGTAAGCAATTCCAACTACCAATTTATTTTAATTTTGAAAAATTCGGTTATTTATTGTTATACATTCTATAACCAACAAATTGAATTATGCTGTGAAATGACCAACGGACAGGAGCAGGAGCACCTGTACAAAAACCTAGTTACAAATAAACTTTCTTTTTATTTAACTTGATACTATACAGCTTGATTCAATAGCGTTATTCGTTAGGGACCGTATCAGTGCCAATTCACAATTAACGTAAGCGTAGTACAACCGTAAACGTAACCGTAAACATAATAGCAAAAATTACGTTAATGTTCACATTAAACATAAACATAATTCGTAAGATCGTTACATGAGCCTGCGTACTTGCGTCTGTTATTCCTTCTATCATATAAGTACCCGTACCCCTTAACCAAATTAATCAATACCTCAACTTCTAAATTTTCCATAGTACCAAGACCAACACCACACCGCAGTTACCAGCTGTAACAGAAAGTAAGAAGAGTAGTAGGTAGACACCCAGTACCGTATAAAGTATAATAATAGCCATATACATATGTAGCATATAATTTTCAAAGAATATTAAAAAATAGACATGGAAGTAGGTATGTAGAATTTATTTTTATAGATTAAAATAGAATAACCTACCTTTCATTCAATTGATTCGTAGTTCTGTTAATGTTTGGAAGCTATACCTATCCCGGCTGAGAATTATTTGGCAATCCTCAGTCTCTCACAAAAAAAAACTACCGTTCACAACAATCAACTACTACGTAGGTTAACGAAGGTTATGTGGGCCGAGCACCTGACAATCAGCATGTCACTTCATTACCAACATGACAAGGCTACCACATCAGACAACACAAAATTACCAGATCTCATACGAAAACTGATCTTTCAACTTTACGTTTAACTTTACGTTCGTCTTACGGATGACCATAACTTGTACGTAGACGTAATATTTACACGTGATCATTGTGAACAGCTACATTCCGTTACAGTACCTTTATCATTACGGATTACGTTTCCGTTACGTCCTTTTTACGTATTACATTCATTGTAAATTGGAACTTACTTGCATAAAAATAAGAAAAGAACAAGGAAAAGAAGTTCTCATCAACATGGGTCCGGAAATGCTTCCTTTTTACCCTTGACCTTTCCTCCTTCCCAGTATGTGACGCCTTTTAATAAATTTTAAATTCTGAATTCCGAATTTCATTCAGCATAAATGTTTATCCAGCACACCAAAACCTTTAGAGGGATGCATTTTCGTACATATGTAAATAGGAACTTTTTATCATCGTTTTTATCTTAATTGTATGCAAAGGAATATGCCCCCTCAGCTATCGCCTACTTTTGAATCACCCAGTATGTTCCCGGATAGGTGTTACAAGAGGACAAATGGACTAAAAATACATAGATACGTCAAAAAGTCATTCCTGATAAAAGTTTTCGACTGGTACAAAATAACATCTTTCGAAAAAAAAAACTTGAAATATACAGGAAGACAAAAAAATATCCAGAATGTGAAAATTACCTAGAAGAAACTGCGTTTTTCTCTTACACAAAATAACAATTTTGTATTATTTAACCAGCCCTGTACTTAACTTTCTCTTCATCGCTTCCGTCCAAAATTAAAAAATCATGATGAATATCAGCAGTTTCTTCTAAGTAATTTTCAATGTCGGTTATTTTTTTGTCTTCTTTTTCGACAGAGGTTATTTTTAGATCAAGCAAAAAACTTTTTTTGAGAATGACTTTTTGTCATATCTTTAATTTTTTTCATCCACTCATGGTTGGTCAAGTCGTGGATCTACATATCTCTATACCTTCATACGTACACAGCAATGTTTTTTCCAAAAAAATAATGAGATTGTCTGATGCTCTAACTATTACCTACTAGCAATAATTAGATTTTAGCGATAGACCAATATACTTCTGAAACCGTCTCTCATTACATAATCAAAAAAAAAGTTCTTTCTAGCTTGTCATAGTCTATCGATAAATAATTGAAGCTTTATTTTTTCTTTGTAAACCTTTTTCGTATTTATCTGTTGCATATTACCCATCACAATAATGAAAATAAAATGAAAGTAAAAGTGAAAGCAGTTACTTTCAATAATCATCATGGCGACAGCAGAATCCAATTTTATTCGTATTCTATTTGAATAGAAATTTGCTGTAGGAATCTTTTCCGAACTTGTATGCTGATGCATCTGTGATAAGACTTACGGTTACGATGTGGTTACGATCAGCTAAATGAACGTATGCGCAAGTCAACCTGCGTTGTGATACCTATCAGAGACGGTTTATGTTTTTGTTAATCTAAATCCGAATGCAGTCGTCCAAGAGAACTTGAATGAATAATCAATTATTGTTGATGATTCACTTTAATTCCATTACATGAGTGGAAATATCTTTGAGAATCGTGGATTGTGAATACGCAACTGATTGCGATGAAACATGATTCGAATTACTCATACTGTGCTAATTCCTTCTATTGTTTTCAGATTGACTAATGACTCATAATGTTATCATGCTGTATAGGTCGAGCCTATATCTGTAGTTAGGTACTACGTCGTTACGTCGAACCTCACACAGTCCTTTTTGGTTGGTATCAATAATAGTGATGAAATGAGACCGCTTTACATACCTAGAACATGCATCTCGTTTGTATCTTACGCATCAACACAACTTCATGATCCATAAGCGATTTTTTTTAATATCAGATCACAACTTATATGTTTAAAAAAATCTCCTTATCAATCTGTTTCATAACTCAATAATTATTTTTATGTGGTTACGTTAGCATCATTGTCCATACTCAAATTACATGGATATCCCTCAAGTGACAATTTAAGAACTTTAAACTTTTCTATCCACCTTTTTCAGTGGAAGAAGTTGATAGACAGATTTTAGAGAAAGTGATTTTTGAATTTTGCGCATCATGAACATAAACAAAATTCATCAATAGTCTCCAGGAGATTAATTTTACAAATGTGCAAAATTTTTCTTTTAGAGGTAATAAAAAAAGTCCAGGTAGTTGAGTATGTGTACTACGGGCCCGCAGGAGGCCTAAGCTCAAGCATGTGTTGGCTTTCAGCTACCAACAGATTCATCACATCATCATCATTTTAGGAAGATCAAAGAATAAGATTTCTGCAGAAAGCTGATTCAGGAAACCCTTTGGAAATGAAAAATATGGAGAAATCAGAAAATCTAGGAGTTTTTCCAATATTGAACACAAATATTGAAGGGTAACTGAGTTCGATACTCGGAAAACACATCTCAAGTTATCTAAAAACAAGAACAAAATTGAATGAAGCGGCAACAATCAATCTATTATCATCTCGATGTGTAACGATTTAACTTACGGTTCTGTCCCCCATAAAAGCCTTCAAATCAAAAGAAACATGCAGACGAATTTTCAAATAACCTGTTTACAGTGAAGCTTGAAGATCCGGCAAATTATTATTGGTCACCAACTCTCTTCAGGTATAATGAGTCACGTGATCGTCCACCGACCTTGCCTGTTTACCTCAAGTCACCTTTTACAATCGCTTTGTGTTTGGTTTTGGTTGGACGCATGGATACGTACGATCACGGTAAATTAATGTGAATACAGCGGTGCCAAGTTGAATTTTCTTATGGATTTCAACCCATTCGCTAGACATTGTTCTTATTTATCTATGAGGCTAGATGCTGTGATCATTAGCTAAAATTATTCTGGTTTTTCCCCGATACAATCAACTTGGCTTTGTTTATGCATAGGTATTCTACTGATATATTTTCTTCAATAAAAAGACCAAGGTGAAAACCCTATTTAATCATGGCAATCATAATGCAGATTTTCTCATTATGATAATTATTATATGGTTATGAATAAACATATGGAAAAACTATACAAATCTTAGATGACCTCCATCAGGAACTCGTAACGTTGCATCATCTTTGACAATAGGTATATTTTTGATGCAGAAAGCTGGCAACGTTGATACTTTGATGCAAGCACTGACTGAGGTCATTTTACGTTTTGTTTGTTTATGAGGCATTAATTCATGGAAATGTTTTGTCTAAAGAGGAGAAATCGGAATTAATGTAGGTATCTCATTGATTTATTCGTCTACCACTCGGCATGGATGCTGTTTTTAGATTATTTTGTCAATAATCTGATCAATTAGGTATATAAATAAATATTTATGGGTACATCTAATTTATAGGGAATAGGATGAAGATGAATCGTTGACTTTATCTATTTGACGAAGATTATTATAATTTATTTGTTCATGCATACCAATTTTTCTTACTACCGGTAGGTATCCCTACTATGATATACCTACCCACACTCAATCAATTGTAACAATATTTGAAAGAATCAAAATTCATGGCATGTCAATATTTTTTTTCGCAATAGATAAGTGAGAAAGCCTATAGGTAGAACCTGATTGGAGGAAACAGAAAATTCATTTCTTGAAAGGTTTATGTTTCAGGATTTTACAGAAATCTATTGCTTTTATAAATACCTAGGTATTACTACACGAGTTTTAAGATAATGGGGTGTTGGATCGTAGGTGTAAAACATCTATATCATGCATGAATCAAAAAGTCGCAACGCAGAAACTAAAAAATTATATTTATTTAGGGAATTTAGGATTTAGGTAGGATAACCAAAAATGTTTTTCAATTTATTCGAAACCAAGTCATGATTCAATTAAAAAAAGCCATTTAAAATTCTTTGTGGTCAGTCAAATAAAATTGCTGAAGAGAACTGTAGTACGATTAATAAATACACTTATACCGTAGCAGTCAAACCAGTCTCTTTCATTATGAAGTTCTTATAAAAATCAAAGAAACAACCAGTTGTTCTAAGCAACCTGACCATATATGGATCTTTTACCGTATTCGTAAGCTGTTGACTTGCGTAGGTCCATTTGATTATCTACTATGTAGGTATATGCCTATATGAGTAACTTATCAACTTGTGGGTGGAAAGTGGAAAAGTGTTTTGATGTTATCGTTCCCTTATTTCATCCTCTTAGTCTCTTAGTGCAATGCATTGGGAATAGCCAAATTAGGATCCATAGAATTTTGAGATATAATTGGTGAAACTTTTATAAAAATGGAACCAGATAAATGAACAATTATTATGTTCTTGTTTAATAGCACCTACTCAATAGTGATAGTGCTAATCAGATCAGGTACAGATTTCCGAGCATGTCATATCGCTGCAATTTTGTAATGATACACACACTCATTCTGTTTTCTTTAATGATTTCAACTATATTATCCTATGGCCTGATTAAAATGTGGTTTATATAACAGCAACTCTCTCTTTAAGACAAACCGCCCACAGCATTCAGACAGTTCCAGTAGTAGATTTCGAGTAAGTATAATAAGTATGTTCGATAATTACGTCATCTGAAATCGTTTTTCAACGTTTGGATCCAAAGACACTTATTTTCTTGGATTTTTTTTGAGGATGAACACAACAGTAGCTTTTTCATCCGGACGGATGTACCCAATGAATTAGATCATTGGATGTACCTATTTCTTAGGCTTTATCATAATGAATGTTTAGGTTTTGGGTCTATGTTTTACGAGCAAGATGCGCAACTGGGAGAAGAAGGTCAACCCATCAGATAAAATAGCAAGTATTGTGTACCTTCTGGAAGTCACTGAACCTATATATCTTACTTTTTGCATATCTATACCATTAAACTCTTCTCCTGGGTACCGTTGACTGGAACAGAACCCATCATTCAGGATTAATTTCATATACCTACCTATTACATTGAACCTCGCATTGAACTGATTTCTCTTCATAGCTAATTATTATTATGGTACTACAGTACGAATCAACTAAGAAATATATATAATAATCACCGACGAAGTCTCCGTCTCTCTCAGGCTGCGTGAGGACCTCATATTGAAGCGTCGCGTCGGTGTATTTCTTAGTTGATTCTCACTTTACTTCTGTCGATTTATACAAAAGACAATATTGTAGATTTGTGGAGTAAGCTGAGCTGGCGTG
Organism: Orchestes rusci; assembly: GCA_958502075.1. Taxonomy (NCBI): domain Eukaryota; kingdom Metazoa; phylum Arthropoda; class Insecta; order Coleoptera; family Curculionidae; genus Orchestes; species Orchestes rusci. The sequence goes on from OY293304.1 coordinate 72,975,657, forward strand.
TTCACCAGATGTGATGTATAATAATCAAAATCATTTTTATTTCCGTTAGACAGTGGCGTCCCCAGAGATCGGTTGATGAGTCAGTCTGCAGTCTTATCTTTCAGTATCTTGAATGATTTTGATATTTGGATTTTTGCAACTTGAAATATTATTCAATTTCATTCAATTTTTTGTTATGAATGAAGAGCAGAATACAGTCAAAAAGACTGAGTGATACAGTGATATCTCATTTTGAAGATCTTCTGTACCTCATCAAATCCTCTTAGTTTGGAGAAGTCAACTCTTGCGGGTAAGTATTTATTTAGTGACAATAATGGACACGCTGTCTTATCAACAGGACTGATAGCAGAGGCATGAAACTCGGCAGTTGTAATCAGGGTCAAAGGGCCTTCAAAATAAGGTATCACTTCCGTTTGATTTTTTTATTCAAAATGGCGCCCAGCTGTCATTTTGACATTCTTATCTGCCACTACTATATCAGAAAATGGAAAACGTCCTCACATAATAATAATATGGTGTTTCCAAATTTCATTCGCATACATCAGACAACTCAAATGTTAGAAGCCGGACGTTTTAGAGCCGCACTGTATACAAACAATATGGCATAAAACCTCGGTGCTTATGAATAGATTTGAAAAAGAATACAATAAATGTTCGAAACGTCCGTATAGTAACCTGATATCTTCCAAACCACTTCTATTTTCGGGACATTGAATTCAGAGTCATGCGATCTTCATAATATTCATGAAAATTTAGATTGAATATAATCCTTACTAAATGGAAATTAACTTCTCAAATATTTTATCTCATTAGACAATCTATGTGAAAGTGGTTTTTACTCGTAATATGATATTATGATGTTTTAAATTGGCCAACATTGATTTCAATAAAAAAGCTTTTTATGGATTTGATGTGTTTTTAATCAATCAAGACGATTGCTAATACATATTACTATTATTATTATAAACCGATGAAACTGGTGCTAATAATAATATTGTTCTATTGATATACCTTTTTGTGCAGGAATGAGTGCATTCTTTGACAGTTTTAACTGATCTTATTTTTCAAGACATGACTTTATCAATAACAACACAAAAAAAAACATAACACAGCCTTTTTAATACAGTCAGATGCATTCATTATACCCTATAAATCGGGATCTGGTTTAATTATGAATTCTTGGTTTAAATTGTTTTGCCTTGCTTGTTTTTGTAAATGTTGAATTCTTTCCTCTGTGACAATCGTTTGAATTCTCAATTGAAGTCTTAGTGCTCTCTGTAGATCCATATTATTTAACGTTTTGGCAAGACTTTTAACCCAGACATCGAATTCCGTCTCTGTTGCGTCCTCAACTTCTGTATGTCTTCGTTTGGATGACTGACTCAGTTCAAAGGAGTGTGAGCTATAATCTGGTGAGCTCTCCGGTCGTTGTACCCAAGTACCATCATCTACGAAAATATCATCTTCTACTGGAATTTCTGAGGATTCCTAAAATCAAGGAGAAAATATTGAATCAACGATGATGTTCACATTTCAAAATTTGATAATGTCTATTATGTTACGGGAAGAGTTGAAGCCCCCCAAATCAAAAAAAATAAATATATATATGTTTTTTAGCTTTTGGAGTTATTCGTTATTCAATTCAATAAAAGAAGCTTGGCATAGATTTTATTGAGGTCAATTTGCTCCAAAAAATGTTTAAGAAACCACCACTAATAAGGCGCAAAACGTACCTGGAGTTCTAGTCAGATCTTTTTTACAAAAAATTAACTTGATAAAAGTTTTAGACACTTGAACAACTTTTCCTTATAAAATGTTTCATGATCTCTAGTACTTAACGACTTACAACGCTTTTTTTGTCAAAAATAGTAAATTTTTGCCAATATCTTCGACTTGAAAAAAGATATCAAGATGCGAATTGGCTATCTTTTTAAGCTTTTATTCCTTTTTACAGCTAAAATCACAAATACTGTTGCATTTAAAATTTTTGAAAAAACGCTCAATGTTGGTGAAGTTGTAAGTCAGCGCCCCTTGGCGTTAGCTGCAAAATGCATACTATTATTGTTTATATAGTAGAATATAGAGTAAAGAACGCTCTTTTAAACGAGACCTAGTTAGTTTGATTCGGATTACCCATTCCGAAATTATAAACATTTAAATAAAAACAAATCCAACCTTCCCCCACCACTTTTTCTTTGCAGTCAGGGCAAAATGGTTCAAACAAAAAAAAAGCAAATTTTTGTGAAACTCCCATTTTCTGATTGGCCATTGCAATTGGGAAGGTGCATGAAAAATTAAATCGATTTTTCTTTATTGCAATCTGTAGAAAATCGCAAAATATTCGATACGTATTTTTTTATTTCGTTCAAATATGATTTTTCAAAAAGTTATTCAAGTTTCAAGTACTGTATATAAAGATATACTGAGCATGGTGTGACGTCATAGTTCATATGAAAACGTCATAGTGCAGCACATTTCAAAGAACTATATCTCCGTCAATTTTCGGCAATAAGAAAAATTCATGCAACTTCCCAATTGCGCACTCTACAAGTGGCCGTTCTAGAAACTTGAAAATACTTTCTACAGAGCATATTATTATCTACTTGAAAATACTTTCCAGCAATGGTTGCACATTTTTTGGAAATATTTGGCCGCCAGCTCAGCACTTATGCTTATAATGATTCAATATATCGAGTTTCATACGTTTCTGTCGTTGAACACGGCTGGCCGAACGAATTTATTGAAAATCATCAAGAACAAACCACCCCTTTGAGGGGGTCAAATTGAACAATTTTTTGGCCGCGAGCACTTATGCTTATGGTGATTCAATATATCGAGTTTCATTCGCTTTTGTTGATAAGCAACGCTGGTCGCAAGAATTGTTTCTTGGTCGGCAAATTACACACCAGCAAAAAAAAGTATCATCATCCTGTAAACAGAAAAAGTAAAATTAAGTATTCCGTTTTAAGTTGCTACTTTTTCTTAGAATCGACAACACCGCTGATTTAGACATTGACAACCATATACCTACGTGTGCCGAGTCGATCGAATCATTCGATTCGACAGTTGTTGATTTTGTTAGTTGGTGGTTGACCGTTCTACGCTAGCTCCCCTTATGTGATAAGGGGTTAAATAATGGTTAATTAACTCACATTTATCTCTGTTTCCGTTTTCATACGAATATTGTAAAAAGGCAACAAGAAACTGGCCATCAGTTCATAAGCGAACCAACTTGTCTTCGATGCAGATCCCTTGGTTTTTCTAACTAGAGAACGGAAAACCGCCATCAACGAGTCTTTTTTTCTTTTCAGTTCTTTCACAGTTGCCTCCTCCCCTTCGGCAATTAATTGGTCTGCAATACGAACCCAAGCAGCCTCTCTATCAGCCTTGGAGCCATAGTCTGAATGCCCCGTGTTCCAAATGACAGGCTCGTCTTTATAAAGTTCAAGAAATCTCAAACACTTGGTATTCGACCAATCCATTTTCTCAATCAGTTATTGCCAGCGACGAACGGGAACAGCGAGACAACCGGCTTGAACGACGAAAAGAAACGTGCGACGCGTATTCCGACCTAAACGAAACTGAGCTCGGGACTCGAGTTCACTCGGCGAATGCCGGTGAAACGTTTTCGTTAACGTGAATGACTGCGATTGGCTTCGACCTTGTTTAATGTTGGCTGAAACGAATTAATTTCACTAGTCGGATGGTTCGCAATTTGTGATAAATCTTGACGATCTTTTATAAGATCGAAATATATTTATCATCGATGAACTCATCGTTGAGAACCTGTACATACGAAATATATGTATATTGAGATTGTCTTAAAAAACAACGAACATTCATTAAATCTGTGGATTTGCTGCGAGCAGTGATGTCTGCCCTATTTGATAAAATCTGAAAATATTCACGAATGATATCTAATGGACAATTTGCACATTTTTTGGAAATATGAAAAATATAAGGATTAGTAAGTACTGATGCCATTGATGTTCAAAAAATCAACCTACGACCTCTAATAATGTAGTAATCACCGATTAAAAAGCGCCAATCAACATCCAATACGTCACAAAATACACTATGTATCTTCGTCTGTCGTATTGACTGAGATGACTCTCTCTCTCTCTCGGGAGGGTAATATGGCCCCACCCCTTTTGCGATCATGCAGTGAAATTCGCGTCTTCTTTTCCATTTATTTGGTATATTTTTGGGTATTTCGGAAAATTTTTTTCGCTGGTGACTTTCGAATAATGTCTAGAATACGTATATCAAATTTCAAGTCATTTGAAAATGTATGCAAATTGTCCATTTCGCTTAGTTCATGTTATCGTTATCAGTTGGGTTCACTATTTCGAAAAAGAATTGTCTATGTTCAAACTTGACTTATACACGGTGTTTCATTTTGTTCGGCGACATTTCACTATTCAATAACTGAAAATAAAGCGATTTATAGCTATATATAGGCATTAGGCCTCTAAATTTAAAAACGCTAGCGATTAGATAATTTTGTAATAAAATGTTATACAAAATGTTCAATGCTTGAGGTCAAATTTGAAAACTTATTTTTTCCAAACATCCTGTAAATTCTATCAAAGATTTTGCGAAAACTCCTGGAAATTTTTTTAAGGTATTGTTTTATAATTTTTGACCTTAAATTTTGAACGCTTGGTATAAGCTAGAGTAACAAAACTTATCGGATGTATATAATTCGCGTCTCACTCAAAAAAATGACAAAAAGTTTTTGCAAATCTTCAGTGGAACTCATGCAGGGTGGTCAGAAAAATTGACTTTTCTTCAAATTTATCCTGATTTTTTGATCGTCCTGTTTCTTGTATCACATCTTATCAAAATCTTATACCAAGTTCAGAACTGGAACTGCTAAAACATTTCAGTCATTTCACGATTTTGAAGCTTTTTCATTAATCATAGAAAGATATGGAAAAAGCATACATATACTTTTTACAAGATTTTTTTGGGTATTTCGCCACACCCTATCAAATAACAATCAAACTAGTGTTTATACACCCGATCTTCTATATTACCTGAAAAAAGTCTATTAGTAAATAATAAAACCTATCAATATCAAACGTTTCGGAAACGAATCTGCTTCCGTCGTCAGTGAGAATCTGAAAATGGAACAATTATGGTAATAATTAAGTAATACATGGTTACCTTTATTAAGAAATTGAACATAGCCCAAAAAAGTAAATTATAAATACTGAACATATGTAAAGTTGAACAATCAACACCACACACTTCAATGTCAGTAAAAGTGACATTTTGTGCCAAAAACACGAAAAAGTCAATTTCACTACAAAATCTCACAAAAAACGAACTATATTTTTAGAATTTGAGTTAATTGTTCCATTTTTAGGTTTTCACTGACGACGGAAGCAGATTCGTTTCCGAAACGTTTGATCGTTGATTGAATAAGTACAGGAAGATACCTAATGTCTGTGTAAATTTTCGTGGCTCGCGACAAAAACTGTTCCTATCTTTCTTTAATAAATGCGATTACCATCCTCCTTCTTTGTCAACAACAGCTGATGCCCACGAATATATGGACTGATTAGTGCTGCCATCAAGAATTTGACGGCATTTTTAGTAAGCCGTCACATGTCGGGTAGAAGTGGGGGCTTGCGGGGAGCATGGATTAAATACTGAAATGCGAAATTCGGTTTGGGCGACAAGCAGTGTTGTCAAATTGAGTGAATCTTCAATCTTCAATTGATATAGGGAAGAGATAGAGATGATCTATCATTTGATAAATAACATCCGTATGATGGTTGAATACCTAAGTTAATTTAGATTTAATCTATCTATATACAGGGTGTAACAGAGTAAGTGTTACAAAGTGAAACTGTAGATTCGTTATCAAAAAAAAAAAAGATTTTTCCTCAACGAAAATTTTCCGCGAGCTTTCGTTTTCGATATATAGGGTGTCAAAGTTATGAAAAAAAAAGATTTTTCTTTAATTACTTCTAAACCACTTGGAATATTTTTATCAGATTTGGTACAGTGTCAAAACTCACTGGTTGGGATTATTTTAGTAAAAAATCGATTGAAAAAATTAACCAGTGGCGTAGTTATAATACACCCTGTATATCGAAATCGAAAGTCCGCGGAAAATGTTTTCTTAGGAAAAATATTTTTCTTTTTTGATAAAGAATCTACAGTCTCACGTTGTAACACTTACTCTGTTACACCCTGTATAACACGTGTACCCATCAGGTACATATACCTAGTAAATGAATTTGTACTTGAGTCTGAGCGGATATGCACTGACTACTATAAGAGGTAATTATTTATGATTTTTGTAGGGTCTCAAAACGAGTGTAATTTTTTTCAAGATAGATGAGAAGAATGAAGGCTCAATACTTACTTGGTTCCGGAATGGACAATTTGCACATTTTTTGGAAATATGAAAAATATAAGGATTAGTAAGTACTGATGCCATTGATGTTCAAAAAATCAACCTACGACCTCTAATAATGTAGTAATCACCGATCAAAGAGCGCCAATCAACATCCAATACGCCACAGAATACACTATCTATCTCCGTCTGACGTATTGACTGAGATGACTCTTTCTCTCTCGTGAGGGTAATATGGCCCCACCCTTTTTGCGATCATGCAGTGAAATCCGCGCCTTCTTTTTCATTTATTTAGTATATTTTTGGGTATTTCCGAAAATTTTTCTCGCTGGTGACTTTCAAATAATGTCTAGAATACGTATAAAAAATTTCAAGTCATTTGAAAATGTATGCAAATTGTCCATTGTTTGATTTCCCGGATAAAACGCGTGATTTTTTTTAATCGATTATACAGGGTGTCCTCTCTGAAGTGTCCCACCCCTGTAACATTTTTGTTTATCAACCGATTTTCATTTTGTTTTTTTGTTTGTTAAGTCTCGTCAAACACTTTTTGAACAGTATACCAAATCAGTTCCAGGGACGTACTTTTGGGTGATTATGAGGGTTCAAAGTGATTCAAATTTCAAAAAATCGTATTAGGGGATTTTTTAGGAAAAAACTGACAACGGAATTTCGATCAGAATGACCAAAAACCTCCCTGTTCACATTTTCAAAAAAAAAAAATTACTGTTTTGGTTATTTTTGTTGATTTGTTAATTTGATACTTATACTGCTCATTGAGTCTTCCTGTACGCTCTAATTAATAAGATTTTAATAAAATCCCAGAATGTGTGTTTTGAACAAAAAATCATCGATAACCAATACAGGGTGAGCGTCTTCAGAGTGGGCACACCGTAGGTATAAAAGTAAAATTTAGGATAGATTACATTCCTATACCTAACTAGACAAAGCAGAATATTCTTCTATAAAAAAGGGATAATTTTTGGCTTGAGGCTTTTCTCGTAGGCCATCAAAGTGTCAAAATACAATCAACGGTAAAATTCAATAGAGACCAACTTTCGTTTAATTCAATTGTCCGAAATGATTTTTTTTCCAAAAATATAACGAGTCTCTTCTACATAAACCTACTAGAAATATTCAAAATGTAAGATAGTTTTGTATTGAAGAGACAATTAAATAATCATCACAACTTGTTTAAAAAAAAATACATACAGGGTGTCCCAAAAATATCCCCACTGTAAGGGGTCCCAGGGGACATCAAAACAAAAATTTTGTCCAGTAAACATAATATGTTCGCAAATGATGATTAGGAAAATGGAAAAAAAAATGTTGATCATAAAAAAATGTGTTCGCATCGTTAAAATAAACAAAATCGCGACCAAAAATGTTTGGGATCAACAAACCAACTGGTGGCAAAAAGACTGCAGAGTAAGCAGCGATTTAATTAATGCGCAAAATAAAGTACCAAAAAAGCGTTTTTTCTTGCTCTAGAGGTCAAACGAGTTATTTGCGGAAATATATATGTACTGGACAAAAAATATTTGTTTTGATGTCCCCTACCATGTCTTTTAGTTTGTCGGTATATTTTTGGGATACCCCGTATAGAGAGGTATTCTTAAATAATTGTTTTGGATGACGATGAGACAATTATGAGAAACCATACTGGTGAATTCACCTCCCTTGATAGCTCCAAGTTGCTGGCTTATATTTCTCACCAATTTTGCGGAAATAAAATCACTGGACTGGAATCCCGGGCACACTTGCAATTTATTATAATTATTAGCAAAACGAAGCAGAACAAAACTAGGATACTATTAATAACATAACTTTCAATACAAAATATGAAACCAAATTTCTGGCTACAAAAAATGGCGACTTGCCACCGTCAAAGCTATAGACGTACTTAAACTGGTTTTTCTTGATGCGCAACCGATAAAACAAATACATCACCAAGAGCGACAGAGAGCCTCGAGCGTTGAAGTGTGACGTCTTACCGGAATAACCACTACCAACCATAAAAATATAGACTATTGCCAACCTAACAAAAATATTCAAATAATATTTATGTCTTCTGACTGAACAAACCTACTATCTATTATAAATAAATAAACTGTTCACAACATGGAAAAATACTGAATATGCCTTTTGGTCGAACATGCCGCCCCTCTTGAAAGCTTGTCTTTCAACAAAACCTAACCTAAAGCCTATAAATTATGACAACCAAAAATTCAGTACAAAACATTCCTTAAATCTAAGAATTTACAACACAATCGCCATGTCAACATTGCTCGACAGGCAAAATACACAACCGTGAAACAGCCCTTTCAAAAACGCCATTAGATGTTTTTATAGACACCACACGGACCATTCGGTCATCCCCCGGATGCAATTCAATAACTCGCGCACGCTGCCATTTTAACGGGGGCAGATTGTCATCGCGCACGATCACTAAATCTCCAATCTTGACAGGATCAGCTGCCTGCTGCCATTTGGTACGCTGTTGGAGCTGTCCAAGATACTCCGAAGACCATCTACTCCAGAATGACTGGAGAAGCTGCGCCAACAAATGATACCGCTGAAGCCGGTTTGGATTACAACCACTCAAGTCTTCTTGAGGTAACGCGTTAAGGGCAGTGCCAATTAAAAAATGTCCCGGTGTTAAAACTTCTAAATCATCTGGCGCACTTGACAATGGGGTTAGAGGCCTTGAGTTAAGGCAAGATTCCACTTGGGTCGAAAATGTGTACAACTCTTCAAAGGTTAGTCTTTGACCACCGATTACGCGCTTAAAATGGTGCTTAGCGGATTTCACCGCAGATTCCCATAAGCCGCCAAAATGCGGCGACCTGGGCGGAATGAAGTGCCAATGAATGCGCAACTGAGAAAAATATTCCGAAAAAGCATTTTGAGTAGCCCCCTGGCCCAAAAACTTGTACAATTCCTCTAAGCTATTATTCGCACCGACAAAATTCGTTGCATTGTCCGAATAAACGTTACTGCACAACCCTCTCCTGGCGATAAATCGCTTAAAACAGTTGAGGAAGGCAGGAGTGGATAAGTCGCTCACAACCTCCAGGTGAACAGCCTTAGTTACCATACAAACAAATACGCATAAATATGCTTTGATTGTTTTATGACCCCGGGTTTTGCTAACTTTGATATCAAAGGGTCCCGCATAGTCCACTCCGCAGTTTGTAAATGGCCGGGAAGGTGTTATTCTAGACCTAGGTAAATCCCCCATAATTTGATTCAAGCATTGAGGTTTTGCTCGAATGCACACAACGCAGTTTCTTAACACTCCCCGTACAACCTGACTACCTGATATTGGCCAATACCTAAGTCGAATTTGTGCCAGTAAAGCCCGCGGTCCTGCATGCAAATTTTTGTAATGTTCATTTAAAACGATCAACCTTGTAATTCTATGCCCCTTTGGCAGTATAACTGGAAACTTCTGCTCAAAGTTCAAGTCCCCTTTAGCTAACCTACCTCCTACCCTCAGTAGTCTATCCTTATCTAACATTGGATTCAAGCTTAATATTTTACTAGTCCTTCCAAGTTTCTTTCCACTTGTCAGACAATTGATTTCTGGTTTAAATTCCGATAACTGTACAACCTTGATAATTTCAACCCAAGCCCTTTCCAGTTCAAGTACAGTAAGTGTTCCTACATGTCGTGATTCTTTCTTTGTGCGAATATTCTCTAAAAACCTTAGGCAATACGCGACTGACCTCAAAAGTCTATTGAAATTCGAAAACCTATCGAAAACCTCGCCGATGCCAATCACCATTCCCATAGTACTTACCATAAATGCTTTAGGAGCCAACCTTTGTTCAGGAACCGTCTCGATGTCAATGTTCTGAAATCTTGGCCAATTATCCTCATCTTGTGACAGCCACCTCGGTCCATTCCACCAGAGAACATTAGATTTTAAATAATCACCAGATATTCCCCTTGATACCATATCAGCTGGGTTATCAACCGAAGAAACGTGACACCACTGATGGCCTTGAGTCAGGACCTGAATCTCCGAAGATCGATTAGCCACAAAAATCGACCATTTTGAAGGTTCCTTTGCCAACCAACACAACACAATTGACGAATCAGACCAATACCTTATCATCGAAGGATTAATATCAGTGGACTGTAATACCGACTTGACTAGCCTTGCCAGTAAAAGAGCACCGCATAGTTCCAATCGAGCGAGCGCAACTACTTTGAGGGGAGCGACTCGCGACTTGGAAGCCACCAACCGAACATGACAATTGCCTTGAACATCTACAGATTTAATATAGACACAGGCCCCATAGGCTTTCAAGGACGCATCGCAAAACCCGTGTATTTGCAGACTCACTGGATTCTCACATACCATATGTCTCTTGATATTGATCGATCCTAATCTTTCAAAATCACCTCGCAAGTCCAGCCAGTTGTTGAGAATTTCCTGTGGGACTTCTTCATCCCATCCTAATTTTTGCTTCCAAAGATCCTGCAATGTAAGTTTAGCCCTGATGATTAACGGTTGAAGTAGTCCTAATGGGTCAAAGACTACCGATATTATCGAAAGAATCTGTCTTTTTGTTACTTTTTTGTCCAAACCACTCTCAAAAATATCCGAAAACTCAAAATTAAGGGTATCCGACCGAGAGTTCCATTTTATCCCTAAAGTTTTCGAATCACCGTCCGTAGCCGATATATAGTGTTCAATATGCGCAGCACCTTGCGCAGCCTCACTTCCGTCCAAAATTACCTCCGGTTTATTACAACACCACTTCCTTAAGACAAAACCACCTTCTATCAAAATTCCGTCTATTTCCTTTTTTAGATTCATAATTTCATCAACACTCTCTGCTCCACTGAGCAGATCATCCATATAGAAATCCTTTATTATGACATTGCTAGCCCGAGGAAACTCTTTACTAGCCGAAAAGGCTAACTGCTGCATACATTTAACAGCCAAGTATCCCGAACAAGACATACCATAAGTTACCGTATTTAAGGTATAATGCCCAATGTCCTCATCCTTATTAAACCTCCATAGTATCCTCTGGTAGTCCCTGTCCTCCTCAGCAACCCAAATCTGCCGATACATCTTTTCCACATCAGCAGTTATTACCAAGGTATGCTTTCTCCACCGTAGCAAAATATCGAAGATATCCTCCTGAAGTTTCGGACCTATTAACAATGCATTGTTCAAGGACACCCCATTAGAAGTAGGACTACTAGCATCGAACACAACTCGAAGCTTGGTAGTCTGAGATGTTGCCTTTAAAACTGGATGATGCGGTAAATAGTTGATATTAGGACCCCGTGTAACCACTTCTAAATTTTCACCGGGTTCTATCTTTGACATATGGCCTAATTTTATGTACTCTTTTAAAAAAGAGTGATACATTTCCCTAGACTCGACATTCCTATCCAGTTTCCTTTCCATCCAATTGAATCTTTTCAACGCCGTAGAATATGAGTCTCCAAGTACCAAAGATCCCGAACGAAAGGGCAAATTCACAATAAACTTTCCATCCTTAGCTCTTTTCGCCGTGTCGATGAAAAACCTCTCACACTCTTCTTCTTCCCTTGTGAGAAATCTTTCCTTTTTCGTCTCTTCCAGGAGCCAAAACCTTTCCAATTGATCTTGTACGGTCAGAGTAGACACCAAATTGAAGGAGTTCACCCCCGAAATGTTATCAAAACCTGCAGATCCCACAACTACATAACCGAGCCTAGTTTCCCATATCGTAACTAACCCCTTGTTCAATGTTATATGATGTGATCCTAGTACATCCCAAAAAATGGCCGAACCCAATAAAATATCGATCTTACCTGGATCGCAAAATGATGTATCAGACAAGAATAAATCCTGAGGGATATTAACACTAGCCTTATCAATTTTAATAGAGGGAATCATATTCGAAATCTCCTCAATTATCAAAAAATTAGTCTCCACCTGATAGTCATCGTACCTAGAAAAGATCTTAGCCCTTACCTTGTGTGTTATATCCGACACACCTTCACTTATTCCTTTCACTGTTATATTTACCCTTTCTTTTGCAATACCTAACTTGTGACTTAGTTCTTTAGTCATAAACGATGACTGAGATCCGTTATCTAGAAGAGCCCTGCATTCATGCATGTTCCCAAATTTGTCCATAATTTTAATAATCGCCGTAGACAGCAGCTCTTCTCCAATTGACTTACTTACCTGTATCTTATCAATTTCCTTGGAATGCCCGTTAAATGATACAGTTTCCTCCGTAGTTCCCGAATTACCTTGACTTCCCGATGAAGCCCCTGATGATGCTTCCTTATTGTCATTTTTCTGTTCCGTGTGAAGCAGTGCATGATGTTTCCTCTTACAGTGCCTACATCCACTCATTTTACAATCCAAAACCCTATGCCCAGACCTGAGACAATTCCAGCACAAACTAGCCCCCGCGACAGCATCCCGTTTTTTTTGAATATTCATATCCATAAATTTCTTACAATTCTGGATATAATGTTCCTTTGATTTGCAAACTACGCAATAATTGTTGGACCTATTTTGCGTATAATAAACATGCTGTCTGGACTTCGATTGCATACCCTTGTCAACAATCTTTTCTTTTACATTTGCACTAAATGATGATTTTAAATTAGCACACTTTTTAATTAAAAATTGTAGAAACTCCTCCATGGTTGCAAAGGTATCTATCGAGCATTGGTTTTTCCATTCTTTCTTGGTAACCGAATCCAATTTAGTTTCCAAAATATATATTAACAATGTATCCCAATGCTCTACTCCCAAACCTAAAGTTTTCAATGCGCGCAAATCCCTTCTTATTTCATTCACAAACCTACGCAAATCCTCATGCGATTCCTTTGACATTATAGGAAAATCGTACAAAGACTCAATATGGGATATAGCGATGAGTTTTTTGTTTTCAAAACCCTCCTTCAACAAACCCCATGCCTCCTGATAGTTGGTGGACGAAACCTCTAGGTTATGTATAACCTCTGCAGCGCTACCCTTCAAAGAACTTTTTAGATAGTGGAATTTCTGAATATCTGACAATCTAGAGTTGGAGTCAACCAGAGAATTGAATGTGTCGTGAAATTCTAACCACTGTTTATAATCTCCATCAAAGCTGGGAATTTGCATAACCGGTAATTTTACTTCCATAATTGCGTCTGTTCCTCTAGGACTGGGCCCCCCCACCGACTGAACACCCAAACTCAACTGGCTCAATCGACCTACCACACTAAAATATTTCTCGACAAACCTGTCTCTCTCCATTTCTTCCTCATCGATCTTAACCTGATCTGACTCCTCGATTTGAAATTGAACATTTTCAAACTCATTGAACCACTCATTTACTCTTTCCAAACGCATTGGCACCTCAACCACCCTAGCAGGCTCGTAATTATTTAAAAAGGTCTCTTGTTTTGTAAGATTCCCTTTTAATACCGCTCGCTTTTTTTTAAGCACGTCTAGATTTGCACTTGCCATATTTAGGTACCTACTTTTATAAAAGGTACAATCAAAATAAACCGTGACAAAATACCAATTACCCAAATATATCCAATTTTATTTAACCGATCCGCGATTAAATACCTTTTTTTTTTTTTACCACAATTCCGACCCAAGTGCAATCCTTCACAGATTTTTTAATTCCTAATCAACCGTTGAGTACGCCTACACTTTAAAAACTACACCGATTTATCACCAAGTCCAAAAAAGTCACAAAAATAAACTGGCACTCACCCTTGCACCTCGTTTCCAACGATTGTAACCTCCAAATCCAACCAAGATCCAATTTTTCGGTTTCAAACCAATAATTATTCTGCCTCCATAATTTGTGCACTCAATTCCATCTTCCATTCAAGAGAGCAACAGAGTTATCTGCTACATCCGGCCGAAGAACCAACAAATGGTGAATTCACCTCCCTTGATAGCTCCAAGTTGCTGGCTTATATTTCTCACCAATTTTGCGGAAATAAAATCACTGGACTGGAATCCCGGGCACACTTGCAATTTATTATAATTATTAGCAAAACGAAGCAGAACAAAACTAGGATACTATTAATAACATAACTTTCAATACAAAATATGAAACCAAATTTCTGGCTACAAAAAATGGCGACTTGCCACCGTCAAAGCTATAGACGTACTTAAACTGGTTTTTCTTGATGCGCAACCGATAAAACAAATACATCACCAAGAGCGACAGAGAGCCTCGAGCGTTGAAGTGTGACGTCTTACCGGAATAACCACTACCAACCATAAAAATATAGACTATTGCCAACCTAACAAAAATATTCAAATAATATTTATGTCTTCTGACTGAACAAACCTACTATCTATTATAAATAAATAAACTGTTCACAACATGGAAAAATACTTGAATATGCCTTTTGGTCGAACACATACCACCAATCTTCATAAAAATATTTATGAAAAAGAAAAACCCAAACATATTGTACATGTTTCGAAAACAATAAAAAATGTGGATCTGAGAATCCGCAAAATTATAGGTTTTATCGTGATGTAGACATCATTTCTATGCACAGTAATAAACGTTTTTATTTTTGATAAAAGCAACCGTTCGCAAACAAATGCAGAGAACAGAGAACCTATTTTTTTAGGCAAGTTCTGATGTTTTTCTAAAACCACTTTTTGAGAATATATATATTTTTTTAAATTTCGCAAATAGTTTAAGAATCGATTGAAATTTGGGTAATTCGAGTAAGGTGAGTTCTGAATACAAAATATAAGATTATCACTTTTTGTAAGTAATAATGATGTCCACAAACGTCTCGTTAAAAATAATAATGATAATAGTAGAATTCGATTTTGTGTGTGTAGATTTGAAACGTCTCATGCTATCAAGATTTCCAGAGTTTTGTTCCTTCTTAAGCAAAAAAGTGAACTTGTTTCATAACAACTAGGAAAAAGATTGACTTCTCATTATTCTTAGTGTTTAATCGTTGATTGAATAAGTATTCAATCAACGGTTTAATACTTGTGAGTTCTTCTGAAATTAGTAACATCACAATGATTTTTATTTTTTACTTCAAAGACGATGCACCGAAAAAAAGAACCTTTTTTGGAAAATTGAACGGAAAATGGCGTAAAACTTTTTTCTTCAAAATTAAGAATTAGTGTTGCTTTAGGTTTGCTCCTGGAAAAGTTAGACTCAAACGAAAAGATACTTGAAAACCTCGGAAAAACTTTCTGAAAATTTCAACAAAATCGAATGAAATTCAATGTGAACCTTACAATAATCGTTGGACTGCTCGTGCCATCCCAGGACGCCCCGAACTCCCGATAGCGACTTGGCAACCGTGCTGGTATGCCACCAAATTGATGGATCAAAAGTTTACAGAAATCTTTTGCGTTGAGGTTGAGATAATTAATGTTTTGGAATACAGATGGCCAAGACTAGCGGCTCCTAACGGGGAATACTTTCAACGGTCTCTTTATTTCCCATATGGTTAGGCATCTTCCTGTAACTTATTCAATCAACGGTTTGATATTGATAGGTTTTATTATTTACTATAATAGACTTTTTTCAGGTAATATAGAAGATCGGGTGTATAAACACTTGTTTGATTGTTATTTGATAGGGTGTGGCGAAATACCCAAAAAAATCTTGTAAATCATGGATGCGCCACAAAACTACAGAGCATATATACATATACTTATTGGAGTATGGCAGACGCCAAACATAAGCGTGTTGCAATGTAATTTGTAATTTGCTGGTGACCACAATAAAACCTACAATGTCTGGTGGTGAGATTAGTGGCAATACCTACCTACTCTGAATATTTTTATACTATTTTTGATATCAAAATGAAACAGTATAATTATTCGGAAAGGTTGTTATACAATATGTTGATAATGTTATCGATCATAAAACATCCACTTTTGTACAATGTCATCGTCTTCACTGTGAAGATTTCACAGAAACAGTTCCAAATTAATACCTATGTATAGTTATTATAGAGGGTGGCCCAACGAAAAGATCTCACCCCTATTTGTGACTTTCCTGTTATTAAAGCTCGGACACGTCAATTTTGATTTCTAGAGGAATGTCTTTTCATGTATAGCCGCGCAATAAAAAAATAAGATACCTATTGCATTATACTTTAGAGTAATATTTTTATAAATAGTCTCTGAGATACAAAGCGTCAACGTCAAAGTATCCCTCTTTAGTTTTTACTGTCAATTTTTTTCTTAAAATGCGAATATCTCCAGAACGGTCATAGATGGTCGAAGATATTATTTCTAAATCTGGAATAAAAAATGGGGGTTTATTTTTCATTATGTAAATAACTAGAAAATTACCAATATAATTTACAATTTCTTGCAATATCAGAGAATTTTTTAATCCGAATAAGACTCAACTAGTTCAATTATTATTGTCCTATATCAATAATAACTACTTTTCGGAATGTTCTCCGTTTTCCTCAATACATAAATTAATTCTTTTTCAAAAACTAGACTGTACTTTGGGCATCGTGGGGCTGTTTTTCAATTATCTGCAAAATAATAACTCGGTTTCAGTCAGTAGCGATGGAAGCATACACTTTTGATTCGAGAGCGCCCCGCCCCACAGGAAAAAGTCTTGAGGCGTTCAAGCCCGGACTCTGTAAAGGCTCAAGTACACGGGGCGAGTTTACAAGCTAACAAGCCAGCTTCTAAAAAGCCAGCGAGTCGGCGAGTGCGCTACTAGTCGAGTACACATAATCCTTCCACTTGCTCAGTAGTCAACAAGCTTATTTTAAAACCAGCTCATTCGACATCTGCTACTAGCCACTTGTTCACAAGCTACTGTGAGTACACTTGGCTACTTGGCTAGTTTACAAGCTAGCTTGTTAAAAAGCCGGCGTTTGGAGTGTGAAGTCGCCGGCAGTTCAACTTTCTACAGAGCGTTTTTACAAGCATCTCACGGAGCGAGTGCATCGAGTTCACTGGACTAGTTTACGAGCTGCTTGTGAAAAAGCGGGCTTGTAGCTTGTAAACTCGCCCCGTGTACTTGGCCCTTAAGAAAATAGCAAAAGATTGTCTTCACTCCGCTTCACTTCGAGTTTACAAGCTACAAGCCCGCTTTTTCACAAGCAGCTCGTAAACTAGTCCAGTGTACTCGATGCACTCGCTCCGTGAGATGCTTGTAAAAACGCTCTGTAAAAAGTTGAACTGCCGGCGACTTTACACGCCAAACGCCGGCTTTTTAACAAGCTAGCTCATAAACTAGGCAAGTAGCCAAGTGTACTCACAGTAGCTTGTGAACAAGTGGCTAGTAGCAGATGTCGAATGAGCTGGTTTTAGAATCAGCTTGTTGACTACTGGGCAAGTGGAAGAATTATGTGTACTCGACTAGTAGCGCACTCGCCGACTCGCTGGCTTTTTAGAAGCTGGCTTGTTAGCTTGTAAACTCGCCCCGTGTACTTGAGCCTTTAAACATCGGTCGTAACTTGGATCCAAAATACCGGCGATCAACAGCCTGGGCCCGTATTATTCAATTCATCTGAATCGAGTGACGACCAATGTTTATGCGAAGCGAAGAGAATCTCTATTGCTATTTTCTTACAGAGTCCAAACCTGATCATGCTGGCCAATTTACGGGTGCATCGTTGCCTCCTTCTATCCATCTATTAGCATAATATACAGTGTGTCCCAGATTCGTTTCTCTATACAGGGATCTTGGCTCCTATTATACCTACATCAAAGGTTAAATGGCGAAAGTTTTAGAGGAAACTTAGTGCATTCGATATTCGGTTCCAGATTTGCGATCGATACCGAAACGGCTTATTGGAAAGCTATGAAAATGTGACATTATCCGGACACTTTTTTAAGACGAATAAAATGGTGTGTATGACATGTCTCAATCGTCTTTTGTTTTCCCGCAACCCGCCTCAACTTTCATTTTTCTTATGGCCGCCATATTGGATTTTTCGATTTTAGGAAAGAAGTGTGAAGTTTCCAGTCTAGCGATGTCTCACAAGTGCATAAAAGATTTAAGTATCTTCGGAATATCACATTTCGTAGTTAGGACTCAATCTTTTCTAAGGAGGCCATGATTTATTCGACAGAAAACTGGTTTATAAGCAAAATCTCAGGGGGCTCTGATATGTCGTTCAATAATTCTGCCGGAAGATGGCGTTGTAGACAATAAAACCCCGCAAATAATAATTCAGTATGGAAGTTGTGTTTACGTAAATAGTAGTACGCTTCTCTGTCATTAAAATAATAAATCTGATAAAGAAATTGTCGAAACCTATTAAAAATGCCCGGTGTTCCCTATTCGAATGAAGAAAAGTTGGATATGTTAGCGCTATACTTGCAGTCACAGAGAAATGCCGACATTACCTCAGCCAGGCATTTGGAGATGTACCCCGAACGACGGCAGCCCCATAAAACCCAATTCAGAAAAATGGTTGTTAATTTGATCAACTTTGGGGCCTTCGAACAACCTAGAAGTCATAGATTTGTTGAGAAGTCATTATTTACGTCCATGTTCTATTGAAAATTCAATGAGTTTAACACGTTCGCTGCACACCAAATAAGGTGACCTTGGGTTGATACAGCACCTATTTATGATGTTTTGCGACAAATAAATCATGGCCTCCTTGGAAAAGATTGAGTCCCAGCTACGAAGTGTGATATTTCGATGATACTTGAATCTTTTAGGCACTTGTGGGACATCACTAGACTGGAAATTTTACACTTTTTCCAAAAATCAAAAAATCCAATATGGCGGCCATAAGAAAAATGAAAGTTGAGGCGGGTTGCGGAAAAACAAAAGGCGATTGAGACATGTCATACACACCATTTTATTCGTCTCAAAAAAATGTCCGGATAATGTCACATTTTCATAGCTGTCCAATTAGCCGTTTTGGATTTACTGGCAAAAAACAAAATCCGCCATTTTTGGTTTTTTGCCGGTATCTCCAAAACCAATTGACCGATCGCAAATCTGGAACCAAATATCGAATGCACTAAGTTTCCTCTAAAACTTTCCCCATTTAACCATTGATGTAGGTATAATAGGAGCCAAGATCCCTGTATAGAGAAACGAAATTGGGACACACTGTATTCATTGAAAAATCTACAAACGTTAATACTATGTGGGTAGTTAAAAAATGAACACTCCGCAAAACAGCTAACACTATTGGTATGTCAGATGCATCGAATATTTATTTTACTGTTTACTAGTGAACACAAAACAACTTTTTTATGATTATTGTTCACACCACAATAATTATTATTATGAATTGCAAGGAACTGTTGATGATTTTTTTTGCAGAGAAACTGTATGTCTGGCGAAAATTTGACAAGAGATAGAAAAGTTTCGAAATAAAGTCAGCTAGCAGCAGAGAAAAAATTAAAGTCATTTGTACGGGAAGTTACAGTTATTAATCACTTGACGTTATTTCTAATGTTGCAGATATTGGAAGAAGACCGCGTTTGCATCAAAACACGCGAATTTATTCAATAAGTGTTCATTCCAAAATCAGTGAAAATCGATAAAGGCGTTTGAAAATTATTTCGAAAAAATGATATTAAATTGAGAACTTTGGCGCCCTGTAGCGGCAAGACGAAGCAACATTGTATATAAGCAAGTTTCCCTAGATCGTCTAACCTTTGGTTAAGGAATTTGTGGTTGAGCGTTGTACAGTCATTTCAGGGACACTCTGTATACCCATCAAATAGGTATGTACCTACCTACTTATTCAAAATCATACTTACGTTTGGTAATTTTCTTTTCCGACTATGATTTCCAGTTGAAAGAAAGCTGGTCATCAAGTCATATGCGAACCAACTAGTCTTAGATTCTGTGTTCTGGTACTTCTTCACAAGTGTTCTGTAAACGGACATCAGCGATTCTTTTTTCCGTTTCAGCTCCGCCACGCTAATTTCCTCTCCTTCTGTAGACATTCGTTCTGCAATGCGGTGCCAAGCGGCTTCTCTATCATTTCTGCTGGTGTATTCCAAATGTGAAGTGTCCCAAATCAGTGATTCCTGTTTGTAAAGCTCCAGAAATCTCAAGGATTTAGAATTCGACCACTCCATCATGTGTAAACGGCGCCGGCGCGGCGTGTTCTGTACGAACACGAACAAAACGAAACGCAGCTTGACACTCCATGAACTGAACTGGGAACTCGGACGTGTTTGACGAATCCGGTAAAATGTTGGCATGGAATGGGTAACTTGGTTGACTCGACGCAGTTGTTTTGAATTGTATATGGCAATGAGTGGGCATTAAAGGGGCTCTTTTAGTAGGAGTAGGTACAAAGAGACCCTTTTTGCGAATGATTTTTGTGTGAACTTCAAGGTAATGATGACATGGAGTGGTTTGAAAACAGATCAAACGTAGGACATAATAATATGAATATTAGGATAATTAGTAAGAGAAACGGTTCAAGAAAAACTTTTTGATGGGTGTTTTGAATTTGTGATGATACAGATATTATATAATAATAATATGCCCTACAATTGATATGAGGCTATCCAAGTTTTGTGGTGCAATTAGAATGCTTCTTGTTGATGGCTTTTTTCATTGGGCTGATCTCAAAATTCTTGTCAAAATGTCTTGGGAGTTTCAGTGGATTTTGCTCTGTTTAGAAAAATTGGCGATATATCTTGGGTTCTTGTGAATAATAAGTATACAGTGTGGAACAGCCAAATGGAATAAATTCGATAATTAATAAATGAGAACGTTTTCAATAAAACGCTCGGACACGTCAATTGATATTTTTGGTAGTAGGGAAGAGTCGGTTATTGGCGCGCGGTTGATAATACCGCGCCCCCAATTATCTCCCAGTAGAAAATGATATCAGGCAACATTGCATAATTAGTGGTCACTTTGAATGTGTACCACCACCCCAGAGTACAAATATTTCCCTAATAACCGTCTGTTCGGAATCGGCAAGTGTTTTTTGTTTTTTGTGAAAATCCTTATAACGATTATATATTTTTGGATCGAGGTATGTACAAAACCCATTTTTTGAATGTAAGACAGTTTGCCGCAATTGATTACCACTCTTATTACTTAGGAGTACTGTGGTCATTACAATCGTGTGTCTTGAGTTCTCATTTTCCGAAAAGTCTTGGCATAAACTCAAAATGGCGTCGTCTGGTGATTGCGTGTTGAGGGCGCAGTATTATCAGACTGGGGTTTTCAATGCTTTTTCTTCAGATTGCTAGAACTCACCCCCCGATAAAGAATTAAAAACGTTATGGGATCCATGAAAGCCGGTTTAGAATCTGAACGTTCCTGATGGAAAGATATAGTGGGAGGAAGAAGTTTTGACTTTACAAAGAGGTGGTCATCCAAAGACACGGAAAAATCTATGCACCTACTGAGGACTGATCAAAAAAATTTAATTTTTATTTGCAAATTTTGTTATTATAAAATGCTGTGACAATGAGGCTTTTCTCACAGCATTATTTAATTTTTAATAACAAAATTTGCAAATATAGTTATCATTTTGGGACACTTCTCAAACACGGGGCAAGGTATTATCAGACTAGTTTGATAACACCGCGCGTTCACTAACTTTTGTTTTTTTCCAACCACCTCTACTACTCTACCTCAACTCGAAATTTACCATTTGTACTTATTAACCATACATATCTTCTATTCAATGACATTCTCGAAACTGGTATATATGCATCACATCTAATGATTTCTAGATAGTATTTCCCTTAAGGGCGCGTCAATACTCAACTCTCCCCTACTTGTTTTCCAACAAAAAAATTCTATACAGGGTGTGTCATGTAGCAGTGGCTGATACTAGCTTTTTTATTTTGAATCCAACACCCCGTATATTATCCAATTTTTGGATTCTTTAGACAATTCTAGACATATTTTATGTACTATAACCTATAGCTATCTTCAACAGTTTGGGAAATATCAAGTGTTTCTCAGATTTATTGCAAAAATTAATATTACAAAAATAAAATTATTTCATGAGAGAAATTCACTAGAATTCACTAAAAAAATAATAAATACCAAGTAGTTGAGCTGTTAATTTTTTTAATATTTCCATATCAGTAGAAACACACGCCTAACTGGTTTTCCTTACTTTCTGATTGTCAAGACCTAAATGTGAGATGAGATAAGTATTGTTTTTGCGAAATTATCTATATATTTAAAACACTAAGCTCTTTTTTGAAACAGTCCGTGAGCCAGTTATAGTGCACCAATCAACATGATTCTTTTTTTTAAATGATCGTCCGGTTACCAGGATGAGCCAAAACTATTTTTTTTGTTTCATTTTTGCGTATTTGTTTATAAAAAACAAAAACACTACAGTGACTCAAATACATGACAGTGGGTGCTATGATTGAACGTTTACGTTAACTTAACGGATCTGTTAAGATTGTTTACTAATGCAACTGTTCCATTTGCTAACAGCGTTACCATGGTGAAATGCATACGTTAAGTTAACGTGAATGTTCAATCATAGGACCCAGTGACGACATATTAGATGCCATATTGCGGCTGTATCCAGAAATTTTAATTTTTCCTGCCCCGGTGGCTCAGTGGCTGGATGTTAGCTCAGCATGCAGCTAAGCCTAGGTTCAAATCCCAGCTCGGGTATGCTACTTTTTAAAAAGTCACTGTACTTTTTCGTTGAAAATAAAATTAAATGTGATTGAAATAATGAAATTATGATGAAAATTTACATGAAGAAGAGATTTATCTATTTATTGAAAACACTAAGCTTATTTCTGGGGCAGTCCGTGAGTTTATGTTGAGGAAGTTTGAGTTCGGTTTCGATAACTTTTTATAGAGTGGAGTTTTATAGTCTTTCGGCTTGGCTATTTTTGATTATATTAAATACAGTTTTAGGTTCCTTATTAATTTGTTGTATATAGGATGAGTTGGGAAGAACAGACGAAATTTCATAGTGTGTTATACATCCGAGAACAATATAAAAAAACTCATTTGTTATTATCCGTCAAGACAACATAGATGTCAAATAGTTCAGGGTCTTGAGCATACAAAATATGAAAAAGCAATGAAAAATAAAAATATTGAAATTTGGTATTTTGTATATGAAAAAAAAAGGCAAAAATGAATATCGTATAAGGACTTATCGGTTTTTTCACATCGTTTTCGGGTGAATAATACACTCCCGAAATTTGGTCCGTTTCTCCCGACTCACCCTGTTGCCCTGTTTATCCATACCTATATTACACAGTGACCGGCTAAAATACGGAACAAATTCATTTTAATTCTGCGTGGACTTATAGAAGTACATTTCATATTATACACCACATACTCATATCCAACCGTTTTCGAGAAAATGAGCTTATAACGAACGAGTGCAATAAAAAATACGATCAAGTCACCTCTGGATTTCTTTTTCTGTCATGAACGTAGGTCGTGGCTAGTTTGTATGGTTTGGCATCATGGCATCTGTGACGATTGGAAAGTGGATGTCATGTCATAATTGCGATGTTAGCCAAGACATACGTTTTTTGAAACAATTGCAATCCATAGGTGACTTGATCGTATTTTTATTGAACACTCTTTACCTATATCCATAATATTTTTGTTTACAGGTCAATGTTCTTTTTGGTTCAATAATCAAATTGAGTGTCCAATCAGCAACGTGAACAAGTAGTATAACTAAGCAACTAATTCGAACAGAATCGCGTAGTTATCTTTTTTTTAAATTCACCACCAAAAGGCAGCGATATAATGTTTTTTTTTTTAGTTTGTTACCAGTTACTACTAATAATAAGAAAAAAATACACTTAAGGGATACACTCTTATATTTTTGACTATATCTGTAAATCTTAATTGAAGATTCTTTTGAAAAATTGAATTTTCAAAATAAGTAAAAACTTTACCAGAAGTGAATTTTGGATTTTGATATCTATTCTTGAGAAACTCTTATCAAGAATGACTTTTTGTCGCATTTGGACATATGTATACCGGGTGGGGCACGGAAATCTGAATTTTTTGATGTTTTGGCCCCCTAACCCTGTACCCCTAAGCAGGGTAGGGCACATAACGGTTAGGGTACCCAAGAACTTTAAATGGAAAGGGAGGTCGAGTAATACGTCATTTGATAGGTATTTTTAACAAGATTATAACCCCGAAGTCTCATGCTGCTGCTATTTATTATATTTTTTTATTATTTGTCATTTTTTATCATTATTTTTTTTGGGGGGGGAGAAAATCCTCTTTTAGATGTTGACAGGTAGTGGTGAAAATACGACCAATAAACCAAAATTCACATGTCCGTGCGATTTTTACCATAGAGAAAACCCGGGTGTGAAAATTTTCGTGCCCCAATGTTGATGAATCGTAGTAGTTGGGGTTTTGGTTTTCAATGACTTTTAAGATATTATAGAGTAGGGTTTTCGTTTTTAATTTATCCTCCAACATATCTCACGTCGAGTTTTGGTGGATTCAGCTAGTCCTTGTTTAATTTCAATAAATCTAAAAACACTGAATATTTGCAAAACAGTTGAAGATAGTTATAGGATATAGTACATAGAATATGTCTAGAATTTCCTGAAGAATCCAAAAACTGAATAATATACAGGGTGTTGTATTCAAAATAACAAATAAGCTGGTATCAGCCACTGCTACATGACACACCCTGTATGAAATGTTTTTGCTGGAAAAAATGTAGAACCAAAAATATCAATCGATGTGTCCGAGCGTTTTTTTGAAAACGTCCCCATTCATTAGTAGTTATCGAATTTATTCCATTGTTATGTGGATTTGGATCGTTGAGCGCATTGATTTGCACTTGCAGTAATTCACATATGTCATATATCGGTTGAGAGAGTCAAAGAACCCTATTTGTCGAGTGTTGAAAAGCCGAAAAGCCTGGCAGTTTCTGCATTGAGGGATTCGTGAACAATAATCAGGTGTAAGTTGCATATGAATCTTCATTGAATGTTTTTCATTCCATTCTAATTCACGTCGTTTGCATCACAAACTCACAGATTATCAAAATCAAATATCGTAACCAATAAAAATAGAAATGGAGATACCCTGCGTGAGCCCAATTATAGACTAAAATCATAGAGCGTAGAAGTGTAGGGGACGAAAACAATATTCGGTATATATACCTATTGGTTGCTTAATATGTATGAGAATAAGCTTAGGAATCCTCAGACATCTGTTTAGGAAAAGAGCTTTTGAAATTAAAGCTTGTTCTTCTGCATACAATGATATGAAATTTTGGGGGTTGTATAAGCAAAAAGTTTAAGAAATTCAAAAAATGCTTTTGAATTTTTTTTTTTTTTCAACTTTTCTTTCTTGCAATTTCACAAAGTTTTCATATTGTTGTGGGTACGCAGAAAAATGGAATAATTGAAAACTTCGAAAAAAACCATACAGTGCGTTTTTTTCAAGACGCAACATAGGGATTCTCAGTTAGATTTTCAATCCATATTAGCAGTAAACTTAAAAAAAAAAAAAAAAAAAAAACCCTGACGCATATGTCAATCTTAGTCTTGAAGTATTGGCACTACTGATACTGATAACGTACTCGAAAAATTAGATGATTTGCAATGATATTGTGTGCACCAGGTGATCTAAAGTACTAAAGTGGTTTATAACAATAATAATTTTATTTAGAGTTTTCAAACAATTTTAAAAATAAACTTTTATTGTTTTTCGCTTGAAATATACAGTATAACCGGTAAGTTTATAGCACAATTACGGGGGCGAATGGGGAAGATCAAAATAGCCCTAGTGAGTCATATTTTCTTTTTATTGCCTCCTAACGGAGATACAGAGCCCTTAAGGGGTACCCATCGATTAAATTTTCTAGCTCTAACCTTTGAACCGGCTTGTATGATTTGATAAAATTTTAGTATGTTTTGTAGGCCTTGGTAAAGTCAATATTTTAAATTGTAGGGGGAACCAGGAACGGACTGGCCACTTCTGTGGACTGGCCATCAATCCTTTTGAGCCTAATCTTTTACACGTGTCATTTTACAGAGCTGAAGAAAGTAGTCTTTAGCTCTGTAAAAATCAAATACCCTGACCTTTTCTCAACAAAAATTGTGTTCTTTTTTTTTAGATAAAGATAACTGTTTTTGAGAAAAATAGATTTCTGTTTTAATAATAATAATTTCTTTATTTAGCAATATGGCTATAAATATAAACATACAATATGAAAAATGGCTAAAATTGTAGATATTACACACACAAGTAATTGATTGTTAAAAAAAAATAACATTGATTCAATAATAAAAACATCGAAACATCAAAATATCAAAAAGGAAAATAAGAACTAGAAATATACAATATTATGACTCCATGACAATATGTGTCCTTAATAGTCTAGTGAAATCAAGAAGTTTATCACAGTCTTTAATATGTTTTGGTAACTTATTAAATTCTTGTAGGCCTCCATATAAAACAGATTTTAACATTTGGTTTGTACTACACCTTCCACTCAATATGAAGTGACTACAATTTCTGGTGTTATACGTATGTACATCATCAAAAAATTTGATCCTATCACAGATATATGATGGCAGCATGCGTTTCTTAACTTTAAATATAAATACTTGGACATTATACGTTATTTTCTGGTTCACAGATAGCATATCTAAAGTTTTTAGCATAATTGCGATCGGTGTATATCTACTGCATTTCAGTATGGTTCGCATGGCTCTGTTCTGAACAAGTTGAATTTGGTCCATTTTAAATCCTGGTAAGCAATACAATACAGAGGAACAATACTGCAGATGTGGGGCCGCTATGCTATTATACTAACACATTAAGATAATTCGACGAGATATCAGTTGTTGTTCTTGTTGGTTTTAAAACATTTTTTGACTCTCTCAGATTGATTGACTATGCTAGAGTTGGTGGAAAATTAAAAAAAAATTGAAAACAAATTGAAAATGTAAGAAAAAAATCAAAATATAAATAAATGATAATTAAATAATAAATAAATAACATTGGGTCATGAAAAATTTCCCACCCGGGTTTTCTCTATGGTAAAAATCGCACGTACATGTGAATTTTTGTTTTTTGGTCGTATTTTCACCACTACCTGTCAACATCTAAAAGAGGATTTTCTCCCCCCCCAAAAAAAATAATGATAAAAAATGACAAATAATAAAAAAATATAATAAATAGCAGCAGCTTGAAACTTCGGGGTTTTAATCTTGTTAAAAATACCTATCAAATGACGTATTACTCGACGCCCCTTTCCATTTAAAGTTCTTGGGTACCCTACCCCGCTTGGGGGTACAGGGTTAGGGGGCCAAAACATCAAAAAAATAAGATTTTCGTGCCTCACCCGGTATACAGGTAACGAAGCATTTCCGGGAACATATGTTGAGTGTTGAGTCTTTTTCCTATTTTCAAGCCGGAAAACTCGCTCTTATTTTTTTTGCAATACAACCACCAGTTTCATACAGCATAATGGTCTAGCGAGAACGGAATTACCGGCTGTCGGCAGTGTCAAAGTTTACCAAATATCTATTAATAACGATATGGGAAGCAATTCTACACGATTGATGCCAGGATGAGATAGAAGATCCCGCTGTACTGTATATTTTTCGCATAAGCGACACTTATGCGGAAACCTCGCGACAACTATAATACAGTACAGCGGGATCTTCTATCTCATCCTGGCATCAAGCGTCGCTCGTTGTTCAAATGGGACGGTTCCCATATAGAGTTAATAGATATATAAAGTTTACTTAATAAATAGAAGTTGAGTCACTCACGCGAATCGTCAGTTCCGTCACAACAGCGGTCAAGAGAGGTCCTGACCCGAGAGCGACAAGAACTATCTGAGAAGACCCGAAGGTACTACCTGGTACCTGGTAAATATTTAGAGTAGAGGAGTTAGACTTTGGTCTAACCACCCGTACCCTGAATCCTTCGTTTTTACGAAGAAAAGAAAATTCGTTCTTCCCCTTTTGATAACGTTTAAGGTTTATTTCAGAGCTGGTGAAACCCTATTGCACTATAGCTTGTCTATAAGGGTTCTTGGAAAGGTAAAACCAAGAGCAAAGTTAACCTGTTTGGTTTTATTTCCAGGGGAGTTACTGATATAACAGTAAAACCTCTGTGGATTGAATCTCTCAGGCTTTGCTCCATCATTAGGCTCTTTTGATTGTGAAACCCCTACGTGATCGGGTAAAACCGGCTGTAGTAGGTCACCAATTGAGCTTGGTGGGGTTCATCCTTCCCCTGAATAAAATCTTCTGTCCCTTAAAAAGCGCGACGCGCACATCCATCCGGCCTCCTCGAGGCACTAGTCCTTAAGGCAATGGATGCTAAAACTCTAGCGAAAGAGTTTAAAAAACTCACAAAATCTCATGAATAGCTCCGTCAGAGCCATGAGAAGTTAGATGCCCTCTTCGTACAAAGATGCGACGAGTACCAGAAGGAACTCCAAATAAATGATATGATTATTGGAATCTATCAAGACGAGCTGCGAGCCGAGGTTGCTCGACTCAAGACTCAGCCGCTGAAAGAGGCTCCTCCTGCTCCTTCTCCTTCTTCAAAGAAGAAGGAGTTTGGGGAGACTAATAGTCTGCTGGAGATTGAGATCAAGAGTCTCAGATCCAAGCTAAAAAGGAAGGCTCTCTCTGATCCTCCCCCTTCTTCAAAGGTGGAGGTTCAGAGGGAGGCTGTCCCTCCCTCTTCTTCAAAGAAGGGGGGACAGAAGGCTGCCCCCTCATCTTCTTCAAAGGTGGTGGGGAAGCCTACTTCAGAGAAGCGGACGGAACAAACAAAGAGAGACTCACCTGTTCCTTCACCTTCTTCAAAGGAGGAGATACAGGTGATCGCGAAGCGCCCGGACCCCTCTGAAGTGGGGGACGTCCAAACGTCGGCCCCAGAAAGAGATAAGGACGCGTTTCCCCCTTTCCGGCAAAGAAGACGAAAACGAAGGTATCGGGGTCAAAGAACCATGTCTCAGAGACCCATTCAAGGGTCTCTGATGATATGGAGGTTGATCCCCATGCTGGAGTTAAAAGAAAAGCTGGGGACAGTGGCGGCATGTCTCCGGACGGCTCGCCTAAGGGCAAGCATGTCCAGAGAACTGTCGCCACGCCCCACCCAGCAGAGGAGGCACCGGTGCCCACGGTACCGACCCTCGACGACGAACGTTCGGGTCACGTCCCGCTCGTACACCCACCCGCGACAACGACGGACTCTGCCGCCAAGAGGGCTCCCGCTATCTTTTAAGAGGGAACCCGCTTGTGGAGTGAGCTGCGTGCAAAGCTCCAAGCAGCCAGCATATCGTATGCAGAGGCTTCTGTTGTGAGGGACGACGTGAGGATCATTCCAGCTTCACTGGATGATCACAAAGACATCCAGACCGTTCTGGATGAGATGGCAGGTGAATATCACACCTTCTCTCGACCAGAGGAGTGTTCGTTGCAGGTAGTCATTCGCGGACTATCTGCCAACGCAGACCTAGAGACAGTCAGGTCAGAGCTCGCCACCCGCTTAGGCATCGATGCTGTTCCACTCCGCATGACTAGCCGGAAAACCCGGAAGGTATCGTTTCGTCTATAAGCAGCCATCATCAACTTTGTCTTTTTACATAAGGTCCTGGATTTTTTATGACGGATTTTGAGGGCCTCTTATGTTCCTAAACCAACAATCTATCGCAATTGTTCAAAAAAATTATGTTGATGGATTTTTCCATAAGAACTCATGTGTTAGAGAGAGTCAAAAAATACATTTTTAAGAGGATTAAAAACAACCACCTCTTTTTTAATTAGTGCGATACCTCGTTGGCTTAGGAACATAAGAGGCTCTTAAAATCCGTAATAAAAAATCCAGTACCGTATTTAAAAAAACGAAGTTGATGATGGCTTCTCATAGACGAAACGTCGGTTCTTCAATTTATTAACGCTATCTTGTAAAGGGCAAAAAGTGGCATTGAAGAAGTTCCATTCATTTCAAAATTATCAAAATATCTCTTCAAATGTGGCCAGAAAAAAATGAAAACAATTTTGAAAAATTTCGGTTTTTTTCGGATAATTTCGGACTTTCTTGGCTTTTAAAACGGCTTTTTGTTGAGCATCAACAAACGCAACTTTGCCTCCATTTAACCGACCTTGTATCTCTCACGGTTTTCAAGATCTCCATGATAGACATCCTTATCTTGGACACACTGTATATCTCAAAACTGAGTAGAATAAATGAGTTCGACTGAATAACAAAAAAGTTTATAATTACATGTACTTTAGCATGCGCGTAATTTCAAAGTCCCTGCAATCGATTAACATTTTCGATGCGTCGCGACGCTTTACTCTTGGTAGGCGTCGAATTTTTTTAGCTGTGAAAAATAACTACTCGACCCCATACATTGACTGCTTTTTACAAAAATCAAATATTCCTATTCGTTTCCGAGATATTGACGTGCGGAGTTTTAAGTCAAAAACCCTGTAAATAGGCAATATCATAATCTTGATGTCTTCGGTTGTTTAATGGTGTCTCCATTCTCCATCAATCTGTAATATCAGCGCCAGATACATTATTTGTGAACATCTAGCAGACTAAATTAAAGGTAGTAGAAAACGTCAATGACTGACAGTAGAACCTGTTTTTTCCGTATCGAAAGTCAGTTTCTGTTCCTTTTAAAACATTTATAGTACATTTTGTATCAAGGGCGGAAAGTAGATGATTTTGACGAGGGTATAAGTAGCAGCACGAGCGAAGCGAGGAAAGATATTAGCCGAGTCAAAATCAGCTTTCGTCCGTGATGCAAACAGTGCTTTTTGTACAACCAGTTTGTAATCATTTGAATAATTATGAAAATCAAAAATAAATAGTCGATCCGATACACTGCACTACACTGCTGACAAGTCAGACAACTGACGAGTGACAACTGTAAATCATGGTATTCATGGTTACAAAAGGTGTGTTCCTGTATTCTTTTGTGGTGCGCATTCCTTGTCACCGAGATTGTCACGTGATAAGTTTCTTTTAGTATGCTAGACTGTCACGTGGTTATCAGATTCAGAGGCGTTGGGATCCGAAGAACCGTTGCTAAGCGACCTACTTTTGCGCCCGCGGGCGCGAATGTACTTTTAGGCCCGGCTGCCAAAATTAGTGACTTTCCGCCTGCTTTGCATGCATTGAAAAGTGGACTTTACGTGTAGGTTGTACAAAATAGTACATTTTGTATCAAGGGCGGAAAGTAGATGATTTTGACGAGGGTATAAGTATCAGCACGAGCGAAGCGAGGGCAGATATTAGCCGAGTCAAAATCATCTTTCGTCCGTGGTACAAACAGTTCTTTTTGTACAACCAGTTTGTAATAATTTGATAAAGAATAATCATGAAAATCGAAAATGAATAATCGATACACTGCACTACACTGCCGACAAGTCAGACAAGTTTAGTGACAACTGTCAATCATGGTCATGGTTACAATAGGTGTGTTCCCGTATTCTTTTGTGGTGCGGATTCACTGTCACCGAGATTGTCACGTGATTAGTTCCTTTTAGTATGCTAGACTGTCACGTGGTTATCAGATTCAGAGGCGTTGGGATCCAAGGAACCGTTGCTAAGCGACCTACTTTTGCGCCCGCGGGCGCGAAAGTACTTTAAGGCCCGGCTGCCAAAATTAGCGAGTTTCCGCCTGCTTTGCATGCATTGAAAAGTGGACTTTACGTGTAGGTTGTACAAAAATACATTATCATATACGTAAACTTGACTTTGTACTATTTGCAATAATCTACATAACAATATCAAGTAAATCACACTTTGACGGTGGAACAGTACGACTTTCGCACCAGGCGCTCCACGGAACTTGACTTGCTACGGAATGAGGACCTCCTTAGCAAATCTATCGAACGCGGTAAAATGGTTAAAACCATTATACTGACTTCTCCAAGCTGATCAACAGACTATACGCTCCTTGGGATCATCAGCTTCTCTCCTCAGATGGATCACCAACTACCTCCAAGGAAGAGCTCAGGTGGTGTGCTTGAATGGCTCGATTACTGAGAAATTTTTGGTTGAATCGAGAGCTCATCAGGGATCTTACCTCGGACCACTTTTATGTAACATTTTTATAAACGACATCATCTCCTGTTTGCTAGTTCCCCTTTCCTTTGCTTCGCTGGCGACATTAATTCTTCACCCGTATACTTCATCCAGCCTAGATTGTCACCGTCTTCAATCGGACCTCGACAAACTGTATGAATGGCGCAAGTGCAATGAAATACGGCCTTAAATGTTTCCAAATGTCACTCAATGTGCATATCAAAAAATCAAACACACGGCTGGAACAGCCGTCTCCAACATTTCGCACACCAATGATCTGGGTTCTCGTCTGGGCATTACTTTTGACTCGACCTTATCATCCAGTACAAATATGTCTGAGATAATCTCAAGGTGCAACAGCCTTAATGTTGGATTTTATTAGGCGCTGCACAGTTGATTTAACTCAAATCGAATCCATTAGACAACTATATAAATTGCTCCCTGATGAGACCAATCATTAAAAACTGTTCTTGGGTGTGGAATCCAATGTAACCGACGACTCTCTACTCAATGAACTTGGTCTACACGCCCGGGCGCCCCTCTGATGCGCTACCCCTCCACCTACACATTCTACAGGAAATTTCATCGAACACATTATGCTTCAAATTCCTTCCTTCCCCGGACCACCAAATTATAGCCGATCATCATCCGGAAACTGATTTCTTCGCTCGACCTAGGAACTTCGCGGACATGATATTTTCGTGCTGCAAAAGAGAGCGCTGCGTTACATGGTGGCAGCAGGCGGGAGAGAGACCTGTCGGCCTCACTTTATAAGTCAGAAGATTCTTTCTTTGTACTGTCTTTACATTCTTGAGACTTGTACTCTCATATACAGGAGAAGGAACTTCATTCGAAGATCATGTTCTGTGCGTGAAACGCGCCAGTCCCAAAACCTCCCACTGCCTATACCATCTAGGACTCTGATTATGAAATCATTTTTGTATGATGGTAGAAGGATGTTTAACCACTTGCCTCTTCCAATTAAAAATAGTTCATCTGTGGTACAATTTAGAAAAAAACTGAAGTCTCTTTTGATGGAAAAGGGTTACTACAGTCTTGATGAATTCTTTGAAGATGTTCTGTCTTGAGAATGTATCTGTTATTTAGTGTTATTATATAAGTTACGTTTTAAGGTAGCTATTAGATGCAGTCTTTTTTCTTGTTCTCATCAACTAAATGTAGATAGTTAGCTTTAGGATGCTTTGTCACTGGAAATTTTTATTCTGAGACAATAAAGTACATTTTTGATTGATAATGGATATTGTGTGACTGACATGTTTCTTGTATTTTTACTCAATTAAGATCCTCTGGTGTCATTTATAGTTAATAATAATAATAATAAGTTTTAGTATTAGTTGTAAATAGTTAACCTAAGTTGCAATCTTCTTAAGTGTAAACTATAGATGGGCTCGCCCATGAACTAAGAAATAAATAAATACATATACACACACCGGCATAATAAGGGGAACAGGCAAAATTTTGCTAGGACAAATCGGGCAGCAGTCTGGCACAGGAAGATGAACCCAACTGTCAGACGTACACCCCACGGGGTGTTTCAAAAAACATCTAAAACTCCATACTTTTGTTCGAACCCTGTATATGAGAAAAAACAAATAGTTTCAAATCGGTAAAAATTCAGTTGTATTCGCGAAGAATCAAGCTAAATATATCGAAATGGAGTGGAAGGCTCAAGAGAAAAGTGAAATTTTGTACCATAAACACAAAAAAGTTAATTTTACTGAGAAAACACACAAAAACGAGAAATATTTTTTGAGTTTAAATTAATTGTTCTTTTTTTTAGGTTCCATGCACTGACGACGGAAGCAGGTTCGCTTCCGAAACATTTGATATTGATAGGTTTTACTGTTTGATAGGGTTTGGCGAAATACCCAAAAAAATCTGGTAAATCATGGATGCATCACAAAACTACAGAGCATATTATCTACTATAGTGATTTCAAACTTGGTGAAAATTTTGCCGGTTCCCATAATTATGCCGGTGCATGTGTGTAGATAATCTGCATTTTCCAGATTTTCATTCAATTCCATCGTATTTATCAAACATACGCCAACAACAACAATACCACTTACACTTGTTGCAAACTGCGAATATAATCGTCATAATTAAAATAAATAAATTCGTTGAGAGAAAACAATAAAAGTGTCGCAATCAAGAATCAACGGTCCCAACTAGTCGGAGTTGCCAAATCGACGCAAGGTCATGTTATCTTCTATTTCATTTTATCATGATAAAAAACAAGTGAATATTAAAAAAAATATCGCTCGCAGGAAACAAGTCTACTTCGAAATGGAAGCACTATGCATGGACTCGTTTCCGTTGAGCTATGAGCTCGATATTCTCTTTCCTTCTACTACATTCTGCATTTGTGAGGGCAATAATGAGAACGCTTGCAAGAGAATATTATATAGGTTGTGGGTTCTCTCTGATGAGCGATATGAGTGGAGACTTTCAACTAGTCCAAGTGCCCTGAGGTAGCGAAACAAATAAACCTCCCGTGTACACAAGCAAACCCCTTTTTTATATAAACTTGAATGTATACACAATTTGTTTACCATGTGATCGTCAAAAAAGACTGAACGAGAGGTTAGAATGCCACTTCAGTGGAAGACAGATATCTATACGCATGCGCCGCCGTATCAAGCGTCGAGTAAAATAAGAACATGTATGAAAATCAAACAACTCGATAGCACTTGACAGCAATTGATCGCCCAGTATGACCAGTCTCATAAGGTATCGTGTGTTTGTTTTTCACTCGATGGCAATCGATTGACACAACTCGATCAGTGTAACCGCCGCCTTACCGTTTCCAATATTCTCATGTATTGCAATAATTGACACATCACATTGTGGTTGATATGATCAAACATTTCGATTCTCGGTTGACGATGCAATCCTCAAGTCTCGACTAAAAAGAAAAACGGCAACAATCGCCATGGTGTAGATTTTCGCACCCTCAACACATGTACCTACTCCCTCACACAAATTGGATCTTGGATCGTCTAGGACAAAAAAAATCCATTTCTCGTTATGTGACCTATAGTTCGAATAGCCACATCTTGACATATGAGATGTTCGGTGAAGTGACAGAGGATCTGATTTGCTGTCACATGACTGAACATCTCATATGTCAAAATGTGGATATTCCAACTTAGCTTTGATATTGGACTTCACCAGGTCCCCGCCCCTCCCAGCAGCCTAATTACGTTTGCTGGTTTGCATCACAACGTTAGATTAATAATTAGAAGGTGAACCTACATATGCATACCATAAGAAATCTGCACCGAATATACTTAAAGAAAACCGAGTTTAGAATTTGTCCTTCTGGACGGATAAATAACTAAAATCGCTACATTTCTACAATCTCATTTCAGTGGAACATACAATGTTTTTGTTGTATTTCCCTAGTTTTTACATGTTCTGGGACATTGCGGTCCGATGGTAATGCCAGGTTGGCCGTGCTAGATTTTATTTCATATATTTGATGAGGTCCTTATAATTTTTGCTTTGCTCATGCAGGTGCGCAAAATGAGGCACGTTGTCGTAGCAGATATTGAAATATATTCCGTTAATCTTATGTTCAGGTACCTAGGAAACTGGACATTCATTTCCTAATTGGATCGCTAGAACATGTTTCTGCCATGAGTATATGCTTAGGCAAGAACTTGAAATTTGCTTTACAAATAACAACTGAGTAAAATTCCCCAAAATAATCAATAAAATCTTGATACAGTCCGTTTCACGAGGGTTCATACTCACGTCATAGATGACGTCATTACTTGAAAAAAAATGTATGTCGTAGCTGATTCATATAGTTTCAAGAGCGTTCAAATTTTGTATTGAAGCCAAACAAGTATGTTCCAAAACGCTCTCCAGAACACGTTCAGATTTGTTTTCCATTTAGATTTTGGATTCAGGCTGGCCATCCATTGGAAGCGTAGTCGCGTGTATATTCGCCATCCGGATGCGAGCGATCGTTAGACTAGGCAGCTTACAGCGTGCACTGCTTGTGACTCTACCATTAGACTCAACGCTATTCCAGTTCGCTTCTGTTTGTGCATTAGGAGAATCATGTAGAATGAAATTCCAAGTTATGTAGTTTTTGAAAAATCCTCACATGGAGGGATTGCAAGCTCGAGAGAGTGAAAAAATACATTCATCCATACATTCGTCCAGTAGAAATATCATTATTGAAAAAAAAATTGCTGAGGAGCTGATCCTTTTGGGGGATACATTCGCCACAGTTGTATGTTTTTACAAAGGTTTTTTTTTTCTATTTATAATAGTTCACAAAACGGACTTCTCTTAGTATACTAATAAGCAATCGTTGCTATATAGACACGTTTGAATAAAAAACTAAGAAAGCACCATTATCGCAAAAACCCACAATAGTCGAGTTTTATTCTTATCAGTAGACGTCCCCCCATCACTGGATGAACATCAACTCACGAGAAATCAGCTAGTCAGCATTTTTTTTCATGAATTATTAGGTAAACGAAATCAAATACATCAGTTTGGTGGCCAAAAGTAGATTAACAGCCTAAAACTTGATAACACTTTGATCCTGCAACAGTTATCAAAGATGTAATGGTGCATTAAATAACTTGAATCCATTTGTCAGTTCACTAAACCAGCGATTCTTTTCGATTTTCATAGGGTACACAAATTTTTCCTTTCGGATGGTGCTAACCAGTTTTTCCAGAACTTACACATTTTTTTTGTAACGTGAACAAAGAGACCTAAACAATATTTTGAATAAAATCGCCATGACCGATCAAATGACAGATTGTTTGAACCATTTCAATGCACCAATAATTTTTTGATAACTGAAGCAGGATGACTTTGTAAAGCTTATTAGCTTAATAAACGATTATCATATTATATTATATTATAATATCAAAGTTTTATCAAATTTTAGGCATGTGCTGTTTATACGACCGTGAGTGTATATTTTGATTCTACAAAATGTATGTATTTTTCCAAGTTTTATGATAGTGTCAAAAAGAACAAAGCATCAGACTATTGTGTTTTTTGAAAATGCGGAGTAAAGGATTTTCCTTGTAATTTGCAAACCGCCTTAATAGCCGTTATTTTAAAAAATGATAAATTATCAATAATTTTTTTATACCTAACTCATGAAATAACGGGAGTGGGGGGGGAGTGAAAAATGCAAACATTTTTCAGATCAGTTATCAACTGCAAGACATCACCTCCTGCCCAATCATGCATAAGGTGATAAATAAGTCACATTCCTTACTATAGGAGAAGAAAATAATAAACGTAATTTTATTATAAACAAGTACCAGCGGAACATAGATGAGAAGACTGAAATCATGAACACGAACTGAATGTAAACTAAAATAATGTCAAATTCTGCCTGCCCAAAATATTCATTCAATAACAATACAAGCCCTTTTTTTCTTTTCTCAACAACGCATGACTGCTCCAATAATTCATCTATCTTTCTGATCTCTGGACTGCAATTGACGTGGATGCCTTGAAGTCCTCATCAATTCTGATTCCATGAGAACTGATCTTTTAAGAGTTGTAATTTCAATTCAAAGGGCATCAGATACTCTCTACAAAAGTTCAGGAGATGGAAGAGGAAATGAATAGGTACAAAGAACTAGTTTTATGAAATAGCTCACCTCCAAAACTGCCTCAAGTGGTAAAAAAGGTTTTTCAGCATCTCCATCCTTTGTAAAGTAGACGACAAGCTTTTTTATCGTATTTTGTTAACATTCTGAATACCGACAAGGTATTCTATACAACAAAACCGTGACATTGGAGAAGTTAACTGACTTGTGTTTTTACATCATTGTTTTGATTAATTACTTGATCACATAACCAAATTTTAGGTTATTATTATTCAGAGATGATAGAAATCAGCTGTTGCTCGGCGGCCATTTTGGATTCTAGTAACGACCGATGTTTATTACGTCATTAATTCTGTTTCAGTCTGTTTTTAAACCTCTCCATGAGTTAGAAAAGGAGAGACAATCAATGACGTGAGTACAAACCCTCGTGAAACGGACTATAGGTACCTAATTCAAAGATACTACAACGATGACGTTCAAAACAGGCGACATGTCTAGCGACGAGATTCATAATTTTGTGCAGTGTATTTTGAGTAGAAGTATACATACACATAGTGAAGCGACGAGAGTCGAATGATGAGTCTCGCCGCAGTCGTTGCTCCACTATGTGTATACTTCTATCCAAAATACCTACAATGCTTGAAATTAATCTCGTCGCTGGTTTCAAACCCTATCATAGAGCAATTCGTTTTGCGTGTTCAAAGTTAATAGTGAGAGACTAGATCTAATAATATATGTTAGTACAGTAAATCCGTGCTTTTCCTGAGAATTTTGGAAAATACGCAAAAACTTTTGTCTAGCTTGTGGAGAGCTAAACTCTGAGTTTTCGGGAAAATCGAAGGAACCCTTGAAAATAAGGGCGCGTGTGTTTTCTCCGTTACTACGTCAGGACTTTTTTTTTTCTAGAATCAATTATAAAAAATCTATAGGCTGATTTCTTTATAGGGCATGTAAGAAAAAAATTGTATAGGACGAAAATAGTGCAGAATTACATTCCCATCAACTTTTTTTCTATGTATTTTAATGGTTGTTGGAGATTCATTGCTGCACAACCTTTGTTCTGTACGATTTCTTTCCATCAAGAAATCACCCTGTAGATTTTTTAAAACTGATTTTAGACAAAAAAAGTTTAATAGAAAAGTTATCGAGAATAAACATTTTTGGTTCTATGATATTTTATCGTAGGTCAAAAATAGGAACGGCGATAGGAAGTGGCGCCCTTATTTCCAAGATGGCGAAGTAAGCTCACCTTCGATTTTCACGAGAACTCAGAGTAAACCTACTGAGTCGATGTTAAAAACAAATTTTTGCGTATTTCTCGAAATTCTCAGATGACCCTATTTTAAACACGGATTTACTGTACTACGTTGCCAAAATGTTTTCGGCTAGATGAATTTTTTCTGTTTTGTTTTTTTAGTTCGTTTAGCAGCTGCGATATTTTCCACCTACCGATATCAACTGGGATATCAAGGAGCAGCATGGCGAGGAATTCGGTAGCCCTGTGACACACAATCTGAGGAGATACGGTATTTCAGACTCAAAACTCATACTACCATTTGAATACATTGGCGTCGCCGGCGGCTGAATGTGCAAGACGCAGATTTTCTGTATACGGATACTGTATCCGACGCTCAGCCGCGTGTGAACAGTTCCATATAATCATATGTATAACCTGAATCCGAGATTTGCGTATCTCAGATTCAGTTTCCACGTGTTTCATTGGCCTTGGATCATATGAGGGTGATCTACCAGGGCCTTAAAATCTTCAAGCATATAGCAATGGCTTTCAGAGCCATTAAATGCTTGAAAACTTTCCGGCGTAAAGTTGGCTGCGTCCTGAAAACCAAAGCGTACTACGATTTGGAAGAATACCTGTGTGATATTTTTTGAATTAATTGTACTCCGTCATTGTTGATGTTTGAATCCACGATCCTTAATTCGGTGTGAAAATGTGAAGACTGATAGTACATTGCTTTTGTGAACACGAAGTCATCACATTCCCGTTAATTTTGCCCGTATATAAATTAGAATTCAACCACGGGAGAATTCAATCTAATGGAATTCAACGACTGGATGGAACGACTCGCCGCAAGTCACGCGACAGATACAATTTCAAACTTAGGCTGGTCGCCAGTTTTGTCTCCATGCTATTCTATTCTATTCAAACATTCAAAAACATTGCCTAACATTCATCATCGTCGATAGCCCTGTCGCTTGTCTCTAACCTCATCGATGCACGCAGATTTTTTTGGCTTGATTCTGATGAAAGATGAATGTATCTGCTTTCATGCACTCATTCATTTGAGGGCTGATTAATTTTGTTTTCAATGGTACTCTGATAATTTTGCACTTCAAAGTTACAGATGTAATAAGAAGTCTTCTGATGGTAGAAATTAGCATGACATCCTGTATAGGCGAATACTTTGAATTTTGATGAACATTTTTGGAATGTACTTAAAAATAAACTCTAGTGTTTATGTCATGCAAAAATTATAAGTACATATACTAGGTACATTTATTCTTCATAGGAATGAATGACGACATCCTACCTATATATATATGAACAGTAAAAGTTACATATCTCATTGATGAAATCTTTTTTAAAGTTTACTATAGATAAGCAAATCCCTCCGTTCTCCACTGCTATGGATTACCATCCATTCGTTCCAAATGTTCAAGTCTTTCCTCAGTCACTAAAGTTTGGATTTTCAGTTGAAGCCTCAAAGATCTTCGAAGATCCATTCGATTCATCGTTTTACCAATATCTTTGGCCCATACGTCAAATTCAGTTTTTTCAGATTCTTCATTTTGAATACTCTCGATCTTCTCAGTTGCGTCATATACAGCTGGTTCGGTGCAATCGATTGATTCTTCTTTGATCTGAAACGTCTTGTTGCTAATAAAACTGCATTATTTCCAAAAATTTGTTACCTTCAACACATTTCCATATTCGACTAGATAGTTTTCATTTTCCGGGTTTACGTCACTGAATTCCTGTTGTCTTGTATTAGAGTTTTGATAAAATGGTCCAGAGTTATATTTTTTCAAATCAGCTTCAAAAATTATGTTATTTATTGCTTGTTTGACATGAGCTAGTGTTTGTGGATCATATTTTCGAAGTTCATTATCAATGTGATGACCGAAAGTGATATATTGATAGGACGATACTCTCTTCGATTTTTTTCTTAGAGTGCAATAATTGAGATTTTTGGCAATTTTAGACAATTTGTGCTTCGAAATTGAAAGTCTTTTTGCCTCGTTTGTAGAAGATTCTGGAACTGTCTCTGTTTCCATTGAAATATCCTGTGGAGTCTCATTGGTAATATGGATGGTTTCCTGTGAATCGTCATTTTCCGCAGATGCAGATACTACCTGTGAAATATAAATTTATACAGAGTGTTAGTGAATAAGTGTGACAAACTTTAAGAGGTAGTTCTGCAAGAAAAAATAATGAAAGTCTGCTGTATAAACATATGTCCATAAATGCTTCGTTTTTCTTTTAAAAAAATGAGATCATTACCCGTATGCGCGCCACTGATGAATATAATATTCTAAATTGCATGTCAAATAATGCTCAATATCTACCTCTTAAAACACCCTAAATTTCATTTGTATCTCCACCGGTTTAAGAGCAGTCAATAAAACAACCCGTATCTCAGAAAACGCAGCATTTGCTGACATATGTTTATATAGCAAACTGTCATTATTTTTTCATGCAGAATCACCTTCTGAAGTTTGCCGCTTTTTTTTTAAATTTTCATTCTCGCATATTTCGCAGACTTATTACAAAATCAGTCTTCAAATACGCTCAGACCTTTCCTAAAAAGAGTCGATTCATATTATAATATTAAAATATGTACCAAATGTGAGTTTCTTGACTTGCATCTTCAAATCCCTATCCTTTGACTTTTTAAAATAATCCAAAAGAGCCTCCCTAAAGAAAATCGCATTTTCCTTGTGTGTTATTGATTATCAAATTGGCTTTGCAATCAGTAATTTCCTTTCTGGAGAACCGTCCATGTCTGATATACCTACCAACCAATTTGATAAACTGTCTTTGTTATTGAATGCTGCATCTTTCAAGATGTTCTAAGGTTTTGATGGTTGGTTTTCACTGTTTTCAGCAATGTCTTGCAGCTCGACACTCCGGCAGGTGTGTTTAAATAATGTTCTCACCTAAACAGACTTGTTAGCAACGATTAAGATTTTTCTTGACCTCTGTCAACAATACTATAAAACAGCGACGGCATTTCATCTGATCGAATTATTCTAAAACAATTGAGCAGGTTTAATTCAATAATCAGACTGCAAAGCGCTTTCGATCCGCGAGGAACAGTTTATATTATATTATGTGAAATATATATTTTTTCAAAATATCATTCTTGCCTTAATTTAATTGTCAATTTGATTATTGCTTATTACTTTTCCTAATATACGTTCTACTCCTTAATTCAGTCTGTTTTGCTCACCACCATTTAGGACCTCTCTATTGTCAAACCATGATTAGACCTGGACAACCGAATCAGTCGTAGTTGCCTTAGCATTTGTTCAGACGGGTACCCGTAAGTGATATCTAATAGAACAATGTTGTTGTTGATTATTGTAAGCTCGTGAGTTGTGTACCCATGGGTTGTGAGTGACTACCACTAGTGCCACTGAGGGTAGAGTACAGATCTGTCAGAATTAGTGCACTGGTTAAGGTGCAGCACATTTATGGATGTAGAAAGCCCCAGGCCCTTTGTGGTGAGAGAAGCGCTATGCCTCGGTGTTATTTGGTAAGATCGTAGCATCAGGGAGGCTCTACCTAGACACCGATTGACATGAATAGACTACAGGATCCAGTTTATACTTTGCTTTTTCGCGAGGGTTGAAGTATCCTGGGGAGCCTTCACTCATTACGGGTGACACCAGCTAGTCGTCGAAGATTATTATTGTACGATTATTATTATCACCATAATGAGAGTTTGGATACTGATGTAATAGATGATTTTATTGAATAGAATCAAAGAATATTCTACTAAGAATATTCTTTGATAGAATGGATGAAGAGGGGGCCAATCATCCCTCGGTGAGTACAACTTACTATTGACTTGTTGACAGAACAGTGATTTTGGTATTATCTATTTCATATCATGGCCGAATCATACCCAATAACTTGATACCATTCCCGATTGATTTATTGAGTGAATTTGCATTGTGAAGATTCATTCGTGAGAGCAGCTAAGGCAGTTGAAATGATTGTAATTCAACCTGATTTTACATATAATATAGAGTTCACTCACTCCATGTCGTATCCTTCGAAATCCGTGTCTCTGAAGTGATTTGCTGAAATTCCTAACTTCAGACGAAATCAAGTCAAAAACCGGTCCAGAACAAGTTTCACGAGGGTGACAAGTTGGAAAATGGAGAACGATTTTCGAGCGGTGCGGTGTAGGAAACTCCAACGAAAAATCTCAGCCGGGATTTTCCGATTTCCGGATCGGCGACACCTGGTATGTTTTTGGGACCAGAGCGGGACTGAGAATGCGGCGAGCCGGAGCCACTTTTGCCCACGAGTGCACCTTCTGGTCTTCAGTTAATATTCGATGCTCGTGGGATAATATGACTGACGAGTGGAGAGGTTCCTGACTATTTGCATGGTGTTGCAATACGCGCCGGGTTATGAAAAAGGCCGATAGTATTATAATAAAAAGTACTTTTTACAATAAGCCAGCAGCCAGCGACATATATACAGTATGTACAGAGTGGGCAACTAATAATGCGAGGTACTATATCTGGACAACTATTCATCGTAGAGGCTTGCGGCAAAACATTTTATTACTAAAACGGCCAAATACCTGGAAAATATTTTCAAGTTTCTGAGTCTGTCGCTAAGGGGCGTAACAACCAACACCATGCAGAAAAATAGGATTTCTATAGAATTCTGCCAAATGAAAATATATAGATGATATTATTTTCATATTGACTGACTTTTTACGTACACTTTTTGTCAAAAACATTTTTTCTATCTATCAAAATAAAGGAGTGGGGGAAGTTCAATTATTTTTTTGAACAAACGGAGATTTCTCCCGTTTCGCTTGACCGATTCTAGAGAACCAGGGATCATCTGAAAGAGCATAATCTGCACTACAAAATGCTTATTTGATTTTGAATTTGTTGCCTTTGCCGTCGCCGCTAGATGGCGTTAATTCAAATGGAAGCATATTTTTGAGTTTTTTTTTCCAAAAAATCAAATGTAATGATATATTAATTTCTATATATTTCAAAAGTGTATATTTTTCTATAACAAAAA
Organism: Orchestes rusci; assembly: GCA_958502075.1. NCBI lineage: Eukaryota > Metazoa > Arthropoda > Insecta > Coleoptera > Curculionidae > Orchestes > Orchestes rusci. The sequence goes on from OY293304.1 coordinate 73,019,925, forward strand.
TTGAAAACAAAAACAAAAAAAAAATTAAAAAAATCATTTTATATTTTGTTTATCTTATTCATTTTTTCAATACAAAAATGTTTTTTCTTATAAAATAAATAGAGATTAATACACCATTACATTTGATTTTTTTGGGAAAAACCCAAAAGCATGTTTCCATTTCAATCAACGCCATCTAGCGGCCACGGCGGGGGTAACAAATTCAAAACCAGATAATCATTTTGTAGTGCAGATTATGCTCTTTCATATGAGCCCAAGTTTGTTAAAATCGGTCAAGCGAAACGGGAGAAATCTCCGTTTGTTTAATAAAAAAATTGAACTTTCCTCACCACTTCATTATGATAGATAGAAAAAAACGTTTTAGACAAAAAGTTTAGGTAAATAGTCAGTTAATCCGAAAATGAGCTCATCGATATATTTTCATTGGACAAAATTCTATAAAAATCCTATTTTTCTACTTGGTATTGGTTGTTACGGCCCCTAGCGACCATTTCAGAAACTATTTTCCAGGTATTTCTCCAGGCCGTTTTATTGATAATTTTTTTTACCGCAAGCCTCTACGATGAATAGTTGTCCGGATACAGTACCTCGCATTCTTAGTTGCCCATTCTGTACAGGGTGCCAGTTCTCGTGAACTATTCATCATAAAGACCCAGAAAAAAAAAATTGCTGGAAATATTTTTCAAGCTTCTTGGATCGCCGCGAGGGGGCGTAACGGTACTGTGAAAACTGAACATCAACATATTTTCCAGATTTTCACCACTGAACTACTAAAAAAGAATGTGGCAACAGATTTGGGACGTTTATATTCTCTACAAAATTGCCTCCGACACTTCTCTCTAAGTTCTTAAATAAGACAGCTACAGGCCGTCTAACTTGATGTTACTAAATTAACTATAACTTTGACTCTTCATTGGTTCGTTTAAAAGAGGAAAATCTGGACTTTCTGGTGCATGTGTTTCGTATCAATTTTATTCGCCTAAGCCGACCACAAAACATAAATTGCCAATGTCGAAACAATTTCAAATGAAAACCTACTAAATAGATGCATGTATCGTTTTATTTGAAACATTTCCCACCACCTTCATCCTTTTTCTATATTTCTTGAAATATAAATTCAAAAATGTGTCATTTTTGCCAAGTTCAAGATTTTATATCTAGACTATCCTTTATCCAATTATTGAGGAATTTTCAAAAAGTACATAATTTGTGCCCCTCTTTCGAATAGAGCTAGCTATTTTTATCAAAAATCGCGCAGAGAGATTAACCAAAACTAACCCTTTTTTAAAACGTGAAGAAGGGGCACTAAACAGTTTTTTGAAAAAAATCGCCAGGAAACGTAAACTCACAAATGGATTCAAGATTTTTGATGCACAATCAATTCTTTGATAACTGATGCAGGATCAAAGTTTTGGTGAGGCACCGAGGTGTTGCGTTAATTTTTTGGAGCAGTGTAGAAGAGTTGAGCACACTTCACCAGGAATTTTTCGGGAAAACTTTTGTAACTCCCCCTGTAATTTTGAATATATCAAAAAGATGGACTCGGATCTGTTCTCCGTCGCGTAAGATAACGTATCCTTGAGTGAAAGTTGAAAAGAAAAATCTTCAAGTGAGAACTCCAACTATTTTTCATTTTCTTTTCTACGAACAGATGTCAAGTAGAAAAAAGTGCGTCACAAGTCACAAATAATAAGATGGACCAGTAAACATCGTATTCCAAAAAAATGAAAAAAAAATGAAATGAACACAAAACAAAAAAAAACAGTGCAACTTCTCAAAATGCCCACCGCACCGTCGCCGATTCGTTGGCAAGGCACTTTCATCATTTTGTCACTTTCAAGATTACAAGGGCTGTTTCAAAAGTATTCCTCCAAGTATCCATAACTCTTCTTTTCCAAAAGATTTAGAAAAATTATCTGAATGAAAGTGTTGGGAAATTTTCAAATGACACGATAGAAAGCAACTATTTAGTGGGTTTGCATTTGAAAGAAAATTTCGACAAAAACAGTTTGCAGTTTCATAGTTCAGTCGGTTGAGGGACATGGGCAATTCATAACATAATATATCTCCAGCATTTTCTCTTGGGCACATTATTAAAACGATTTTTTTCCCTGGGTCTCTATGATGAATAGTTCACGAGAACACCCTTTAGCTGAAAATGAATCACCCCACTTACATATTCTGAATAGCTACACCTCCGGCTTCACCTACTGAAGTTCAAATAAAAAAAACACAATCTTTTTTTAAATGTCCATCGTAATATGTATGTAAATCAAAAATAAAGCCACTGTGGTCCTGCATTGATAAATTGATATTATGAACTCTTTTCCTTGAAATAATCCACGGATTCATACCCTTAGCAATTAGCATCTTATTATTAAACATTCTGTATATAATGGGTATATATATATATATAAGAGACGGACTCTGTATCTCTTATAATAACTGAGATCCCCATGCATGCACTCAAATCTGTGGCACCCTGTATATATATATATATAATATATTTATGGGCGCATCAATTTATAGCAGTGCGATATATCTTCTACACATACCAATTATTCTGAATTATTTTAATGAAAATAAATTAAAACTCACCGTGGAACTTATGTTGTCAGGCACAGTTTCTGCTGCTACAACAAGATGTTGTTTGTCGTAAATATAGTGGAAATCTTTGAAAGCAAACCATCTTGAGACGTAAGGTTTCTTTCCTTCTGTTGAATCAGAATAAGATCACATATTACTATTAATGATAAGTATACGTGAGCTTCGAACAAACTATTCATCGAGCATTTTAATAGACACATATACATGGTGTCTCACGGTGACCGTCCATTAGAATATCTCGGGAAATAAAGCGATTGGAATTCTGAAAATTTGTATGGTGAGATTTTCAAGGATGCTCTCTTCAATTGAAATAATAGCTATGTTGTGCTGCAGCTCTCTTGTTTTGAATGGAAAGCCCTATATATCGACACCTCATTGGCCAAATGACGTAAGCCACAAAAAGTAGATTTTTAGGAGGGCGAAAAAACAGTTTTGATGTATGATATCCCATAAATAATAATATGATTTTTTGAAATATGAGTTTCTATGTCAAAAATGACGTTTGTAGGCTCCAATTTAGATGTGTGTGTTGAAAAGGACCTGATTTAAAAGATTTTTTACAATATTTTGATAACTATCAATACAGGGTGGTCAAAAATAAGATCAAAAGTGAAATTAAAAAAAGAGCCAAAAATCATTTTTTTCAAATGGAAACAACCAACTTTCATAATGCAGCATTGGAAATAGAGGTAAGTTTGTATAACATTGTATCCATTTTAAAATTAAAAGAGAAAAAAATGGAAAGGACATTCCTATACAAACTCACCTTTATTTTAAATGCTTAATACTATAAAATGATGATATATCCATTTGGAAAAATTAAAATTCACATTTAAATTTGTGCCTACAGAATGTCAATTTATAAAGCGCGATAACTCGAAAACGGGGGGGACATTATGTGAATAACCAATTTTATTCAGAATTTCGAGAGCTATAACACTATGTAAAGAATTCCCTGTTGCCATTGAAAAAATATCGTTTTCGCGTCTGTTGCGAAATCTGGCATCAACGCTGAATTTTGTTTTCTCTCTCAAGTTTTCTTATTTGGGTCATTTCACACTTGACGACTCGAAAAAAAAAGTAAAAATCAGTCCTACTTGGTGGTTTCAGGACATGCCTGATCCGATGGTAATATCGGCAATGTTTCCACGTTTACATTTTTTGAGACCGTTTCGGGACTTTTGAAAGACACTGTATAGGTTGTTCCATTTGAATCAAGCGAGTTGACACCTTCTTCCGGTATAAACGGAAGTCGTGCAATGTCACTATCAATTCATTTGAAAAAAGCATCTCCGAAAATCTATCCCTACAAATTTTCAGAAACCCAATAGCTTTATTTCCCGGAATATTCTGATAGGGAACTAACTTTGGCGAACCCTGTATATGAAAATTGCGGGTAATGCTGGTTTTTATCCTTGTTGGTCAGTTAATGCGAAGGACTAAATTAGATTGATGGCAATTCAACCCTGTATGAATTCAATTTGAAGACTTCCCACCCCGAATTCCGGCCTCTCCAGAAAATAAAATAGAAAACGCCCAAACCCGTCGATTTTTGTTTCCAGGGGAAAACAATTTGCCCCTGTTTTCAACTTTGCAACATCACCATATTGTTGCAAAGTTGAAAATATTCACCCTCAAAACGTTAAATGGAAAGGGGGGTCGAATGATACCTTATTTTGAAGGCCCGAATACAACTGCTGAGTTTCAAGTATCTGATGACATTTCTGTTGATATGACAGCTTGTCAAAAATGTGTGTTTTTAATTTATTTTATTCAATCAACAATTAACCGCAAAAGTTAACTTCTCCAAACAAAGAGGATATGATGAGGGACAGATGGTCTTCGAAATGAGCCAGTACTCAATCCTTTTTGAGAGGATTTGTATTTTTTTCTTGTGGAATACGTCCTCTCCAAAAGGATTATGAGTAATAGCTCATTTTGGATATCCTCTGTCCCTTATCATATCCTCCTAGTTTGGAGAAGTTAACTCTTGCGGTTAATCTATTGATTAAATTGAAAAAAAAAAACATTTTTGACGAGCTGTCATATCAAAATCAACGACAGACAGCAGACAAACAACAATGTATCCTTTATGTATCCACAAAGTACACAAAAATGTATCTACGTTTTGTTGTAGACACCTAGACAAAATATTACTCTCAACAGTCTCAACTTACTCAACATTGAATCAACCGATAAAACGGACATTCCTCTATAGTTTCCCTATCTTATCATTCTTATCTACTGTGCGTTAGTCAGGTTAATCTACAGTTTTTGTTTAAAACTCAGTTATTATTGTGCGACTTGTAGATAATTTGAAGCTCACTCAAGAATTGATAAAACATCGAACATGGTATACATACGGGAGATACTTTTAGCTATTCTGGATTTTTCTCTCCGATACGATGCAGCAAGAATAGTCAGCTTTCTTTTCAAATCAGGAACAGGTGCGCCGATCACTGAACTGATTTCCTCCCACGCTTCTTGCCTGAGTGCTTTGTTGTAGTAATTTGTATTTTTGATATTCCATAAAAACTCTTTTGTACGATAGAGTTTGATCAAAAGACGGCACATTTCTTTATCCAAATCCATTATTTTGCTCTGTAATCGTTACCGGTTGCCGCGCCTGACTAAAAACGATGTAATGCGTCCAACTGCATTCACGGATCTCTCTAACTCTACTACTGAGACTGAGGACTGCGACCTGCGACTGACCTGGGTATATAATATTAGTCTATGCGACTGACTGAGGCTGAGAATGGAGAAAATAAAATAACGTGCCGCGGCATGCGCCATTCTTTGAAGCGGCAAATTATAGATGTGAAGTTAGTAGTCGTTGCTTCAACTGCGCGCCATAGCCCAGTCGAAATAGACATTTTTATTAAAAAGTTGATAGTAATTTACAATGATTTTCAGCATCACCTCGCTACCCAACTTGATACCTGTCAAAAATAAAAATTCAAGGTTGTGTCTTTGTTTAGATAAAAGATAGCTAATCTTTTTCGAGAGAATGAACATTGCCGTACACCTATTATACGACTTAGGAAAACGAGTTTTTTTTTCGAAAAATATTCATTCAAGGTGAAAGATATCGCCATCAGATAGTACAAAGTACACTGACTTGTGCCAGTGCTGTTTCCAATCTTGAAAGCATTTCTGGAATTCTCTTTTCAGCGGGGCCTTGAGCTCTCTTCGTGATGCGGTCTTGTTTTCCTCAAACATGGCTCTTCGTCCTTTCATGTCTTTACAGTTTTGGCAAAAAAAATCGCACGGGGCCAAATCCGGTGAATACGAAGGCTCAGGCACGGTTATGTTTCACGGATAAGCAACTTAAACTATGTGTGAGCAGGTGCGTTAGCGTGATGCCACAGCCATGAATTGTTTTGGTACAAATTTGGCCGGGGTATTCTCTGTATTGATAACTTCAAGGAAGATGAAAATCCATTCTAATCCGAGAAGATCCATCTGATTTACTGTTCCGTTTGCCTAATTTACAAGGAACATCAAACGAGTTACCATCATACCAACGCTTACAACACCAGACAAAAAAATTCACCTCTGCCTATTCCGAAGACTACTCTTACCAAAAATTCAGTCATGTACGAAAGCATTAAAATGTTTAATCACCTTCCTGCTAATATCAGATCCTCTGGAGCACTCCACATATTCAAGAAGAGTTCACATAATTTTTAGAGATAAAGCTTATTATAATATCTCCGAATACTTCGAAGATATCTTTGATACTTGTGTCTATGCGCAGTGTTAATTTTCCGATCTTGAATATTCTACCCATTTTTATATGTATTGCTCTTCATTTTTGGAACTAGTTCCGATTATTTCTCTAACCGGCTATCGATATTTTTGACTGCGCTTACTCGTTTGTGCTGTGTGATATTATTATATTCATTCATTTTTTTTTGTAAAATTATGGCGTATTGTATAATAATTATTGTTGTTGATTTTTGCTTTGTGAATGAATTCTCTGTATTTTACACAATGAAGCTTATATTGATTTGATTGAAATGGGCTGAAGTGTTTGACCTGCGGAAACTCTACTATTACAGTATACTAATGAGAATGAGTGAGTACCGGTAAAATATGACACTAGACATAGAGAGAACTGAGTTGAAAACCAAACGATATTTCAGAAACGAGCGGATCATTTGGCACCAAAATTATTTCCTAAAAAAATCAGTGACGTCATATGTAGCTATATCTTTTGATTTTTTATGAAATTGACTTTCTGATAATTCAGATGTTTTCATCCAATAACCCAGTGTGTAAGTAGGTTTTTTCCTTTCTTGAAAAAAATTGCTGGGATAAGTAGTTATGCTAGAAAAAATAAAGAAACGTTAAGAGTATTGTACATGTTAACAATTAAACAAAATAAAAGAGTAAAAGAGTAAAACAAAAACACATAATCAAAATAGTTTGAATTCAACGTAACGACCAGATTGGTGTGGGCGGACTGACTTCAGTTTAATTGTTTAATTGTGAAATTGTTAACATGTACAATACTCTTAACGTTTTAACAAGTAATAGTGATGTTTGTGTTAAGAAAAAAGTGCTGAATGTATACTGACTGTGATCCAAGTGATTGAACAAATCCCATGTTAAATCCTTTATTTTTTCTGTATGCTCTATCTTTACATTACTCTAATTGTCTTTCCTGAAGAAGGAACAAATTAGTTCCAAAAGCTCGAAAAAGCAATAAATGAGAATCCACGCTTCGTAGACCGCTCATTTTGACTGGTCCCCACCACCTTCTCCTTCATAATTGCAAGCCAGTCACGAAAACTTTCCACGTACAAAAAAAAAAAAAATCGCTTACAAAATATCTGTGTACCTAATTGAATTTTTTTTCTAGCACAACCTCTTATCCCAGCGAAATTTCTCAAGAGAGAGAAAAACTCCCCAACACATTGAACTAAAAGATTAAAGCATCCGAATTATCAAAAAGTCAATTTGAAAAAAAATCAAAGGAAATAACATGTTACGTAGCCTTTATAACACTTTCGGTCAATTAATTACAACCGTTCGCTTTAGGAACAAAAAACGTAATTTCATGGTACAAGACTAGGTACCAAAAATTGTCAAAATCGATTAGTACGTTTTTGAAAAATGTAGGAAAAATCAAATATTTTTTGAATCTTTGACGCCCTCTGTAGACTTAACGAAGCATTTTTGGATATAGGTAAGTTTGCCTAGATCGCCTTATTTTTGGTTGAGGAATTTGTGGTCAAGCGTTGTACAGTCATTTCAGGGACACCCTGTATAAAATGGAGTAAAGCTACATTGAAAAAATAGTGACGCTCAAACCTAATTATGACTTACCCGATTGTGTCTTGAGAAACGTGATTGTGACTTTCATAACAGATAATGTATTTCTACCCAATATGTGAATTTGAACCCGACCTTGGACTTTTCATAGACGTTTTCATTAGCGCATATTATTATTATTATTATTAGACGAGTGTGAGTGATTTGTTGGGTTTGAGGATCAGTGAATTAAAGTCCAGTTCGTTTTGAAGCCACTTTAAAACTAACTGGACTTTAATTCACTGATCCTCGAACCCAACAAATCACTCACACTCGTCTACAAATTTGCTGGTTCGTTAAATAAACAAAGATTATTATTATTATTATTATCATCATTATCATTTTATCATTAACACAAAGTGAATAAAACCTTACATTTGACCGAACTGGGCGGCGTGCCGTCTCCAGTTATAACATCTGGATCGTCCGCATAGTTTTGAGAAGTATAGGGTGTCCATTTTCTTTGTCAACATTTTAATCAGCTGCAAGATTTTTCTTTTTGAAGGTATCGAAACGAAATAAAAACCATATTGTATGGTTATATCTAACAAGTTTTCTCCTGTTTGAAAAATAAAACAGAAGATCAACTATTTTCCAAAAAATTAACCTAATATCAAAAACGTTTTCATATTACGTACAACATAGATACCTTAGGATGTCCAGAAAAATTGCTATCTTTGTAGGGTCTTCTGCAAGACATGGATGAATTGAAATAGAAATCCTATTTGCGATTGATACTTTGACAGATTTGAATTGATTTCGTTAAAAATTCAAGGAACTATTATGTTCCGGAACAGTTTAAGTTTGATAGTGTTGCGTTTTTCCCGCTATAGACAACACACGTCCAACTTTAACTTGTTTATGAACAGTCATTCATTTATGTTTTTAAACTGCTCGTTCACAACTGTTCAACGACCAAAACCAAAACACTACTGTTCTATCTATGACGGAGAGTCTTCTTTTATATCCCAGTCCCAGTCTTCCCGAACTGTCGTCATGTCGGTATCGGCATCTGTCCCCCCTGCAGCGTGATGAACGATGAAAATAGCAGTTCACAGTCCTCTGGTTCGTCCTCCTGGAAGGATAGCAGCACACCAGGATGTCGACGCCACACCCCTTGAAGAAGATAACTTCCAGCATGCTTCTCACCACACGCCAGTCCACTCGTCATTGGTCATCTTTGGAATGTCCAAATGACTCAGGTCCTGTGACATCATCAAGTTTCGAAGATGATTGACGGCTAGTAGGTGGTCAGATATTGTGGAAGCTTCTCCGTTACAAGGAAGAACAGGTTTCGCCATAATTTGGAGCACCTTCCACACTTCTGGCCCTTGTGGTCGTAGATGGTCCAGTTGTCAAATTATTCGTTTAAAAGCAGCAGCGATACCACTCTTCATGCTGAGGTCTTCAGTGACCCAGTGAGCCAACGAGTATTCGGCCGGTCCATTGAACAAATCCAGCTGCCTTTCTTGAACAATGCCATTTTTGACCTTCTAGCCATATTGGAGTAAAAGGACATGGTTTCCAGTGACATGTCTTCCTCGGGTGGCCTGATCTGCCTCACCTCAGCGTCCTGATCGTCTGGTTCCCAGTATACCGGGCCAAAACGGTGAAAATGAACAAAATGAATGACTCCCACTTCTCTCTCCTTTTTGCGAAACAACAGGCTGGGGGTGGTATCTCGAGGCAACAACAACCACGATGGAGAGGACAACCTCGGAGGAAGGAGCTCGGCAACGGCGGCAGAGAGTGGGCGGACAGGCTCTCTGAAGTGGTCAGCCAACGACTGTTGAGACAACCGGTTGGAGAACCAGGCTGGGGCGTCAGTGGATGCGACTGGTCAGAGCAAAGCGGAGAGAAAGACTGTAAACCGGAGGATACGGGTAAAGTCGACCAACTTGTCATTCAAGCCCAGTTGAAAAATGTCCGTATCGACTCAGCGACCGAAGATTTGTCATCAAAAGGCAGCACCGTCGATATGGAGGATTCGGAGACTAAGGCTGGATTGCTGAGAGAGGAATGCACAACTTTAACTCCTGGGGGACAGTCTACCTCCAAAAAACCAGAGCCTAAGGCTACAACCTTGGCACAAAAAGCTAGAAATAGCTATTTAAGAGCGCCAAGGACTACCTTGGGAAAATGGAAGGAAAAAAGGATGAAGAACTCTCCAAGAAAGCGAAAGAATCCATCCAGAAGAACGGGCAGGTTGTTGCAAAATTCGAGCGTAAGCAAGGGTTGAAGCAACATGAACTGGATAACCGGAAAAGGCACCGCAGAGGCAAGAGTGGATCGATCAGACTTCCTAAAGTGCGTAGTTAGCGGCTGCGGCGAAATCTGATGTAATACCAGTCTTGAAGCTACCTCTGCGTCGATTTATATCAGTGTGGATTCCGCCTCCGGTTCCGATGAGCGATGTATCAGTACTAAAGATCATCGACAAGCAGAACTAGGGCCTGAACACACAAAGCTGATGAGTTATCTATTTGACAAAGTGCAAGTTTGGGTCAGGAAAGAAGATCGTCTGCACGGTGGAGAACAATTGCTTCGGGATACTGAACGGGAGCATCAAGTTCGGGTTAGGCACCCTGAAAGCGAGGCTTCCTAAGGATAAGAAAGATGGCTCCAAGGAACCTGAAGCAGTAAGCAGTGCAAATGAATTTGCATCACTGCGAACCAGCATCGGAGGACTTAATAGAGTAGATATCGCGCTGGTCCAAGAACCATGGCTCAATAGAGGCAAAATTCAAAGATCAAAAGCGAAAGACTACCATCTATATCATTCCGTCGGTATGTAAAGTGAGAACCTGTATAATGATGTGTGTTGCAGAGAAGACACTGAATCTTAGGCTATCCTCACAGCAAAGTACAGGTGACTTGACAGTGGTAACATGCGAGCAAAAGAATAAGCAACCGCCTATTCTAGCGTCCGCATACATGTCATATGAAGAAACTGAACCACCATCGACAGCGATTCGAACTCTAGTCCACCACGCCAAGGAAAAAAGAAAGCGGTTGGTGTTAGGGTGCGATGCCAATGCCAATGGTCATCACACGCAGTGGGGCAGCCGTGACATTAATAACAGAGGTCAGAGGTGAGTCAATTTTAGACTGTATACTAACCACCGACCTTGTAATATGCAATATAGTACCAACATTTGTTAACAGGCTTAGGGAAGAGGGGTTAGATTTAACTTTGGCTACTAATTCCGACGAGCTAACGGTTGAAAATTGGAGAGTCTCTCTTACACAATCTTTTTCGGATCATAGGAGAATTCTCTTCGAAATCAACGGGTACAAAAGGTAGAACCATTCCGGAATCCTCGTAGAGCAGACTGGCAATCTTTAATTAATTAATTGATGATTTTTTTTTTTTTTTTTTTTTTTTTTTAATAGGAAAATGTATCCCTTTTTAAAATATATAAAAATGAATATACCATTACATTTGATTTTTTTGGAAAAAACTCAAAAACATGCTACCATTTGAGTTAACGCCATCTAGCGGCGACAGCGAAGGTCAAAAATTCAAAACCAAAAAAGTTTTTTGAAGTGCAGATCATGCTCTTTCATATGAGCCCAAGCTCGTTTGAATCGGTCAAGCGAAACGGGAGAAATCTCCGTTTGTTTAATAAAACAATTGAACTTTCCCCACCACTTTATTATGATAGATAGAAAAAAACGTTTCGGACAAAAAGTGTAGGTAAATAGTCAGTTAATCCGAAAATGAGCTCAGCGATATATTTTCATTGGACAAAATTCCATAAAAATCATATTTTTCTACTTGGTGCTGGTTGTTACGCCCCCTAGCGACCATTTCAAAAACTTGAAAATATTTTCCAGGTTTTTCTCTTGGCCGTTTTGGTACTAAAATTTTTTGCCGCAAGCCTCTACGAATAATATTTTACGAGAGGTGGCACCCTTACTCTGAAAATCAATCACCCTGTACAAGCATCAGAGAGGCACAGAAGCAGGGTTTTGCGAGGCCGGAAGGAACAGGAAAATGTCTTTCTAACTCGGGATGCACGAATCTATTCTTAAATAAAACAATGTGCGTATATTATTCTAGAGAGTGACATGAACCATAGAACAGTCAGGCACTTCAGCATTAAAGACTGTTGTGAGAAACGGAGTGCATTCACAATTGGTAAGTTAAGTGTACTCTTCTGCGCTGGGCGGCGGTAAGAACATGGGTATGCGTTCAGGCGCGCATGCCCTTGTAAGGGAGCGTGTAAGCTTGTCGTCATTTGAGGTGTCGAACTGCGTGCAATCCGTGATCTTGGATCTGGATAGTAATACAATAGTTGGGTTCGGCATTTTCATCGCAGATGTGACCGATTTTTAGTCACGTGATAACAATCAAAACATGTACGACCAAATCACGTGCCGGACAATTGAGTTCGATCAAAACTAGCGGCGGCACGTGATCTGATCGTGTATGACTTAACTGTTATCACGTGACAAAAAATCTGTCGCATCCGCGATGATAATGTCGAACTCAACTAATATTGAGACTACTACCCAAATAAAAGAAAAAATAAACAAAGAAATGTTTGTTAGATTGAACTTAAGAACACTTAACAATATTCTTTTGAATATGAACATTCCTGAATAGCGGACCCTCAAGAAAATAGAATGGAAAAGTTTCGGACCCGGTGGAATAAATTCCTGCCAAAAGAATTGAGTAATAGCTCACTTTGAAGATCTTCTATCTCCCATCATATCCTTTTAGTTTGAAAGAGTTTACACTCACGGTTAATTATTTATTGATTTGAATAAAAAAAAATACAAGCTGTCTTATCAACAGGAATTACGGCAGGGACCTGAAATTCGGCAGTTGTAATCAGGGTCAAAGGGCTTTTAAAATAAGGTATCACTCGACCAACCTTTCTTTTTACCGTTTTGTGATGATGTAGAGTTGAAAATAGGCCCAAATTGCTTTCCTCTCGAAACAAAAATCGACGGGTCCGAGCGTTTTTCATTTTCTTTTCTTGGGGGCCCGTTATTCAGGTGCAAAGATTACAAATTGACACCCTGCTAATTCATTGAGTTATTGAGATTGTAGTATTTTTTATTTAGTGCTATATGCGCTCCCGCAATTTCGCACCTTATTTTATTGATGGCACACTTTGCTTGCACTATCATGATTTCATTTCTGAACAAGACCCCGTTTAAAAAAATTAAACTTCTTGGCTCTTTGTCACAATGAAATGTTATTTTGAAATTTGCGAATCAAAAAAAATTTAATTATAAATCAAATATTAAAAGGAACCAAATAGTTCGAAAGATTACTATACTTTCCCATCTATGCTGGGTTCTTATACAGTCTACTCAAAACAAATAAAAATCGGAACATTCAACAGGAAGGGCCGTTTTAACCAGACCAAAAGGGGACGCGATTCTTTTGTCAGTTTGAATCATGCCTCTATTATGACAAAGCAATGAGTCACCGCTGGTCGTTTTGTACCAATATTGCGTAACCATGGATTTGAAATATTTTTTTCTTTTGATGGCAGAGACTTTCAATTGGAGAAACAGAATTCCTGTAATGGAGAACTTGCATGAAAAATTAAATCGATTTTTATTGAGACTGTAGAAAAACGCAACAAAAATCGTATAGGAGGTGCGTATTGTTTCTTTGTCGTTGAAATGAGGTTTTTTTCAAAAGCTATTGAAATTTCAAGTTCTTTTTATACCAAAAACAATGGGACATTAGGTAACAGCAGATTCCTAACGCGGAAATATTGCGATAAACCCCAAATTATCTACTCCGAAAGTTGAAGGTAAAAGAGTCACAGGGGACAGGCCAGTGTAAATAGAAATAAAGCTGTTTCTTGAAGTAATAGTGAGTTTTTTGATTGGTGATAATTTTGACAGTTGCTTCAATGTTCAATGTTATTGAAAGTTGCTTCAATGTTCAATGTTATTGAAACAAATTGAGCAAATAAAAATTAAATCTAGTTTTAGATTTCTTTAATTTTTCTGAATGTAAACAAAAAAAAACTTTCTTGTTTACATTTGAAAATACAAGGTCTCTTAGAGATAATGGATGATCACTACCGTTTTCTTGGTTTTTTCATTATTTTTTTCAAGAAACATTAAATTTCTAAAAATTTGCCATTTAAAACGACACTGCATGAATTACTTCAAGTGCAAATATCTTGAAAGAGGTAACTCCCAGCCACTTCTACAGACTATACCTCATTTCTCATGTATATCTGAAGGGAAAAAAAACATCGATTAAAATAACATTACGAGTGCGTACAAATAAGCTATGGCTATTTTAATGAGTGAAAAGGTGTCTTAGTGGCGCCCCCTACAAGTAAGAGCTATACCAAGGACAGATTTGAATGGACAAAAAGTGTAGGTAAATAGTCAGTTAATTCGAAAATGAGCTCATCGATATATTTTCATTGGACAAAATTCCATAAAAATCATATTTTTCTACTTGGTGTTGGTTGAAAATATTTTCCAGGTTTTTCTCTGGGCCGTTTTAGAAATAAAATTTTTTGCCGCAAGCCTCTACGAATAATATTTTACGAGAGGTGGCACCCTGACTCTGAAAATGAATCACCCTGTACAAGCATCAGAGAGGCACAGAAGCAGGGTTTTGCGAGGCCGGAAGGAACAGGAAAATGTCTTTCTAACTCGGGATGCACGAATCTATTCTTAAATAAAACAATGTGCGTATATTATTCTAGAGAGTGACATGAACCATAGAACAGTCAGGCATTTCAGCATTAAAGACTGTTGTGAGAAACGGAGTGCATTCACAATTGGTAAGTTAAGTGTACTCTTCTGCGCTGGGCGGCGGTAAGAACATGGGTATGCGTTCAGGCGCGCATGCCCTTGTAAGGAAGCGTGTAAGCACAGAATAATAAACAATATTATTCTGTGGTGTAAGCTTGTCGTCATTTGAGGTGTCGAACTGCGTGCAATCCGTGATCTTGGATCTGGATAGTAATACAATAGTTGGGTTCGGCATTTTCATCGCAGATGTGACAGATTTTTAGTCACGTGATAACAATCAAAACATATACGACCAAATCACGTGCCGGACTATTGAGTTCGATCAAAACTAGCGGCGGCACGTGATCTGATCGTGTATGACTTAACGGTTATCATGTGACAAAAAATCTGTCGCATCCGCGATGATAATGCCGAACTCAACTAATATTGAGACTACTACCCAAATAAAAGAAAAAATAAACAAAGAAATGTTTGTTAGATTGAACTTCAGAACACTTAACAATATTCTTTTGAATATAGACATCCCTGAATAGCGGGCCCTCAAGAAAATAGAATGGAAAAGTTTCGGACCCGGTGGAATACATTCCTGCCAAAAGAATTGAGTATTAGCTCACTTTGAAGATCTTTTATTCCCCATCATACCCTTTTAGTTTGGAAGAGTCTACACCAACGGTTAATTATTTATTGATTTGAAGAAAAAAAAATACAAGCTGTCTTATCAACAGGAATTACGGCAGGGACCTGAAACTCGGCAGTTGTAATCAGGGTCAAAGGGCTTTCAAAATAAGGTATCACTCGACCAACCTTTCTTTTTATCATTTTGTGATGATGTAGAGTTGAAAATAGGCCCAAATTGCTTCCCTCTCGAAACAAAAATCGACGGGTCCGAGCGTTTTTCATTTTCTTTTCTTGGGGGCCCGTTATTCAGGTGCAAAGTTTACAAATTGACACCCTGCTAATTCATTGAATTATTGAGATTGTAGTATTTTTTATTTAGTGCTATATGCGCTCCCGCAATTTCGCACCTTATTTTATTGATGGCACACTTTGCTTCCACTAACATGATTTCATTTCTGAACAAGACCCCGTTTTAAAAAAATAAACTTCTTGGCTCTTTGTCACAATGAAATGTTATTTTGAGATTTGCGAATCAAAACTAATTTAATTATAAAGCAAATATTAAAAGGAACCGAATAGTTCGAAAGATTACTATACTTTCCCATCTATGCTGGGTTCTTATACAGTCTATTCAAAACAAATAAAAATCGGAACATTCAACAGGAAGGGCCGTTTTAACCAGACCAAAAGGGGACGCGATTCTTTTGTCAGTTTGAATCATGCCTCTATTATGACAAAGCAATGAGTCACCGCTGGTCGTTTTGTACCAATATTGCGTAACCATGGATTTAAAATATTTTTTCCTTTTGATGGCAGAGACTTTCAATTGGAGAAACAGAATTCCTGTAATGGAGAACTTGCATGAAAAATTAAATCGATTTTTTATTGAGACTGTAGAAAAACGCAACAAAAATCGTATAGGAGGTGCGTATTGTTTCTTTGTCGTTGAAATGTGTTTTTTTTCAAAAGCTATTGAAATTTTAAGTTCTTTTTATACCAAAAACAATGGGACATTAGGTAACAGCAGATTCCTAACGCGAAAATATTGCGATAAACCCCAAATTGTCTACTCCGAAAGTTGAAGGTAAAAGAGACACAGGGGACAGGCCAGTGTAAATAGAAATAAAGCTGTTTCTTAAAGTTATAGTGAGTTTTTTGATTAGTGATAATTTTGACAGTTGCTTCAATGTTCAATGTTATTGAAACAAACTGAGCAAATAAAAATTAAATCTAGTTTTAGATTTCTTTAATTTTTCTGAATGTAAACAAAAAAAAACTTTCTTGTTTACATTTAAAAATACAAGTTCTCTTAGAGATAATGGATGATCACTACCGTTTTCTTGGTTTTTTCAATTTTTTTTCAAGAAACATTGAATTTCTCAAAATTTGCCATTTAAAACGACACTGCATGAATTACTTCAAGTGCAAATATCTTGAAAGAGGTTACTCCTAGCCACTTCTACAGACTATACCTCATTTCTCATGTATATCTGAAGGAAAAAAAAAGATCGATTAAAATAACATCACGAGTGCGTACAAATAAGCTATGGCTATTTTAATGAGTGAAAAGGTGTCTTAGTGGCGCCCCCTACAAGTAAGAGCTATACCAAGGACAGAATCTTGCATGTCAAACAATTATCACATACCAGATTTCATCAAAAAAACTCAATTATTTAAAAAGTTATTTCAACTAATCAAAAATGTAACGAATCTGCTGTTAACTTATGTCTCATTCTTTTTTGCAGTGAGTGGTTTAGTGACTGGCCGAGTTTCAAGTAGAAGGCGAAGTAGTAGGGAAGCAGGCAATGATAAAGCTGGGCAGTTAGATGCTCAGTTTATTGATCGTCAAGCTTTCGGGAGACATTCCCTTCCTTCATCAGGACAACTAGTAGTAATATAAGGGTAATAGTACCATCACAAAATAAAATATAGAGGGCACTTACCAAATTGTGAGTAGAACAAAAAGCACTAATAACTCATATAGGACACAGATTAATTATTATGAAGTTGTACATTACGTATATAGTGTGTGAATTTAAAAGGAACATAGAATGTGATTAACAGAACATGGCTAGCCTCATAGTAGTTTAAAATGATGGAAATTAGATACATGGAATAAAATAATATAATATCAAAATATTTGGATGTATCAAAGATGAATGTGACTAGAATTATGATGAGATATAAAATGATTTAAAATGAATAAATAGATTAAAAGATAAAAAAGTTTAAAATTATGAATAAAATGAAAGGGAAAAAAATGGATAAACTGGATAAAACTGGTAAAAGGGACTATGCACAACGTTAAATGACAGACATTCTGGTACAAACTGAGAACAAGGAGAATTAACAACAATAAAAAACACCAACCAAAAACTGCAAACTAATCCTCGATAAGGTGTAGGTGATTTCCTCTGTGTTTGTATGTTGAAACGGCTGATCAGTGGGATCGTCGGGATCTATACTGGATGGTGAAGTGGTGAAGAACATAGTACTATGCAGGACAGGAACAACAGCTGTTTGCGCTCCAATAGATTTCTGTATTGGAGAGTGGACAGAACAAAAACTTTCATTTGAACCTCACTTTCGACAATTTCCACATTGCGTTGCACATTCAGAGAGTTGTGATAAAAGCAAAACATTGTTCGCTTTGACGAAAGTGCAGTGATATGGTACTCACAAGTCGATGGTGGTGTTGGTTGTATCTCGTTTGTGCACTTCAAGTAGGTAACTATATATCGTGCTGAGGTTTTGATAATCCAGTTGGTTATTCAAGTTGTTTGAAGTGTTCTTGATGTGGACCATCTCCATAAACAGGCGTTTGTGGTAAGCGTTGGAACGGGCCAGTACATTGACAAACGCTATAATTTACTCATACCATCAAAGCTGTCCGCTAATCCGGCGTTCTTCATGCAAGGACACAACCTGGTGGAACGAGAAACTTGACAAGATGAAGGGGGAAACACGCAGACTCTTCAATGTGGCCAAGAAAACCGGTGAATGGGATGAATACCACCATACTCTGACGAAATACAACAAAGAAGTAAGGGAAGCTAAGAGGAACTCCTGGAGGAAGTTTTGCACCGAGGTCGAAAAAACCTCGGAAGGCGCACGCCTCCAGAGAATCCTAGCTAAAGACCTTTTTCCACCAATGGGAACACTAAAGAAACCAAATGGGGAATACACGAAAAATGGCGAAGAAACCATTGAGACACTACTCAGGGCACACTTTCCAGACTCGACCATAATCAACTCGCAACAGGGAGTCAACTCCCTATCTCCTGAGATCCTCCGGATGAGAGGATCAAGAGATGATTGGGTCATAGCCCGACAGATTGTGACACCAAATAGAATCGAATGGGCCATAAACTCATTTGAACCATACAAAGCACCTGGATGCGACGGGATAATACCGGCACACCTGCAGCAGGGCGAAGCCCAACTCATATCGATGCTTTGCCAACTATTCAGAGCAAGCCTGACAACGGGACACATACCCATGATATGGAAACTCTCGCGAGTGGTCTTTATACCGAAACCCGGGAAAGATAGCTCTCAGCCCAAGGCATTCAGACCAATAAATCTCTCGTCGTTTCTACTCAAAACGATGGAGAAAGTGATTAAAAGGCACATTAGGGAGACCTCCCTAATAGAGAGGCCACTACACAAAAACCAAAACGCCTATCAACCTGGCAAATCATGTGAAACTGCTCTGCATGAACTTGTTCATAAAATAGAGCAACCACTGAACAACCAAGGAGTTGCCCTAGCTGCATTCCTTGATATAGAAGGAGCATTTGATCACACCTCCTTCGATTCAATGACCACCGCAATCAATCGGCGTGGAATTAAAGACACAGTTTGTAGGTGGATAAGAAACATGCTGAAAGGTAGGAGAATTCAAGCAACTATGCTTGACAAAACTGTAACTATAGAGGCAGCTAAAGGCTGCCCCCAGGGTGGAGTCTTGTCCCCTCTCCTCTGGAACCTAGTCGCAGATGAACTACTGGTAGAGTTAAACAGCAAAGGTTTCTACGCCCAAGGCTATGCCGATGACGTAGCAATACTTATCACTGGCAAACACACCAAGACAATATCAGAACTGATGCAGACAGCTCTGACAATCGTAGAAGATTGGTGCAGGAAGGTGAACCTGAAGGTCAATCCTGAAAAAACCTCCCTGGTCAGCTTTACGAGAAAGAGGAAGACAGCGGAATTATTCAAACCCATGTTCTTTGGACAAGAACTGCAGGTGGTAAGAGAAGTCAAATACCTAGGCATCATCCTGGATGACAAACTCACATGGAATTCACACCTACAGAAAATAGTGAATCGAGGTAAAGCCACAATAATGGCAACAAAAAGAGCGATAGGAAAGAATTGGGGCATAAATCCGCGCATGGTACACTGGGTCTACTGTACCGTGGTAAGACCCACCCTTGCTTTTAGCTCTGTTGTCTGGTGGCCGAAAATCGAGCAGCGACAAGCAGCCACGGAACTTGCAAAAGTTCAGAGGTTAGCATGTCTCTGTGTAACGGGAGCCATGAAAACCACTCTAACACTTGCCATGGAGGCCATGCTCAACCTACCTCCTTTAGATATCTATATCAAAATGGAAGCAAGGATGGGAGCATATAGACTTAGCAACACCGGGAACTGGAGCCACTCAAACTCCCAAGGACACACTAAGATAACCAGCACAGTCACGAACCACTTAGTAACAATGAGGAGTGATATCATGTTGAAAAATATCAACTTTAGCACGTCTCCTAAGACCAAGCTAATATGGTAAGAGGAAACGGTGAAACAACTCCGCATGGCTAATGGGGCAATATGGTACACAGACGGCTCCAAAACAAGCCGGGGAACTGGTGCCGGAATCGTAGTTGAAAATCCAAAGTGGGAAACATGTAAACCACTCGGGATGTACGCTACAGTTTTCCAGGCAGAAGTACATACAATAAACGTATGCGTGCAATAAAATCGCAGGAGAGGCTACAGAGGAAGGAAAATCCTTATTCTTAGTGACAGCCAAGCCGCAATCAAAACCATCTCCTGTCGGGAAACCAAATCCAAACAAGTCATGGATTGTCAGCAAAACCTTGTCACACTGGGAGTATCTAACGATGTTGGATACCAGGACACACAGGGATAGCTGGGAACGAGCGGGCGGATCTACTAGCACGCAAAGCTGCAAACACACCACTTCTGGGTCCAGAACCTGCTATTGGTATTACAAAATCCTCTGTGAGAGGTTGGCTGAACTGTTGGTCCAAAAAACAACAGAAAGCTAGATGGTGCCAATCACCAGGTCTGAAACACAGTAAATTAATGATGGCAGACGAGATCGAATCATCATTTTCTGGAAGCCTACTGCAACTCAGCAGGAATCAGCTTAGGAAAGTAACAGGTATATTAACTGGACACTGCACTCTAAGGAAACACATGCATATCATGGGTCTTTTCAACGAGGAACCCATATGTAGGCTGTGCAACGAGGAGGAGGAAACAGCCTCCCACATTGTATTCGAATGTGAAGCGCTGGCGTACTGGAGAAGAGATAATGGGGAATTCACAACCACTCCTCGAAGGACGGACAGGGAAACAGTAGAACGAGTCATAAACCTTATTCGGGCAATGGAGCTCTTCGACTCAGAGACAGGCACAGAGAAGATTCAATAAGCCCAACTAGAGGCTGCGGTGTCGGGGCCAACAGCCCGAAACTCGTAGCGCCTGTACTTCAGTAATCAGTAATCAGTTGACATCGTCAAAATTAGGGTTGTGACCTGTATTCGTGTGGTGTTGGGCAAGTCCACTTGTTTGCTGACGTCTCCTACAATCACTTTTATGGGATGCTAATCTGGCTGATAATTTTTGTGACGTTTGGCCCACATATGAGTACTCACATTTTCATGTTTCGGGGGTGGTGCGATTTGAAACTGATAAACCTGTTTGACGCCATGGGCTTACGGTACCAAGTTGTGTGGATGTGGTTGGTTACAGAACGATGAACCCTCATGTCCACTTCCATCCCGACAGTAAATTGAAGGTGTGGATTGTAAGAATTGAAGACATCCAGGGTCGATGCCACCGGATCCCTCGGTAAGGCGAGTATCAAATCATCCACATATCGTTTGAGTAGAAGGACTTGGAAGGGTAATTTGTCTACACAGCTTTCAATGAGGTCGTCCAGGACGTAGTTGAACAGAATGGGTGATATGGTGAATCCCATAGGTGTGCCAAAAATTTGCTTGTAGCACTCGTTGTCGAATATGAGGAAGTTGGAGTCAAAAATGAACTCCATAATGGTCCTCATACATGCCAGGTCGAGGCTGGACTATCTCATCCCAATGTGCAGTAATACTGGCCATGATGACGTCCAATGGCAAATTGGTGAATAGTGATACGACATCAATACTTACTAAAACATGATTTTCAGGTATGAGGAGGTCGTTTACATACCTGCTGAACTCGACGGAGTCTTTGACGTGGTAGTGGTTTTGATAGTCATAAGCCGACGATAGGATGTCCGTGAGATATTTGGGACAATTAATGGCTGATATAATAGGTCTCATGGTCAAGGTTGGTTTGTGTATTATGGGTTGGGTGTAAAACCTAGGCGTCACGGTGTTATGGTTCATCATTTTCTTGCAGGTCACCTCATCTATGTGTCCAGCATTCATGAGCATCTTGACCAGCCGATTTGCCTTGCCTTTGTAGGGTGGCAGTGGGATTGGACCCTAGTTTGGCGTAATATTTCGGGTCTGCCAACAGTTCTTTGGATTTTTGGATGTACTCTATTTTAGAAATCGCCACTGTGACATTGCCCTTGTCACTGAGCACGACGTAGAGGTCGTTCTGTTCTTTAAGAAAGCGTCTGGTGTCAATGAACAGCTTGTTGAGATGGGTCTCAGTTTCATGGTTATGGTGGATGTAATTGGTGATTACATTGGTGCACCGGGATCTGAGGATGTCCTTGTCTGCGTCAGTATGGCCATTAATGACGCTTTCGACGTCGGCTAGGAGTGAAGGTATGTATAAGTCCTTCACTGATGGGTTAAGACTAAACTTTGGTCCGAGGGCCAGGAACTTCTTGATAGGAATTTTGATGTCAGTGAGATTCCTAAACCAGCTCTCCTGAGTACTGATGTCCGAGTAAGCATGGCGTTGGAGGGCATCGAGTTTGCGGCAATTGGACTTTTTTATGGACTTTTTAGTGCATGTGAGTACTCATATGTGGGCCAAACGTCACAAAAATTATCAGCCAGATTAGCATCCCATAAAAATGATTGTAGGAGACGTCAGCAAACAAGTGGACTTGCCCAACACCACACGAATACAGGTTACAACCCCAATTTTGACGATGTCAAAGTACTGGCCCGTGCCAACGCTTACCACAAACGCCTGTTTATGGAGATGGTCCACATCAAGAACACTCCAAACAACTTGAATAACCAACTGGATTATCAAGACCTCAGCACGATAAATAGTTACCTACTTGAAGTGCACAAACGAGCAATGGTGCCCAATAAAACCAACACCACCATCGACCTGTAAGTACCATATCAATGTACTTTCGTCAAAGCGAACAATGTTTCGCTTTTATCACAACTCTCTGAATGTGCAACGCCATGTGGAAATTGTCGAAAGTGAGGTTCAAATGAAAGTTTTTGTTCTGTCCACTCTCCAATACAAAAATCTATTGGCGCGCAAACAGCTGTTGTTCCTGTCCTGCATAGTACTATGTTGCTGTTGTGAATTGCTAGATGCTTTCCTTCGCCATCCAGAATAGATCCCCACGATCCCACTGATCAGCCGTTCCAACATACAAACACAGAGGGAATCACCTACACCTTATCGAGGATTAGTTTGCAGTTTTTGGTTGGTGTTTTTTATTGTTGATAATTCTCCTTGTTCTCAGTTTGTACCAGAATGTCTGTCATTTAACGTTGTGCATAGTCCCTTTTACCAGTTTTATCCATTTTATCCATTTTTTTTCCCTCTAATTTTATTCATAATTTTAAACTCTTTTATCTTTTAATCTATTTAGCCATTTTAAATCATTTTAAATCTCATCTTGATTCTAGTCACATTCATCTTTTACATCCGAACATTTTGATATTATATTATTTTATTCCATGTATTTACTTTCCATCATTTTAAACAACTATTAGGCTAGCTATGTTCTGTTAATCACATTCTATGTTCCTTTTGAATTCACACACTATACTATACGTGATGTACAACTTCATAATAATTAATCTGTGTCCTATATGAGTGATAAGTGCTTTTTGTTTTACTCACAATTTGGTAAGTGCCCTCTATATTTTATTTTGTGATGGTACTATTACCCTTATACTACTACTAGTTGTCCTGATGAAGGGAGGAAATGTCTCCCGAAAGCTTTACGATCAATAAAATGAGCATCTAACTGCCCAACTTTATCATTGACTGCTTCCCTACTACTTCGCCTTCTACTTCATTCTTTTTGAGACAACCTGTATAGATATACTGAGCATGGTGGTCTTAGTGCAGCAGTTTTAGCACATTTCAATAAAGCGTTATATATCCGTCAATTTTCGACTTACAGGAAAATGGAAAAAGATGTGTCTCCTCATTTTTCATGAACATTCGAATCCCGTGATAAAAAAATGATGCAATTTCCCTGTTAAAAAAAAATATCAGTTTATACCTATACCAAAGTCCGACAACTCTCTCGAAGATGCGAAAATCCCCCTCCAGCTGTCACTATCTGTCCCGCCAACAAAACCCATGCACATCTGATGTGTGAATAAATCTACCGGGTGCAATTGGAAAATATGTTTACTTCTTTTTTGTTTTGAGAAATATAGGCAATTGATTTACATAATTTTTTTAATGCCACAAACGATTTTTTGATCACTAGTTACGATGAGTGTGTACACACGTGAAGATAAAATTGTCAAAAAAAGCTATTGATGCTGAGTAACTTTTTGGAAGACACCGAGGAATGAAATGAAAAAATGCATAAACATAAACTTTCATAAAGTATAACTAATAGAACATAATGATCAAAATGTCAGCAAATAATGAATATTTGTGTTGATCTTATCATTGGAAGAGAAAATAATCTCGGAAATAACACAATCGAACATCTACTAGAGACAGAAACGTGTACAAATAACCTATTATAATAATATATAAACAAACAAATATTATGTACATCTTTAACAATTGATAAATACTTATACATTTTTCAAGATTTTCAATATGGGATCTTCTTTATTCTTTCTAGAGGTTTTAAGTGTTGAATTTGCAAATTTTAACTTATAATAGTTTCGTTCCCTTATAATAGCTATTAGGATAGCAGTAGTATGTGGATTGGTCACATTATTTCAAGATAATGTGCTTGATCGAATAGGAAAAAAAAATAAGCCAAGAAAATTGGTTACGGCTGTTTATATAGGTAAGTTGTTTGAAGCTGGAATTGCTGGAAGTTCAATTTTAATAAAAATGCCGGAGGCATAATCACAATATCCAGAACTAAAAATTCTGATCGGATCCGGATCACTTGTATGTATGTATCAACAACGACGCTTTGCTAAATAGATTCACCGTCCGCGTATCCGTACCCCGTATACTACCAAAAAACTAGCTAAAACAGGTGTTGCTCATGATTTACGACACCTCGCAAAAAATGCCGGTATTTTCAGACGGATCAAAGGAGTGACCGGACTTATTGGAATATAGACTTTGCCTCATTGACTTTTCAATTCAATTCAATTCAAAAATACTTTATTATCAGAGAATAAAATTCCATCGACAAAGCTTACTAAAATAATAACACAACTTTTACAACTTAAAACTATCAAAATATAAATGTACACATAGACGATTATTACTAATAAAACAATCAAGAATGATTACACTGCGCAGTCTCTAATTGAAGGAACACTCATAGAACTCTCTAAGACTGTAAAATGGCTTTTATAATAGCAGTCTCTTTAGTGAGCTCCTGAAAACTCTCACAGATGTTATCATCTTTAGTTCTTTAGGAAGACGGTTGAACATCTTCCTTCCCTCATATACAAAGGAACGCTTTGTATATTCCCTAGATAGAATGGGTAAGGGCAGGTCATAAGCTTGACGCGTAGAGTTAACGCAGTGCCGGATTGCATCCTTGTTTTTGAACACCAAAGTTGTAGTTTCCAGAGTGTAGAGAGATACAACAGTCAATATCCCCTGATCGACAAAGTGGGGCCTACAAGATTCTCTATGTGGAAGGTCCAGTAGAAATCTCAAGGCTCTTTTCTGTATAATAAGTATAGTGTTCAAAAGACTCTGGCAACATGCTCCCCAAAATTGGATGCCATTTCTCAGATGGGATTCAAATAAAGAGAAGTAGACCATCCATGCAACCCCAAGTCCCGCGCCAGACTTAGCCGCCCTAATGGCAAAACACGACGACGATAGTTTTCCGCTGAGTGATTGGATGTGTTCGCGGAATCTCAAATCTCCATCCAAAATAAGTCCAAGAAACTTGCAGTTCCAGGCCTCCAAGAGAAATGTCCGGCAAAATACATTTGAAGCTTACGGTGCGTGTTTTTCCAACATTCAGTGTTAACTTGTTTGCTTCAAACCAGTTCTTTACAAGCATCATATCTCTGGATATTGCCAATTCCAGGTTCTCAGTTGTTTTTCCGTGCCAAACAATGGTGGTGTCGTCAGCAAACAGAGTGAATTTTCCCGATATTGGAATGGATACTAGATCATTCACATATATCAAGAACAGCATTGGCCCCAAGACAGATCCCTGAGGAACACCCGAAACCACAGCCCTTGACTTTGATCTGCCGCTCGCTGTTTGGACAACCTGAGTGCGGCCCTGCAAATATGATGAAAACCAGGAAAGACTGGACCCTCTAAAACCATATTTTTCCAGCTTAACTAGAAGCCTTGCATGGTCAACACAATCAAAGGCCTTCGACAGGTCGCAGAACACTGCAGCCACTGCCTCTCTCCGAATTAAGTAACCATACACCCTATTCAGAAAGTCAAAAATAGCATCAGCGGTCGATGTGCCAGCCCGATAGGCAAATTGGGACGGTGTCAAGAGACTGAAACGTGTAAAATAGTTCCAAACGCGCTTAACCACCACTCTCTCAATGACCTTTGACAATGTTGAAAGTCTGCAGATAGGTCTAAAGTTTGAGGGTTCCTCACTATTTCCTCCCTTGAACGTTGGATTGACGATAGCTGCCTTCAAGCAGGATGGAAAAATCCCATATTCCCATGACAGATTTATAGATTCAGCCAGGGCACTGATAGATTGTTCAGGCAACCTTGCCAAGATATCCACGTTAAGTTCATCTTCCCCCTTTGATTTCTTATTTTTGATCTCCCTGAATGCATCTTCGATATCATGAGATGTCACAGGAATAAAGAAAAAAGTATTCGATACAGATATGTTATCCAGGTTGGTTGTCGGAGCTTGAGATTGAGATAGATTGCTTGCCAAGTGTAAAGCAATGCTGCAGTAGTAGTCATTAAGGATATCTGGGTCTATGTCTTGTGTGTCAGTATTCGGTTTGGTTCGATCACATAGCTCGTTCACAATAGCCCAAGATTCCTTTGATTTGTTATTACTGGTGGCGAGTCTTGCTTGGTAAGATGATTGTTTGGCCAACTTCACTATTCTTTTATAGGTGGTTCTATATCTCTTACAATACATTATTATGACAGGGTCGTTACAGTACTTCTTCATTACATTGAGCCAACGGAGATTTGCCGCAGACACCTTGATACCCTTTGTTAGCCAAGGCTTTTGATCTTTTTTTCTTCTTCTGATCCATTTCCTGGGAAAAGCAGTATTGAAAATGTCCAATACAATTGAATGAAATGGGGATACCGGATCGGGTGAGTACCGCACATTCTCCCAATTGATATTTGTGCTCAGTTGGTCAAAATTATTGAGTGCTGCTCTACTGAAGATTCTTCCGAGGTGGCGCTCATGCTTCTTTTTCGTCAATCCAGTGGATAATTTGCAGATTACTGCGTGATGTTCTGATAGTCCAGGGTCTTCGACTATAGATGATAAGCATTTGACATTTGTGCACAAATAGTCAATTAGGCTTGATGATAAATTCGTCCGGTGTGTATAGCCATCAACCTGCAATGCCAAATCATAACTAGACAGTATGTTAGATAGCTGAACCCGGTGAGCAGACATCTCATGGAAATTAATGTTCAAGTCACCTGCCAATATGATTTTTGATGAAGCAGGAATTTGGGACAGTACTGTATCCAATCTTTCCAAAAACTCACTTGCAGAAGCCGATGGTGACCGATACACACACAATATATATAAATTGTTCCGTCTGCAGAAGCACTCAGAAAGCTCAAACACTTTGTCCTTCAAATACTATTTGCCTATACCTACGTACGCTACGTTATTGTTGTGTTAAAATGTCCACGAAATGTTTTAAAATAATCAGCGAAGCTCTTTTTTGTAGCTGGTAATAAATAGAATGTCACTGAGATCGAGATCTGAATCTGAATAGGCGCACAACTAATGAAGAATTGAAGAAATTTGGCAAATTTACAAAATAGAGCTCTGATGGCCACGTCACTGCATGGTGAAAGGCGTGGCCAGTATATTATTTGTATTGTTCTAAAATCTAAATAATAGATTAACGAGAGTGGAAAGCGTGACCATCTAATAATTCGCTTGTCGTCTACTGCTAATAAATTTTTCTGATTCAAAGATCGTCGTGGTAAGATTATTGAAGATTTGCATTTTTGAAAGTTCGGTGTAGGGTGTAAAGGTATATATCGTAACGAGTTTCGCTATAGAAAACACTGTTCAGCTTTAAATAATTTATTTTACAAGTCACTATGTACAGAACTCACTATTCACAAACAAAATCACAGCTTATTTATGTTTTACGATTTATATTTCACGACGTATTCAGAACTGAACTAACTTGAAATGACGGATCTCATTATATACCCTCGCCAGGATTGAGAGAACAATCCAGATATTTTTAGAAAAGCGAAGAATGTTTGACGCCAGCTAGCCTTGCTAGAATGTACCAGAAGCCAATCGATTCCAAACAATTCTACACAATGTGGTGGCTTGCGCATTCACCATGCTCCGTCACATTGCCCCCTTCCTAAGGCAATTCGTCCCGAGTTGCCTTCATGTCGGTATCGGCAACTGTCCCCAAACCGGCAGCCTGATGTCCTATGGAAGTAGCTATCCACTGTCTTCTGGTTCGTCCTCCGGGAAGGATAGCAGCACACCAGGATGTCGATACCGCTTTCTTTGAAGATCACCTCCAGCATGCTTAACATCACTCGCCAGTCCACTCGGTCATTAGTCATCTTCGGAATTGCCAAATGAGTCAGGTCCTGTGACTGCATCAAGTCACGAAGATGACTGAGGGCTTTCCAGACTTCACTGTAGGTGGTCAGATGTTATGGGAGCTTCTTCGTCACAAGGTAGAACAGGTGTCGTGTCCCATTCGTGATTTCGAGCGGCTTCCCTACCTCTGGCTTTTGTCGTCGCAGATGGTCCAATCGTCCAAATTTTCGTTTAAAAGCTGCAGCAAGTCCACTCCTCATACTGAGGTCTTCAGTGACCCAGTGAGCTAACGAGTATTCGGCCGGTGCTTTAAACAAATCCAGCTGCCTCTCTTGGACAACGCCATTCTGGACTTTCTGGCCATTGGAGTGTAGAGACATGAAAGTTTCCAATGACATGTCTTCCTTGGCTGACCTGATCTGCCTCACTGCAGCGTCCTGATCGTCGTGGTTCCCAGCATACCGAGCTAAACGATTGAAGTGAACAACCCTCGGTTTTCCTCGTGGTGGCTTTCGAATCCTGTAGATGACGTCATTGATTCGCTCCAGAATCTCATACGGGCCCTCCCAAGAACTTTGCAGTTTTGGGGAGAATCCACGTCGCCTCTGTGGGTTGTGAAGCCAAACCAAATCCCCAACCTCGAACCCTCCTTCTTCGGCCTTCACGTCGTACGCCTCCTTCATCCTGTCGCTGGCACTTTGGATGTTTAGTCGGACTCGTTGATGGATATCGTCCATTTTTCTACGAAGATCACTTGCGTAGTCTTCCCCAGCGATATCCTCACCAGGTGGACAGCCAAACTTCAAATCGCAGGGCAGCCGGACTTCACGACCCATGATGATCTTGGCAGGTGTTTCGCCCGTCGATTCATGAACTGCTGACCTGTACGCCATGAGGAATAGGGGGAGATGTTGATCCCAGTCTCTTTGATGGTCAGAGACAACTTTGGCCAAGTGTCGATTGATGGTTCGGTTCATTCGCTCCACCATGCCATCGGATTGTGGGTGCAACGCCGTTGTCCTTGTCTTCTTGATCTTCAAGATATCGCAGACATTCTGGAATAGCGTCGATTCGAAGTTCCTGCCCTGGTCCGAATGCAGCTCCAACGGGACACCGAAACGGCAAAACCATTCCTTAATCAAGACATCGGCAACGGTAGCCGCCTCCTGGTTTGGCAAGGCATACGCTTCAGCCCACTTGCTGAAGTAATCCATGGCGACCAAGATGTATTTATTTCCTTTGTCTGATTCAGGAAAGGGTCCAGCCACGTCGATTGCGATCCTTTCAAAGGGGCTTCCCACGTTGTATTGGCGCATAGGAGCTTTTGGCCGTTTCTGGGGTCCGTTACTTGCCGCACATACGGCACATTTTCTGCACCATTCCTTCACATCGGCTTGACAGTTGACCCATTAAAACCGTTCTCGCAGCTTTCCCAGCGTCTTGGTTACACCCAGATGTCCACCCGTGACGCCATCATGGACCTCTCTCATCACCTCTGCCTGTCTGTTTCCAGGAACGACTAACTGCCTCCGATCTTCCGCGCCATCCAGATTCTTCACCAGCCTCTTCAGGATGCCGTCATCAAGAACCATCGAGTCCCATTGAGCCCAGTAGGACTTTACGGTGGCCGAGAATCGCGCGACTTTTTGCCAGGTTGGTCGTTGGCCTGCCAGTTTCCATGCGATGACAAGCTTCAGATCTGGATCTTTCTCCTGGTCCTTGCGAAGCGCCTCAGACTGCCAGGAATCATCCACCACAGTCGTCCTGAAAGTGCTCGCCTCCTTTACCTCGGCTCTTTGACAGTGCTTACATTGTTCTGGACAAGGTCTTCTGGACAGAGCATCAGCGTTGTTGTGGCTGGATCCAGCTCGATGATCATTCTTTTCCCATGCCAACGCAGGTGCCCGTATCTCTTTCCTACAGCGGCCACGCATATGCCCAAGCTCTCCACAATTCCAGCATCGCTGCTCCTTTCGCTTATATACCTCCATTTCCTTGAGGACTCTCCTCACAATTGCTTCGACGGTGTCTTCTTCCAGATGATCCTTCTCCTCCATCATTCGCACACGCGTAGGAGCCTTCACAGACTGCTTCGCCGCCTCGAATTCCAAGGCTTTGGCCAGTGCTTCAACCAGTCTATCGGGACGATGGAGTATCAGTGACTGCCGAATCTGCTGGTCTCGAAGTCCATCCAAGAAGGCCTGAACTGCAAGCCTCTCCATAACGTTCTCTGGCGTGGTTGGATAAGCCAGTCGTGCAAGGCGAGCAACATCCGCTTCAAACTCCTGCAAGGTCTCGTTGGTCTTCTGAATGCGATTTTTCAACTGAGAGCGGTAGACGTTCTCCAAGTGAGTCTGCCCATATCGCAGTTCCAGATGCTTGACCAGAACATCGTAGTCCTCCTGTTCCTGGGTGTTCAGCGTCTGCAGGATCTCCGTTGCCTCCCCACGAAGCGCCAGAGTTAGTGCCAGAGCTTTCTCTGTTGCGGTCCATCCATTTGCCCTTGCTGCTGCCTCGAACTGGCGATGGTAATTGTTCCAGGACAGCTTGCCATCAAACTGAGGGGCTTTCATGTGGACTCGCACGGTATCAGACTCCATTTTAGCACCTTTGCTCTCGAATGTCACTTCTGGTTGTTTCTTAATCACTGCTACTTGTCTTCGCACTTCCTCGATTTCTTCTTCCAAAGTCTTCATTGTATCTCCAAGTTTTGCTTCAAATCGTTGCTCAAGGTTCTCAATTTCTTCCGTTACCTGATCCTTCCAGAAGTTGTAGTTGTCCGCCAGCTGTTCCTTGATTTTCTCCTCCATTATTCTAGAAGATTCTACAAACTTCTCTTCCATTTTTCTGGAGTTCTCTTCCATGGCTCTAGAGGATTCTTCCAGCTTCTCTTCCATCTTTCTGGAGTTCTCTTCCATTTTTCTAGAGTTTTCTTCCAATAATCTTTTTACTGCGTTGGGATCGGGAACTTCAGATTGGAACGTATCAGGATTCATGCCTTCTTCCATTAAAGCCTCACGAAGCCTTGTTTGTGGATCAGTTTTCTTACCGCTACTATCCAGGTCACGCTCTTCCAGCTCTCTCTTCAACTCAGCGACCTTCAATCCGGTTAAAAACACTAGTTTCGCAGCCATTAAAGCGAATATTTATGTCCGTTTCTACAGCACACAATAAATCCCACTTTTGACACCAATGTAACGAGTTTCGCTATAGAAAACATTGTTCAGCTTTAAATAATTTATTTTACAAGTCACTATGTACAGAACTCACTATTCACAAACAAAATCACAGCTTATTTATGTTTTACG
Source organism: Orchestes rusci (assembly GCA_958502075.1). Taxonomy (NCBI): domain Eukaryota; kingdom Metazoa; phylum Arthropoda; class Insecta; order Coleoptera; family Curculionidae; genus Orchestes; species Orchestes rusci. The sequence continues at coordinate 73,051,863 of OY293304.1, forward strand.
ATTTATATTTCACGACGTATTCAGAACTGAACTAACTTGAAATGACGGATCTCATTATATACCCTCGCCAGGATTGAGAGAACAATCCAGATATTTTTAGAAAAGCGAAGAATGTTCGACACCATCTAGCCTTGCTAGAATGTACCAGAAGCCAATCGATTCCAAACAGTTCTACACAATGTGGTGGCTTGCGCATTCACCATGTTCCGTCACAATATCATTATTTTTATGCTAAATAGGTACAAACCTGATTTTCACAATTTTGAAAAAACCAATAGAGAGCAAGACCCATAGCTAGGGTTTTGTCGTTTTGTTAGAAGGTTATTAGTAATTGAGGACTGGGGGGATGGTGGTGAGTACCACAGTACCAGATCTCTCCTAGGAATTGGAGGGATTGACCTAACATGGTTCTGCGTACTGACGAGAAAGCAGAGCAATCACAAATAATGATGTGCTTCTCCTTCGTGTCGTCATCTTGAGTAGGTACAAGAAGACAACATGATCTAGATTTTGTCTAGTAGTTTAATAGTGGTTTGCTCGACTTTATGTCCCCAGACAGTAGCCCAGGCCCAAGGCCCAAACAAGATCTCGGGCCCCCAATATCCTATATCCTATACATATACAGTGTGTCCCAAATTCGTTTCTCTATACAGGGATCTTGGCTCCTATTATACATACATCAAAGGTTAAATGGGGAAAGTTTTAGAGAAAACTTAGTGCATTTGATATTCGGTTCCAGATTTGCGATCGGTCAATTGGTTTTGGAAATATCGGCGAAAAACCAAAAATGTCGGATTTTGTTTTTTGCCAGTAAATCCGAAACGGCTAATTGGACAGCTATGAAAATGTGACATTAACGGGACACTTTTTTAAGACGAATAAAATGATGTATATGACATGTCTCATTCGCCTTTTGTTTTTCCGCATCCCGCCTCAACTTTCATTTTTCTTATAGCCGCCATATTGGATTTATCGATTTTTGGAAAAAGTGTGAAATTCCCAGTCTTGTGATGTCCCACAAGTGCATTAAAGATTTAAGTTTCATCGAAATATCCGAGGAAATATCACACTTCGTAGCTGGGACTCAATCTTTTCTAAGGAGGCCATGCTTTATTTGTCGCAAAACATCATTAACAGGCACTGTATCAACCTAAGGTCACCTTATTTGGTGTGCAGCGAACGTGTTAAACTCATTGAATTTTCAATAGAACATGGACTTTAATGTGTTCTCAACTGTTTCGGTATTGATTTACAAGTTTGCAAAATGACGTCCATTTGCATCGAGGCATTTTTGACAATTAGTAACTGTTTTTCGTACAACCCTCGCAAGTATATGTTTCTGTTGATATTTGTAAATGTGTCAAAAACTCTTAGTCTAAGGATCTCTATAGTCGCAGGAGGATCAAATTCATAGACCTCATCCTTTGTGTGTCCTCAAAGATAAAAATCCAAGGGAGAAAGGTCAGGGGATCTGGGAGGCCAGGGTATTGTACCATTTAATGAAATACGAAGGTTTGGAGACAGCATCTCCATCTATTGGTGGTGATGAGAAACCTACTATCAAGAACTAACATACGTAGTACTCACATGATGTAGAAAACTTGAAAAGGCATTTGCCACAATTTCAAGAATAAACGTTTCTATCCCACACAATAGCTCCTGCAGATCCTAGCCGCACTGATGAGCTGTGATACAGCGAAACGCGTCTGTGGATGGATCTGTGGGAGAGAAATGCATGTCTTTCGCAACCCCTAGCCTTTGGGCTTTTGGTTATTTAATGCTCTATCAAGAAGTTCCTGACTTGAATGGTGTTGTGAGCCGGACATCCATCCTGTTGAAACCAGGTTTTTCTGAACTCATCTTCGGTTAGAGTAGCTCGTAATGGCGGCACAACCTGATTTCGCAAAAGCTCCAGGTATCTCTGTCCGTTTAGGAAAATGAAAAGGGTCCAATAAGTCGATCTCCTGGAATGATTGATTGATAGTTGCCCAATTGAGAAAGGTAAGTTGGATTAAATTACCAATGACCCCACACCAAACGTTAAACCCAAATCTGGTCTATACACGTCTCGCTGCCACTTCGTGAGGGTTTTCCACAGCCCAATGATGAGTGTTGTGCTTATCAAAAACTCCACAATTCGTAAACCTACTTTCATCGGAATACAATACATGATTTACAAAATCGGGATTGTCATTACACTTTCTTGAATACCACTCACAGAAGCGCATTCGTCTTGGAAAATCAGTTTCTTTAAGTCCTTGAACTACTGTGGGTCTGTATGGATGGTACTTATTCTTTTTCAGCAATCTCTGTACGGTTGATTTTGACACACCAATTTCACGTTCTATACAGTTCTTACCGATTTACTAGGGTCTTCGTTGACAGCTTGTAAAATGTTTCTGTTGCGATTTTCATTTTCAATGTTGAATCCGCTTCTAGGTTGTTCGAAGGCCCCAAAGTTGATCGAATCAACAACCATTTTACTGAATTGGGTTTTATGAGGCTGCCGTCATTCGGGGTACATCTCCAAATACCTTGCTGAGGTAATGTCGGCATTTCTCTGTGACCGCAAGTACAGCGCTAACATATCCAACTTTTCTTCATTCGAATAGGGAACACCGGGCAATTTTGATAGGTTTCGACAATTTGTTTATCAGATTTATTATTTTAATGACAGACAAGCGTAATACTATTTACGTGAACACAACTTTCATACTTAATTATTATTTGCGGGGTGTTATAGACCACAACGCCATTTTTCGGCAGAATTATTGAACGACATATCAGAGCCTCCTAGGATTTTGCTTATAAACCAGTTTTTTGTCTAATAAATCATGGCCTCCTTAGAAAAGATTGAGTCCTAACTACGAAATGTGATATTCTGAAGATACTTGAATCTTTTATGCACTTGTGAGACATCACTAGACTGAAAATTTTACACGCTTTCCAAAAATCGAAAAATCCAATATGGCGGCCATAAGAAAAATGCGAGTTGAGGCGGGTTGCAGGAAAACAAAAGACGATTGAGACATGTCATACACACCATCTTATTCGTCTTTAAAAAGTGTCCAAATAATGTCACATTTTCATAGCTGTCCAATTAGCCGTTTCGGATTTACTGGCAAAAAACAAAATCCGCCATTTTCGGTTTTTCCCCGATATTTCCAAAACCAATTTATCGATCGGAAATCTGATACCTTATTTTGAAGGCTCTTCGACCCTGATTACAACTGCCGAGTTACAAATCTCTGCTGTCATTCCTGTTGATATGACAACTTTTCAAAAATTGGTTTTCAATTTTGATTTTCTTAATGAATAATTAACCGCAAGAATTAACTTCTCAAAACTAGGAGGATATGATTAGGGACAGAACTATTACTCAATTCTTTTCGCGGAAATGTATTTCACCAAAAATCTTAAAAAAATATATGGGGTGGAATAAATCTCCGGCAAAAAGGTTGAGTAATAGCTCATTTTGAAAATCTTCTGTACCTCATCATATCCTCTTTGTTTGTAGCCCAGGCAATGAAGGAAAAATAGAGGAAAAAAATGGTGTATTTGCGGATTTTGGTATAGGTGTAGGGTGAGGTATCCTGAAGAACATACTAAAAGTCCTGATCGGTGGGGGGCGAGCTAAGGTGGAGGAGGGGGCCTGAAGTTTTTTTTTTGTTTTTCATGAATAGCGGGAGAACCAGGACCTTTAGCAAATAAACATAAGAATACTTAATTATTTTACATGAAATTCTCATTAAAACAGGTTGATTACATATTGTCGCTAGGATTGACAGGTAAGGAGATATGGATGAAGAAAAAACTATATGAATATACAGGGTGTTTCCTAGACATTTATAAAAAAATGCGTGGGTTGATTCATTCTCACAGTGTATTTCCATCAGGTATTTGCATAAAAAAAAGTTCCTATAAACATTTGTCAAAAAATATTTTATCCACGGCAGCTACGCCCCTTTTAATAGGGCACCTCAAAGACTTTTCGTCCTCGATATTTTCCAAACCGTTCATACAAAAATCATGAAATATCATTTATCGCATGTATTTTCAAAGCAAAATCCAAATTTGAGCTCAAAATTTCGAAATCTCAATCAGTGGCGTACCAAACTGGAAGGGTTGAGTGAAGGTTGAGTGTATAGCTTAGACCACCTCTTGACACAGTGAGAAAAGGGGCGAATGACTGAGTGATGCATCGGTGGCTCATCGGAGGAAGCAGATAAAACTTAATTTATATTTTCATAATAAGAAAATTTGATTTTTTAACATTGATCCATTTTCTCCAGTTTATATTTTCCTTCAGGCGAAAAAATACATAGGATCTCTTTTGTAGGGAATTTTACATAGAATAATTTAGTACCCCAGTATTTTATCGCAGGGTGGTCGTTCTCAAGTTATACAAGAGAAACGTAAAAAAATGACCTACATAGACCCCGCTCAACTTTAGCTCGCACCTCACCGATCAGGACTATTAGTATGTTCTTCCACCCTTCCACCTATACCAAAATTCGCAAATACACCAATTTTCTCCTCTATATGGCATTTTTTGGTCTCCGTTGCCTGAGCTAATGGATGAGTTAGCTCTTGCGGATGATTATTTATTGCATAGAAAAAAAAATTGACAAGCTATCATATCACAGGAATGACAGCAGGGAATCGAAAGTCGGCAGTTGTAATCAGGGTCAAAGGTCCTTCAAAATAAGGTATCACTCGACCCCCATTCCATTTAAAATTCTGGGGCTATAGCTTTCATTTCCGCCTTGGAGTGGGGGTGGTGAGAATGTGTCACCCAAAAAACAAAAATTGACGTGTTCAATCAATTTTTGATTTTCACCTAACCCCTGAGAAAATCTGGGAGGGCAGTTTTTTGTGCTCCACCCTGTATAATATCAATTAATATAATATGTCTATTTTACCAATCTAAGCCTTTTTTTATTAAATGGCTTTCTTTGGCTGTTGAATTGAAATAGTTGATATATTTTTTTTTCGAGAGCTTTTTCCGGGCTCCACTTTCTACGGGGCCCAAGGACCGGGCCTTATGGGCCTTTTGGTAAAATAGGCCCTGTCTGTAGGTCAACATGACTTTACTTTGGGAGAGAGAACCAAAGTGTTACCAATTTTTCAAAATAACTGGGTGACTGTCACTACTTTCACCGGAAATTGTTTTATAGTGCGTGCGGACAGCCTCTTGTGAACATGATACTGCTGTCCTGCACACTTTCTGATATTACCCACGGTATCGGGTAACAAACTTCCGGTATTAACGTTCTTTGGATTCGGCAACTGAAAAAGCGTACTTCAAAAAATCAAAAGAGTATTTTCGCCAAGACTAATTATATTTCATTTTGAGATTACTTGAGTAGGTAGGTAGCTACATCACGTTCGGATAGTGTTTTCAAAAGAAAAAAATCAATGTTCGTTGCTAATAATATTACTAAAGCGTCGTATTGCAAAGTCGAAATCGCCAGATTCATCCTTATTTTATTACGGAAATGAGACTGATTTTAATACTAAATTGTAAATTAGCAAAACACATAACTTGTATATCATTCAAAACAGATGAAGGTGGTTATAATTATTACTTCATCTAGAACCCACCCTTCTTGCATGCACTATTACCAGACTGATTTCAATTTCCATGAGATATCCGGCCAGAATTCATTGAAACATCCGGTAACAATATCCAATAATAGAAATGAGCGTCTCGCACGTTCCGGAAATAGCCGGCTTAATTCTGGCTTGGTTTAGCTAGGTACCGTACTCGACGCGGTTTATATATATATTTTTTTTAAAAGAAAGCTTTATACAGCTTTCAAGCTTTATACAGGAACATAATTACCTATTTTAAACAATTCCTACGTAGTTTTCCGTTAGTAAATTTAATTTAATTGATTAAGACAAGGATGTCGGATGATGCGGGATATGAACAAGATCTTGAGTTAATATCCCATCAAAAAAATCTTTGATCTTATAAAATATTGATAATAATCTTTTTATTCATATAGGTACGAGAAAGACTAAAAACGGTGAGATTTTGAATTCTATAGAGGGTTTCATTAAAATGGTGTAAACAAATTCGGGAGGTGATGGTACTTGGAACTCCCAAAAATAGTCAAAACAAATTTTTAGGTATAAGGCGAAAAATATTAAGGAAGTAAGGGGTACTGAAAGGGTGAATCTATAGGTTTAAAAAACGAGATAAAATTCAGAAACAAATTCCTCCGCCATAAATTTTCACCCTAAAACAAGTGATGAAACAGAAAAGTTATTTGGAAAATCGGAAAGGGTAGTTTTCACAAGGGGTTGTTTCGTGAATAACTTTTTTGAGGTTAATTTTTTTTGCAACGTGAGTTCATTTTTTGAAAACTACATACTTTTTCCTGCTAAAAGGTACTCTTGTTGCACATCGCCCAGGGCGATGGTTTTCGAGAAAATTGAAGGCAAAGAGTTTGCTCTGAGGGGATGCTAGCTGGTTAATCAACATAAACATATGAAAGTTATGGCGTTTAAAAAGTATCCAAGTAGTTATTAAATAAGTAATTGAAAAATCAAAATTGCATGAATTTTAAAACATCTTATTGCTTTGAAGAAACTTTTTTTTTATATTCACCCTTTGAGTGCCCTTAACTCTCTTGATATGCATCTTCCACCCTTTACTTATGGAATCTTTTTTCAACTATTTTAAGGTCTACCTACTATCACCCCCCAAATTTTTTTACACCATTTCAATGACAGGAAAAAAATAGGGCGATACAGGGTGTTTTCTAAACATTAGTTTAGAGGTCGATGGGTGAATTTTATGAAAAATTCAAATAACTTTAAAACGGTTGAAGATAGGTATAAACTGTATTCTACAAAAGTTACTAAAAACTTCATGGAGAATCCAAAAATAGAAAAAAATTGGGAGTTTCCGTTTAAAAATGTCAAGTGTATGATGCGATATCTTATTTTTGGAACACCCTGTATTATACAGTCATACACAAAAAAAAAGTCCCCCTAAAAATAAAAATTGACGTGTCCGAGCGTTTTTCCCAAAATATACCAGGAAAGTCATAAATGAGGGTGGGACCTTTTCGTTGGGCCACCCTGTATAATATATGTTGGTATTTCATTTGGTTTAGTCATTTTTGCGCTATTCAAGTTCAAAGTCTCATGCAAATTACGTTACATTGATCTGGATTCTACCACATATCACTCAAAATATATAGGAAACTTGAATGGGAGCCAATGTAAATAAAAATTTTGGCAACCAGAAAATCGGATTTGTTTAGAGGACTCTACCCGTTGGATGGCGCTAGAGACGGAGGTTTTTCTTAACAACGGTTGCCATAAATAACCAATCCCTAACCCTAGACGTCATTGTCATTTCATATGTAATTTGAATTTTGTGCCGTAAGTTTTTGATTTTCAGTACCTAGATCATCATGAAATTTGTGTTTGAACCTTGGATTGGACTATAATGTGAGCTTATCGTGAGTTCTTTGAGGAATGTTTCGTCCCCTGGATGTGTGGATATTTTTGACAAAACACAATCCACATCCTTTCCAATGAAAGTTTTTCCACTGTTTTAGAAAAATTGGTTCAGCATGTCAAAAATTCGATTTTGAACAACAAAACTGAAGCACAACTGGGTATTCAAGTCCTAGATTTTGTGGTTTGCATTTTATAGACTCAACATTCGAAATTTAATTTAAATATTGATTCACATGTCTCATCAAAAGTTATAAACTGAAAAATATGCATAGGTTGCATTTGTCCAGGACATAGTTTCTGGACATTATAAAATGAACGTTTTTAAAAAATAGTTATGCATTTTTTCAGAATAACTTTTGATAAACCATGTGATAAATATTTGAATTATAATTTCGAACGTGGTATAAATCCTATTTTATCCAATAGATGGCTCCACCCATAGAGAAATAACAATATTGTCTCTGGCTCCACCGTATGCAATAAAAACAGATTTCTTTACGTTTTTGAGAAAAAATAGTCAAAAGTACGAGGACTACCCGTTGTAGGGCGCTGGCGAATTTCATTTCAAACTTTTGTATGGGAGTTTCCTATATATTTTGAGTGATATGTGGATTCTACCGTATTTTTCCAGGAGATATTGAAATTGTTTTCGACTTATTTTCCCGCTCGCTGTTCGCTGTATTTGAATGAATCTTATCTTAAAGTGACAAAACCCAAGAATTTTTGAGTCTGGCTAAAATTTCTGGATGCATTCAATTTGACTATGTGACTTTGAACTTGAATAGATCAAACTCGGCTGAACCAAGTAAATACCAACATATATTATATATTTGGAATCAAAATAAAAAGATCTATCATTTTAGCTAGCCAATAATATGCAGGTTGTTCCATTTAAAAAATATAACTTCTTCATCAGAGTCGATTTTTTATCCACCAAAAGATACTACGTGAAAAAACCTAAAACTTTTGTATCCGAAGTTTTTTTCAACCACTCATAATAAGAGCTGTAGGTGGGGGTCAAAATGTAACGAATAACCCTGTTCATACTTTTTCAAAATCCAGATTTTAGAATATGATACCTGAATGTTTTTTACGTGAAAAGGGTTCTCTTAGTTCATATCAATAAAGCTAGTAGGTGCATACGCACCTTAAAAACGTACGGGTCTTCCTCAATATTTTCGAAACCGCTCACACGGAAACCACAGCATTCACATGAAATATAGTGTGCCCAGCGCCAGATACAATCCATTGAAGTGCAATTCATAGTAACAGCATTTTATAATAAGACTATTATAAAATGGTAACAGGCATACAGGCAACAGTCTTGATGAACGGTGCCAAAAAACCTATGGACAAAATTAAAACAGACTGGAAGACCAAAAAAACAGTAACAGTTCCCAGAACGGTTTTTTCCTATCATACTATTATTAGCAATCTTGCCTTTTCAGTATCTTCTATAGAGAGAGAGAGTACATAATCTTCGTCACATTCAATGTATACTGGTCAATTCTGGCACATCCACCAAATCCTTAATAGTATTTCTGAATATCAATTTATCGAATGTCGCGACATCCAATTTTGCCAAACAAAAACCAACCTTACCTAACCAGAACGGCAGTGATTTATGGTTAAACTCAAAACTAACTTGAATAAAACCTTTTTGACTCTAGTCGCGTTATTTTTTTCTTACTTTAAAAAATGCGTATTATCAAAAAATATTTTTTTTTATCTGCGCTGGAATAGAATACTAACTTGATCATGTTGGCGATGAGTGATTCACGTAGGTGGTCTGCTACAAAGTAATTCAACAACGGCTTTTCCGAATCTTTTCAATTTTGGTATGAGTCGATATGCATATGCAAGTTCAATGATTTTTGAATTTTGTATGAAAGTCCGAATAACTTTTATAGAAAATGTTATATAATAATATATCTTTATCTAACGCATGATAGTTATAGGTGTCATTGTTGATGATCTTTTGAACAAGTGAAGTGTCAAATAACACACTTATAGTAAACGCCAAACAACTTTCGATCTACGTCATCGTTGCCACCAAGCTCGTGGTTATGAAGCTTGCTGGTGGCCAAATTTGTTCACCAGCAAATCACATAATAACTCGCTTGGTGGCAATTTTGACGTGAGTCGAAAGTTGTTTGGCATTTCGCTGTATGTGTTATAATCCATAACTCACTAGTCACAAGTCGTGAGTTATGGATTATAACTCACGTTTACATGGCAAACAAACAAACAATAACCTATTTTGACCAAAACAGACAGACATTTTGGTCAAAATAGGTTATTGTCGATTGTCCTTCTGACACTGAAACTTATATTAATTGATTATCTATAATAACAAAACGATTTCCTCCATTTGTTGGATAAAATGGCACTAGTTCGTTATGTTCCACTCGGTGTACGGCCTCGTGGTACAAATCTTTCTCGTGACTTATTTTCAACACATCGTACGTGTACCATATAAATAACTATTATTTAGCATCAGCTTTAAAATCACAGTGTATAAAAATGTTACAATATAATACAATAATTATGATCATGTATAAAATGATAAGTACCTATACTCTAGGAATAAAATTTGAATAATCTAAAAGTAGTATAATGTAAAATTTTTTAAAATAACATATAAAGGAAAAAATATAAACAGTACATCAACAACACAGTTTAAAATGGTAACAATACCTCATGTTCCCTAAGCAGTCTTTTGAATACATTCTAGTTATCACAGTCTTTGATCTTTGGTGGCAAATTGTTGAATTCTTGCAGGCACTTGTATAAGATGGAATTTAACATTTGACTAGTATTACATTTGGTGTTCAGTATAAAATCACTCTTGTGTCTTGTCTTATAATAATGTACAATGTACATCCCCAAAGTACTTGACCCTGCCACAAATAAACGATGGAGCCAATTTTATCCTAATTTTGAACAAGAATACATATAAGTTGAAAATCATTTTCTGGCTAACATCTAACAAATCCAAAACATCAAGCATTAGTCTAATAATTGAAGTATATCTATCACACTTGAGTACAATTCTCATGTCTCTGTTTTGAATTTTTTGCATTTGGTCTATTTTAAACTTGGGTGACAGGAACAATAAAGATGAACAGAACTGCAAGTGAGGAGAGGCAATGACATGGTATAATTTGATTTTTGTTGCTACAGATAATTGTCTACAGCTGCCCAGGCCCGAAGGAACGTGAACTGAAGGTAATCCCGCCCGTCTATGGGCGCTTCAGTTCTTAGATTTTTGGCGCGTTCATGCCAGAAGTGTGTCATGCCGCGATCTCCTGATGGCGCTAGATATTTCGCGACAAGCGGACAGGTGTTGGTTGAAAACATTTTTTATTATGCATCGAGTAAAAGAAATCGAGTAGATTACTGATTACTGATTACTGAAGTACAGGCGCTACGAGTTTCGGGCTGTTGGCCCCGACACCGCAGCCTCTAGTTGGGCTTATTGTGGTTCGGATATAGTCCGAATTTGGTACTTGGTCCGCGGACCAAGTTGTCGGTATAAACTAGGCTAGTGACATTTTTCTGTGATAATTTAGTTAAGGGCTATTTTTTGAGAGAATGCGTGCTACGGACCCTAATCGTGTGTCGTCCGAGAGCGTTCGCCCTGATCGCGGTGGTGGCGGAACTCCGCAAACATGTAAAAAATGCATATTTTTATTGTTAAGTTAAGGATAAATTTCTCACCCGTTGTTCTTTGCATGGTAGCCTACAATAATCCAGGAAAATGTGCGGATCGATTGGCCCGTTCCTTAAGGGTGGTGGGTGGTGGATCTCCCTCAACATGTCGTGGGACCGATGAACTTTTCATAGTTTTGTTACGGCTGCATTTTTGACCAGTGGTAGCCCACAATCATCCAGAAAAATTGGCGGATCGATTGGCCGCGGTTCCTTTCATCAGGGTGACGGTTCACCCCAAACATGTCGTGGGAACAATGAACTTTTCATAATATGATTCTGTTGAGGCTGAATTTTTTACCAGTTGTTCTTTGATGACATATAATGATCCAGAAACATTGGCGGATCAATTGGCCAATTTCTAAAGGGTGGCTGATCACCCCCAACATGTCGTGGAAATAATGAACTTTTCACAATATGAGACTGAATTTTTCACCAGTTGTTCTTTGGTTACCTACCATCTTCCAGGAAAATTGGAGGATCATTTGGGCAGTTCCTCAAGGGGGGCGGATTACCAAAAACATGTCGCGGAAACAATGAACTTTTCATAATATATTTTAGTCAAGGCTGAATTATTTCATATTTTATTCTGGCAACTCATGTGCAAAATAGCGGTTCTAAGTAATTGGCGAAACGACATTTCCAATACTCCAATACAGAGGTTAGTAAGAAAAAAAATCTTCATAGATATCACAGCCCTTCAATTACCTCGGGTAAATAATGTCATAGTCATTTGAAAAGCAGCTAGAAAATAACTTTGCAACTATACAAGTCACGAAAACTTTGGGTGCTTTTTTTTACAAATTTTATATTGTTAAAGAAATTTGATTTCAATTTCATTTGTATGGAATGCCTATCAAAATATTATATCTCTGGAGTCTGGAGGTTATTGGAGAGCTTTGATTACTATAGGAAGATTTTCAAAAAATCAGAAAATTCGTACCAAATTTGTAATATTCAGATCATTCCGCCAGGTACTTAGAACCGCTATTTGGTCCGTCAATTGACATAATAGGTCTCTTTTTCTTTATGCTACACCTCTTACACTTTTCACACTTTTTGGTGTAAAACTTGACAGGCGAACATATGGTCCGTACGTATAGTTTCCTTTGGACGAAATTGACGTCTGTCAAATTTCACACCAAGAGTGTATAAACAGTGTAACATAAAGAAAAACATCCAATATACACTTGAAAAAGTGTAAGCCACAATAACATACTAGAATATCCAGCCTTTTACTTAATAATATCATGAAAAGTTTATTGGTGCCACGACATGTTGGGGGTGATCCGCCATTCTTAAGGAACCAAAAAAAAACTGGTAAAAGATTCAGCCTTGACTTGATCATGAAAAGGTCATCGGTTCCACGACATGTTGAGGGTGATCCGCCACCTTTATGGAACCGGCCAATCGATTCGCCAATTGTTCTGGATGATTGTGGGGAGGAACAACCACTGAAAAATTTAGCCTTGACTAAATAATAAAAATATTCATTTTTTTACATGTTTGTGGCGTTCCGCCATGCACCACCCCTCAAGGGGGCTACACACGTGACTGTATACTTGACAAGTATAATATGCTTGTACAGGGTGATTCATTTTCAGAGTCAGGGTGCCAGTTCTCGTAAACTGTTCATCGTAGAGGCTTGCGGCAAAAAAATGTATTACTAAAACGGCCAAGAGAAAAACCTGGAAAATATTTTCAAGTTTCTGAAATGGTCGCTAGGGGGCGTAACAACCAACACCAAGTAGAAAAATATGAAATTTATGGAATTTTGTCCAATGAAAATATATCGATGAGCTCATTTTCGGATTAACTGACTATTTACCTACACTTTTTGTCCAAAACGTTTTTTTCTATCTATCATAATAAAGTGGTGGGGAAAGTTCAACCGTTTTATTAAACAAACGGAGATTTCTCCCGTATCGCTTGACCGATTTAAACGAGCTTAAGCTCATATGAAAGAGCATGATCTGCACTTCAAAACACTTTTGTGGTTTTGAATTTTTGACCTTCGCCGTCGCCGCTAGATGGCGTTAACTGAAATGGTAGCATGTTTTTGCGTTTTTTCCAAAAAAATCAAATGTAATGGTATATGCATTTTCATATATTTTAAAAAAGGATACATTTTTCTATAAAAAAAAACAAAAAAATTAATGATTTTTTTTGTTTTTTTTTTATTTTTTTTTTTTTTGGTGTCTATCTAAGAATGGCAAGGTGCCAGATCTCAGAAACTAGGCATCCCAGAGACTTGCGGAAATATGGATTAGAGAAAATGCTAGAAATATATCAAAAGTTCTCAAGATAGCTACAAGATGGCGTAACGGTGCTATCAAAACACAAAATTGCTGTTTTTTCGTGTTTTTTTTTTATAGAAACAGATAAAAATCAGTACCGCTATGGATTCATTGAGAAATTTCCTTAAAATTGGTTCTCTTGTTTTTTTTTCTAGCATGTCAAATAAGACAGGTATCAGCTGTCAAACCTTACAACGCAAGAATGCTCATAACTTTGAAACAACCCAACCGATTGACGCGATCTTGGTCTCATTTTGAAAAGGAGGTTCTCCTCTTTCAAAATTTTGAGATTTGAAATGATTCCGTTCAAAACAGACGATTGTATTCAGTATAATATGCGGATGACGGACATTTTCCGAATTTACTTAAAATTTCCAAATGCAAAGGTATACTGAAAATTGCTCGTCTGAAGTCTCGACAAAATTCCGCACAACTTTCATGTATCACACTTGTTTCTAGATTTTGAAATAAAAAAGCTACCTATACGCTTTTCTGTAATTTGATGTTTAATAGTAATCATGATACTACAACAATTTGTGTTTTAGTATCATGAATAGTAATACAAGATGCCCTCGTAAAGAATATATCAACAAATGTTTGCGTTACCTAGTAACCACCCAGTCACTGTTTTATTTCAAACCAATTATATCCTGAATAGTAGGACTTTTTTGCATCAAATAATTACAAAAAAGCATTTATGGCCGATTGCACCAGCACCAACACCAACTATTTAAGGGCTACTTAACGGTAACGAACCCTTAACTTCAAGGTCTTGTTTGCACCAACGTTAAAGAAAGCTTAAGCTTCCCTTAACGCTCCCTTTATTAAGTCTCCGTTGATGACCACTTAACGCTGACTCATCTCTGTAAACGATATAAATTTGAGGTTGTGATACAGTTGTTATTGTCGTTACTGACTTTTTATATCAATTATTAATTTTCAAAGACATTTATGATTTACTTTTGAAAATATATCGACGCCGTGTGTTAAATTAAATAGAAGTTTGGCTAGGACATTGTATAATTTTGATGTGATTGCGCCTGTTGTCTGCCATTTAAGACATTCTCCAATTTCAATTCAGATTTGAGAAGTATATTCAAATTCTAATCACTATAGGCATAGGCACATCATCCATATGGTTGTACATACCAATATTAAGAAGAATCCGTCTAAATGAAAACATCATTTTTGATTTTTTGGCCTTTTATATAGCCGAGGCAGCATCGGTAATATAAATTATATTAAAGAATACTTTAAAGAGTCCCTCGAACAGTCCACTGTCATAAGTAGTGAAAATGGATCACTTGAACTATTTGGAGTTTGGATAATACACTAGATTTACCAGAATACCTACTTCGAAAAATGTATGAGCGGCCAAATCACAGGAAATAGATCATAGGGTTTTTTAGGAAACTTTCATTGAGATAAGCAAACTCTTTTAAATATCTTGACTCACATGGAAGATCAACTCGAATATGATCATGACAGGTGAAGTACATAACTTCCAGAGTTTCTTTGTTTTGCATCCATTCCCGTGTGTTCAAAGAAACCCTGCCAAAACCGCAATACATTAGCAGTGGTCAGATAAAACTTGTAAACAATATCCAATATCACCAAAACATGTAACCACCGCCATTCTGTGAACAAAAACAAATGAGGTTATGACATATCGCATTGTTCTCGTCAGGTTCTCAACCTAAATAATGGAAAAGTTACTAGAAATTACTAAATTTGATCAACGTTGCCAAATCTAGGACACACTTAGTCAAGGGCCCTCAAAGAGTGTTGGTGCAAATGAAAACGAATTGGGGGCTGCTTAAAATTTAAGGCCCCCTTAGTTAAGTCTTTGTTAAGTGAAGGTCGGTGCAATCGGCCATTAGCATATTTATTTCGTGATCTAGAAAAAAGTGTAATACATGAAAGATGTGCGAAATTTAGTCGACATTCCAGATGAACTATTTTCACCATGCCGATGCCTTTGTATTTAAAATTTTCGAGTAAATTTGAATAATGTTCGTCGTCCGCATATTATATTGAATAAAACCGTCTTTTCTGATCAGAATCATTTGAAATCCCAAAATTGTGGAAGAGGAGAACCTCCTCTTCAGAATGAGACCAGATCGCCTCAATCGGTTGGGTTGTTCCAAAGTTATGAGCATTCTTGCGTTGTAAGGTTTGACAGCTGATACCTGTCTTATTTGACATGCTAGAAAACAAAAGAGAACACATTTTAAGGAAATTTCTCAAGGAATCCATAGCGGTACTAGTTTATATTTGTTTCTATTTAAAAATCACAAAAAAAACAGCAATTTTGTGTTTTGATAGCACTTTATGCCATCTTGTGACTATCTTGGGAACTTCTGATATATTTCCAGCATTTTCTCCATTCCATTTAACCAATAAATTTTTTTCCGCAAGTCTCTGGGATGCCTAGTTTCTGAGATCTGGCACCTTGCCATTCTTAAATAGACACCCTGTACAAGTTTTTTGTGCATGTCACTTGAAAACTGCATCGTCACCACACGCTACAAGTATACTTGAACAGCTGAATTCATGTACAATGAATGACGACGCCGTCTTGCTTTTTTATGTCTTTCAATTGTCACAAATAGGTACTAAAGCAGTAGCAGCATCTTTCGAATGTTTGATATGTTGTTAAAATCCAAATTTTAACAAGTCCGTTATGAGCATGCACTTGCACCAGCCAAACTTGTACAAGTAAACATGATAGTGTAATAGAAATAGAAATTCGAACATTTTCATGCGACTTGTAATGGCAAAGACATGTGCAAGTTTTTCCATACACACCTTCATGTAAACTTGTGCGAAAGACTTGTACAAGAATACTTGTCAAGTATACAGTGACGTCTGTAGCCGCCTAGAGGAACCGCGATCAGGGCGAACCCTCTCGGATGAGCCTACATCAGCCGCTCGATGAAAAATATCTGTTTCAAAAAATCGTCATGTTATTCCACCACCTGACCCCATCTTAGGCATCAGCGAATCATAGACTTATTTGAGGTGATAGCGGACGATTCATTCCGGATGAGTGTTCACTCGGATCAATGTTCTCTTTCTTTTCATTTCACGTTCACACTACAAATACAGAATGAAAAAAAAATGAACGATCTCCTCTCTGTTTCACGAATATGTATGTCGTCGAACGACGAAGTTGTGCGCTTTGGAATTCGAATAATTTGCGATAATTTTCTCACGTCCTCCCAAGTTTGAATCCTCAATCAGCACTTTTCATAGCATTGTCCCGTATTGTTTTGTCTTAATATTCACCGAGTTTGTGTTTCCAAAGACAAGAATAATTTTTGAAACACTCCGAGAACTGCAACGTTTTTCGATCATTCCACTTGAATACCAATTTTTTTAAATAAGAATAATAATTCCTCAGAAGGAGATGGAGGTTGGTGAGCGCGAACGACGGAGTGAACCTGATGTGTTGAAACCTTTCATTTTTTGTTCATCGTTGACGAGTGAAAGATGCGGAATGAAAATATCCAACATCTCTGGATCAGTTCACTAATGAATTAATTCTTCACTTTTGATTCATTTTATGTCTAGACGTTTCACTTTGAGTGAAAGATGCTGAATGGAAAGCAGAAATGAATAAAAAGTGAACCGTCTGATATCTCCTTTAGAAACGCTTCGACCCTTGCCAAAAGCAGGTCCAGGGAAACCCACACAGAAAGCTGGCAAACGCAATAGGAAGTCAACTATCTTGACTGATACTCCTGTGAAAGACCAGCTTGAGCTGGAGCAGAAGGCGGAGAGACTGATGAATAAACAAAAGAAATAAAATAATGTGAAGGCAGATGCAGTGAAAAAAAAATGTTTTTGGAAAAAAAAAGAAAATAGAAAAGAATACAAAACAGACCAGCTCAATTGATGAAGATGACACAAGTGATGGGGAAGAAGCTGTGTGCTTGATATTTGTTGAACCATTCACCAATATCGTCCAGGAGAAAAATGGATTCAATGTATGAATGTAAGCTGTGGTCACACGAAGAATGCTGTGAGTCTGGTGCATTTTATATATGCCACGACTGCAGTTCTGACGACTCAGAGTGAGTTTATTTGTCATTATTTTTGTCAAAACTTGTCAATAAATAAAGATTTTGCAAGATTTAATGGTTGTACCAACTTACCCCCTACTGTGTATCAACATGCCCCATAAACGGGGCAAGTTGATACACACGACATGGTTTCGATTTTTTTATTTTTCATCTTTTCAGTTACCTTCACGCATTCCGTTTCTGTCCATAAAGGTAGCCAAATGGATGTAGTCCAACAACACTCTTCAAAATTTTCATTAGCTTCTATAGATAAGTCGCAAAAAAATTAAACCTATTTATTATACTAACTAGCCCCGGTCTCCCTTATACTGACTTTGTTCCTAGAGTGGTAACATATTAGTCAGTTATTTCCCAAGTTTTGCGTAAAAGCCGGCCGGAGGTGGCTGGTTTGCATAATATACTGACGTTGTTCCTAGTGTCTTGCCATATCAGTCAGTCATTTTTCTAGTAATGCGTTAACTTATCAGTCAGTTATTTGCCTAGTTATGCTAAAAACCGGTCGAGGGTGGCTGGTTTGCATAATATACTGACTCTGTTCCTAGTGTGGGGAAATACCTGTCAGTTATTTGCCTAGTTATACGTGAAAACCGGCCGAGGGTGGCTGGTTTGCATGATATACTGACTTTTTTACCTAGTGTTGTGACATATCAGTCGGTTATGTTCATAATACACTGTCTTTATTATCCAGTGTAGTGACATATAAGTCAGGGAATTCCAAAGTTATGCGTAATAACCGGCCGAAGGTGGATGGTTTGCATTATCCAGCGTATCCCAGTTACTTCTTACCAAATGGAAAAAATGTTTATTATTGATTTTACGAAAAAAGTGGCTTTTCATAAAAAATTCTGCTTCGCGAGTAAATAAAGTTCCAGTTCTCAAAAATCAACTAGGATATACAGGGAGGCTCAAAAAATTACATATAGCATTTTTTCATAAAACAATCCCATTGACAATGGTAATTGAACGACTATGGATGTTGTGTAAGACTACTAGATTATTTTTTAATCAAATCTTTTCGTATGTATTTCGTATTTCCCCGTATTTTGATATGTTGAAAAAAATGCTTGAACATAACTAAGTAGTCTTACACAACAACCATAGTCGTAAAATCACCATTTCAAAAATAAGGGTTGTTTTGTGAAAAATTGCAACATTTAGATTTTTGTGCCTCCCTGTATATCCTAGACAATTTTTTAGGACTGGAACTTCATTTTCTCACGAAGCAGAACTTCTTACCCAAGTAACACAAATATGTTTATAAGTATTATATAGACCATTATACAGGGTGACAATTTAAAAAGGACCAGCATTTGATTGTGTCCAAATCAATGATAGTATGAAGATTTGGCGAGACACATCAATTTAGATATCGAGGAGGACAATTTTTGAGGTATCTGTTGTTTTTCTGGAATCAACCCTCTCACACCCAGGGTAGCTACCCCTGAAATTTCAAATAGCAACCCCCACTTATTTTGGGATTTTTCAAAATCTTTACGTTATTCTCCATACGCTACATCACTTTTTTTTCAAATTGAAGTTCCTAACCTTACGAAAATTTTCAAACCAACAGAATTAATTATTCCTTGAACTGATGATAGTATGAAAATTTGGTGAGACACGTCAATTTAGATATCGAGGGAGACAACTTTCGAGGTATCTATTAATTTTCTGGATTTAACCCCCTCACCCCAAGGGTAACTAACCCTGAAATTTCAAATGGCGCGGTTTTAGAAATATTCATGCTATTCTTGATAAGTTGTTTTTTTTTAAATTGGACTACATAACCTCACAATTGTTTCCAAACGGACAGCAATAATTATAGATTCTTGAACTGATGACGGTATGGAGATTTTGTGAAAAATACCAATGCAAATATCAAGGGGGACCACTTTTGAGGTGTTAGCTGTCATATTACTTTCAACAGTTTCAACCTCCCAACCTCCAGGTCTCCCACCTTAAGATTTTGAATGAAGACTCCTATTTTTTTGTCATTTATGAGTTCCCGATGTATCTCTAGATAGATTCTTTTTTTTTTATTGGAATCCTCAATTTGACGAACAAAACAATTGTCAGGTTAGTACTTTATTTTTGAAAAAAAATGATGTAGCTTATTGAGAATTACATGAAGATTTTAAAAATCGCGGATTAAGTGGAGGCTGCTATTTGAAATTTCGGGGGTAGTTACCCTGGAAGTGAGAGTTGAATCCAGAACATTATTAGATACCTCAAAAGTTGTCTCCCTCGATAACTAAATTGACGTGTCTCACCAAATTTTCATACTATCGTCAGTTCAAGAAATAATTAATCTAATTTTTGTGAGGTTAGGGACTTCAATTTTGAAAAAAATAGTAGTGTGGCGTATGGAGAATAACGTGAAGATTTCAAAAATCGCAAAATAAGTAGGGGTTGCTATTTGAAATTTCAGGGGTGCTACCCTGGGCGGGAGAGGGTTGATTCCAGAAAAACAACATATACCTCAAAAGGTGTCTCCCTCGATATCTTAACTGATCTGTCTCACCAAGTCTTCATATCATCATTGGTTTGGACACAATCAAATTCTGGTCCATTTTAAATTGTCACCCTGTATAACAGTTTCGTAAAACATTTTGCTCGTAAAAATATTTTTATAGTCATTTCTTTCATAGACAATAATAACACACTTATAAACACGAAAAAGGACCACTTTATAAAATATTTTTGTCGTATAAAATGTTTATAGGGGCTCTAGGTAACAACTATAAATCTTCTTTACTACTGCTATAGAGCTCTAATAAGAGTGAAGTTGCTCCAGGTTACACATTTGAAACAGTTATAAATATATCTTGTTATTGATGTATTCGCGGTATTTACAATGCAATTTTGTGTTTATTCATAGCAGAATAAATCAGAATTGTTGCAAAAGTATATCAACTGTAAATGACGAAAAATGAATGGAGTCTATCCCACTATTAGACAAGTAGCATATTGCAAAATATTAAAAATTCAAGCATGATTATATGTTGATTTGACTTGCGAATTTGATATTACTGTTAATATATGGGTACATTATGAACTAAATTTTCATGCGCCTGCATTTTGAGGCAATTTAAGACTTTTTATCCTGATATTTTAAATTTCATAACCTCAAGATCTTAATTACAAACAACGCTTGTTGCGACAAATTTGTTATATAGGTATTGGGCAATTTGCATACATTTTCAAATGACTTGAAATTTTATAAACGTATTCTAGACATTATTTGGAAGTCACCAGCGAAAACATTTTTCCAAAATACCCAAAAATATACTAAATAAATGAAAAAGAAGACGCGAATTTCACTGTACGATCGCAAACGGGGTGGGCATCTTTAGGCAAGACATACTATAAGACAATGTTGCTATTTTGTGCCCATATCAATTTTATTTGTTTTGTACTGCTGTCTTGTACGTTCGAAATCAAGTATTCTATAAAACATTTTTATAAGATATCCTCGTAAGCCAATTCAGATTTAAATACGTTTGCAACTTAACGGTTTTATTAAAGATTAAGATAGCTATATGATAAAATAATAAATCTCTTATAAAAATATTTTGTAACGATCTTATAAAGTTCTCTATAAAACCTTAATAAACCAATTATACAACAAATTAGACTTGAGAGTAATTCCTCTTATAAAATTGGTGCTATGATATGCTATAAGAATTCAATTTCTTATGTTTTATAAAAGGCTTATGAAAATGGTCTTCTCGAGAGCTATATATTACATGATTATAACACTTTTTTGTCTCTAAGAGTATTTTGTGCCAACCACATATCACTCAAAATATATAGGAAACTTGAATGGGAGCCAATGTAAATAAAGTTTTAGGCAACCAGAAAATCAAGTCGGATTTGTTTAGAGGACTACCCGTTGGATGGCGCTAGAGACGGAGGTTTTCCTTAACAACGGTTGCCATAAATAACCAATCCCTAACCCTAGACGTCATTGTCATTTCAAGTGTAATTTGAATTTTGTGCCGTAAGTTTCTAATTTTCAGTACCTAGATCATCTTGAGATTTTTGTTTGAACCTTAGATTGGACTATAATGTTAGCTTATCGTGAGTTCTTTGAGGAATGGAATGTCCCCTGGATGTGTGGATATTTTTAACAAAACACAATTCACATCCTTTCCAATGAAAGTTCTTCCACTGTTTTAGAAAAATTGGTTCAGCATGTCAAAAATCCGATTTTGAACAACAAAACTAAAGCACAACTGGGTATACAAGTCCTAAATTTTGTGGTTTGCATTTTATAGACTCAACATTCGAAATTTAATTCAAATATTGATTCACATGTCTTATCAAAAGTTATAAACTGTTAAATATGCATAGGTTGCATTTGTCCAGGACATCGTTTTTGGACATTATTAAATGAACGTTTTTAAAAAATAGTTATGCATCTTTTCAGAATAACTTTTGATAAACCATGTGATAAATATTTGAATTATAATTTCGAACGTGGTATAAATCTTATCTTATCCAATAGATGGCTCCACCGTATGCAATAAAAACAGATTTCTTTACGTTTTTGAGAAAAAATAGTCAAAAGTTCGAGGACCACCCGTTGTAGGGCGCTGGCGAATTTCATTTCAAACTTTTGTATGGGAGTTTCCTATATATTTTGAGTGATATGTGGTGCCAACTACCGTCACTAATTGAAACAATTGTTATTGAAGGACCCTAAATATATCAGTTATATAGCATTTTAGTTTAATAAGGCACAATCTGTGTTAGTTGGGCGGAGGGCTGAAGTTTGGATGTCTACCGGGTAAAAATGTTGCTGGAAAAGACTACGCAAGCGATCTTCGTAAAAAGATGGACGACATACATCAACGGGTCCGTTGGAACATCCACAGTGCCAGCGACCGAATGAAGAAGACCTATAACGTGAACGCCAAGGAAGGCGGTTTCCAGGTTGGGGATTTGGTTTGGCTGCACAGCCCACGGAGGCAACGTGGGTTCTTCCCAAAACCGCAAAGTTCTTGGGAAGGCCCGTAGCGAATAAATGACGTCGTCTACAGGATTCGAAAGCCACCACGAGGAAAACCGAGGATTATTTGTTCACTTCAACCGTTTAGCTCGGTATGCTGGGAACCACGACGATTAGGACGCCGAAGTGAGTCCACCCAAGGAAGACTGTCACTGGAGACTTTCATGTCTCTATATACCCCAATGGCCAGAAAGACGAGAATGGCATTGTTCAGAAGAGGCAGCTGGATTTGTTCGAAGCACCGGCCGAATACTCGTTGGCTCACTGGGTCACTGAAGACCTTAGTGTGAGGATTGGACTTGCTGCAGCTTTTAAACGAAAATTCGGACGATTGGACCATCTGCGACGACAAAAGCCAGAGGTGGGGAAGCCGCTCCAAATCACGGATGGGACACGACACCTGTTCAACCTTGTGACGAAGAAGCTTCCACAACATCTGACCACCTACAGTGATGTCTGGAAAGCCCTCATCATCTTCGAGATTTGATGCAGTCACAGGACCTGACTCATTTGGCAATTCCGAAGATGACCAATGACCGAGTGGACTGGCAAGTGGTGAGAGGCATGCAGGAAGTGATGTTCAAGGGCGCAGTGGCGTTGACATCCTGGTGTGCTGCTATCCCTCCCGGAGGACGAACCAGAGGACAGTGGACTGCTTTTTCCACCGAACATCACATTGCAGGTTTGAGGATAGTTGTCGATATCGACATGAGGACATTTCGGGACAAAATGCTCTAAGGAAGGAGCACTGTGACGCAACCTGCCCAGTGGTTCGAGATTTCATGGGGGCTGGCAGCGGAAACAACGTTCCGACCATGATATTTCATCATAACACATCGGATCTTGTCCCTATTGTCACAAAGTCGGTCTACTGTAAGAATTTTCGGAAGGTTTCTCAGCCATACCAGAAGCTTCGCCATCTATCGATTTCTTCCCCATAATTCCAGGGTGGTCTTGCATTTTCGGCGAAGGGGCCTGGGATATATAAATAAGCATTCGGCGGCGCAGCCGAGTTAGTTAGTTCAGTTCAGATTTTGATCGAGAAACATAAATAAGCTCTGATTATGAACATAATTATTTGTGGTGTTGTGATTGTGCTTTAGTGACTTTAAATAAATAAATTAAAACTGGACAAGTGTTTTCTATAGCGAAAAACATTACAGTATAAACACTAGAGCCCAAATTATTTTTTGTACTTTTAATTATCAAAAACATTTTTCTATTGTCCTTATTTGTAGAATTATTAAGTTTTCTTTGAATACCTCAAAATGATTTATGATGGTAATGGTACCCTTCCCATTTATCATTTAATACATTAAAAATACAGGGTGCTGTAAGTATATGACCAAACTGCAAGACTTGATTCTTTGAAAGATCTTAAGAAGAAAAGTCTGTATCAACATGGCACTCAAGTCGCGGAATAATGTATGCCAGATGACGGCAATTTTCGGCGATTGACATCATGTGCTTGGCGGGCGTATTTTCGATCAACAAGTTGACAACCGATTAATACATTCTTCACCTCAATAAACACACAAAAACACGGCTTTCCTATTTGTCAGTTGTATTGCATGAAGAATTTAGCAGATAATCAAGAATTCTAATTAAAAGATACACGTGTTGATTTGCTTCAGACATCTATTTTATAACCAACTTGAAAAACAAACTACATTGACACACTACAACTGTCAGAAAAATGTCTTCAATCAATACCAACTTATCAATACCAACCTAAACTTAAATATATATATTAAAGGTTGCCAAGTCTCCTATTTAACTAGTGAAGTGGGTATGTTTTGATTATAAAAATCAACACCCCCACTTAATCGAAACATACAGTTTTCATAAGCCCTAAATCTTTAAGAAAGTTAACATGTTTAACGCTACTCAACCCTTTAGTCAACACATCTGCACACATTTTATCAGTGGATAAAAATAGTCTAACTGAATCTGTTTATTATTTATAACTTCTCGAATAAAATGATGACGAATGTCAATGTGCTTAGAACGCTTGTGATACAAAGGGTTCACTGCAAGCTTCTGCGCACTCATACTGTCGTTATACAATGTTATACATTTCCTAGTACCTACTACCTCACTTAACAAGTTTGCTAGATATATGGCTTCCTTGGCCGACTCTGAAATTGCCATGTACTCGGCCTCTGTGCTAGACAAAGCGACAGTTTTTTGCTTTCTGCTTTCCCAGCATTTGGCACTTCCAGAAAGTTTGAATACAAACCCAGTGTAAGACTTTCTTATCATTACCCCAGTCAGCATCAACATATCCAGTTAAATCATCGTCAGATTTTTTGAAAACTAGACCATAACTTTTAGTACCCTGCAAATACTTAAAAATTCGATTTACACATTTCCAATGAGACTCTGAATATTTTGTATTATACTGACTCATAAAACTGACTGAAAAAGCTATGTCGGGTCTTGTCAATACCGCGAGATACATTAAACTACCAATAGCTTGCTGATATGGTATGTTCGGGTTACAAATATTAGCTTCTAAGTCAAAATGAAGATTAGTTTTTATAGGCGTGGAACTAATTTTACAGTCATACATGTTGAACCTTTTCAAGATTTGAGCTGTATAGTCTGCTTGATCAATCGCAATTGTACCCTGCTCCCAATCTCTGGAAATATTTACACCCAAACATTGTTTCGCTTCGCCCAAGTCTTTCAGTTTAAAATTACTATTGAGCTTCAGTTTTAAAAAATCGGTTTCCTTAATATTGTTTGAAAAAACAAAAAAATCATCAACATATAGAGCTATGATGGTTAAATCATCACCCCTTCCTTTTATGTACATACAATGCTCAAAGTTTGAACGTATATAACCTATGTTGATAAGGACATCATGAACTTTTTCATACCATACACGCGAAGCCTGCTTGAGGCCATAAATTGCCTTTTTTAATCTGCATACCTCACTTGAACTATCAGAAATTTTAAAACCTTCAGGCTGTTTCATGTATATAACCTCAGACAAATCCCCATTCAAAAAAGCTGTCATTATATCGTAATGACAGATTTTCAGATCAAGATTCACAGAAAGAGCAATTAATAACCTAACCGTACTAAATCTAACAACTGGTGAAAAAGTTGCATCATAATCTATACCTGAACGTTGTGTGAATCCTTTCGCAACAAGTCTTGCTCGATAACGGATACTGCCATCACTGTCTCGTTTCTTCCGAAACACCCATTTACAGTCCACGATATTTGCACCATGTGGAGCGTCAACAACATCCCATGCCTTGTTGTCGATGAATGATTGATGTTCTTCCATCATGGCTGCTCTCCACTGTTGTCCCTCGGTTCCTGCCAAAGCCTCTTCTACCGTAAGTGGAATACTGTCACCTTCCAAACAATCTGCGACACAGGAGTAGGTCACATAATCTTCGAAAACTTTGGGTTTTGGGAGTCTACTGGACTGCCTACATGCTACCCTCGGAGAGTCGACTTCCTCAGAGCTAATTTCAAAATCACTGTCTGATTGGCCATCATGAGGATTGTCAGATGATTCAGTAGGTGTATTACAAGAATCATCAACAGACAAATCTTCGGAAGTATCCCCCACTGCAACTTGTAACTCTGGCTTGTCTAGGACAATGTCGTTTTTTCTTACGTCTTCGATAATAATCACATCACGACTGGACACCACTTTCTTGGTTACTGGATTGTAGCACCTATATCCCTTAGTATGCTCGCCATATCCAACATGAATATGTTTGATGGCTTTTTGATCCAACTTCTTCCTGTTTACTTTCGGAATATGAAGCATAGCAGTGCTGCCAAAGATTCTTAAGTGACTAAGATTAGGCTTCTTACCAGTCCAAAGCTCAAAAGATGTCTTGGAAATACCTGCAGACATGGAACGGTTCTTGAGATAACATGCAGTATTGCAAGCTTCTGCCCATAAAAACTTGCTAACGTCAGCATCAAATATCATACACTTCGCCTTTTCCACCAAAGTACGGTTGAAGCGTTCGGCCATGCCATTTTGCTCTGGGGTATGGCTATTTGTTTTTTGATGCACTATTCCATGCTGTTTGAGATAACTCTCAAATCGGAAACTGCTATATTCTCCACCGTTGTCAGTACGTAGTGCCCTGATATGCTTGTTCCGCTGCTTTTCCACCATTGCTCTGAATTCCTTGAACCTGTCTAGTACCTCATCTTTTGTCTTGTGAAAATAGACAAAACACATTCTGCTGTAGTCATCGATGAAGGTTACAAAGTACTTGGCCCCACCCAATGATGTAGTCTCCATCGGGCCACAAATGTCGCTATGGATCAAATCCAATAAATCATTAGCCCTGCTTCCCTTAATTGTGAAAGGCAAGCGACTTTGTTTGCCTTGACAACACACTTCACAATTTTCTAGCTTCGAATCAGCACGATCCTTCAGATGAAAACCGTCTACCAACTGGCTCATTTTATTCATGTACGAGCTATTCAAATGACCCAAACGACGATGCCAAGTTTCACTGCTCACTTCTCCAGCTAAAAGGACTGCATGTTCTGGACATTTTATATTCAGCTTGTAGACGTTATTCTCCAATATTGCGGTGGCCACTAGCACATTTTGAGGATTAAAAAATCTTGCAACATTTCTCATCAAATTTGACTTTGTTCCCATTATTTATAAGTTGAGAAACTGATAAAAGATTTGTGGTTAGATCTGGCACATACTGCACATTTTTGAGAAGAACTTCATGGTTTTGTGATCCTACGATAGTTGTGATTTCAAGGTTACCTGCACATTTGACTGGAACCTTGGATTTGTTCGCAACAACAATCTCAGTTAAATCTGGATCCCGTACATTTCTTAACCAATCCTTTCTAGTGGTTAAATGTATACTTGCGCCACTATCGACATACCAGTCACTATCTTTGAATTGTCCCATTGTGAAAACTGCACTAAATCCACCATCAGGCTTCTTTTGTGGACATTTCGACATGTAATGTCCCGATTGTTTACATCTAAAGCAGATAACATTGCTTTTGTCATTCTCAGCTGATTTATTTGAATTCCCTCCGCCACTGCCATAGTCCCTGCGATTATTCTTTGGCTTGAACTTGTTATACTTGGTTTTAGGATTCACTATAAATGCCCCGCTGCTGCTTGCACAATCTGTTTGCATGTCTAATAGTTTTGTCTTAATTGAGTCAGAGGTTATCTTAATGCCGGAATGTTCTATGCTCATTATCATTGGATTCCATAGACTCATGGTTTTCTAACCTTGCTGATATCAGTGTTCGTAACAGCCCTATCTTTCTGGTATATCCACTATCGTCATATAGCCTTTTAAGACAGTTCCATGCTTCCGCTGCTGTCTTTGCCTCCTTAACGTGCGAATACAAAGATGGATCGATTGACAAGACCAATTTTGCTTTTGCCTTTGCATCCAGAGTGGTATCCTGTTCACTGCCATCAATGCACTTGTTGAGACCTTCAAGCACTAGTGCATTCTCAATAGCAAACGCCCATTCGTCGTAATTTTCACGACCCTGCAATTTCGGCACGCTGGTCAGATAATTCACGGCCATTTTTAACTTTAGTCTAAACCGCTACACGCACTGTATTTTCTAATTATCGCACTCACGATCAAGTCCACCGAATCGCGATATTACTTGATTATGCCAGGCACGAATTCTGGGCCCATAACCTGAAGAATTTAGCAGATAATCAAGAATTCTAATTAAAAGATACACGTGTTGATTTGCTTCAGTCATCTATTTTATAACCAACTTGAAAAACAAACTACATTGACACACTACAACTGTCAGAAAAATGTCTTCAATCAATACCAACTTATCAATACCAACCTAAACTTAAATATATATATTAAAGGTTGCCAAGTCTCCTATTTAACTAGTGAAGTGGGTATGTTTTGATTATAAAAATTAACATTGCATACGTATGGCATACGTACTCAAACATACACCTGCGCATCACAATTTTGTGCGCATCTAGATACACTGGACTATATTGATTCTCAAATGACCAGTTTCCGTCGCATTAGAAACAGCAAAATTTCAAGAAAATAATAAAATCAGGTAGTTCGACCTATTTGGCCGCCGTGTGTCGCCACCTCTTGACCCTTGAGACGGAAGGGTTAGGGAAATACGACTGGGAATATTTATTTCTATTGGATAGCGTATCTTCTGGTTTTCTCAATCAACGACTATACTGATGAGGACGAGTCTTCAATTTTATTGATTTCGTGGTCTAAACTTCTTTCAAAACAATATGAGCAATTGAGTCTTGATCTTATATAATCTATCTAGAATAATTAATCTTAATCATATCGAAATTATTGTAGTTGGGTGATTAGACACAGACACATCAAAATTGTATGTTATTTTATTTATATATTTTTATGGATGTATGAATATCGTAAAGTATGAAACATCACACATCTAATGGACAAAATAGTCTAAGTCATTTTTGGTGTTTTTCATGAACAACCGCATAATTAACTTTGATCATAATAACCACTAAGAATGTTTTTTCCATAATGGATTTGCCATTAACGCTATATTGAAGTAGTTTTGTGGTGGAAGTTTCAAAGAAATCAGCCATAAAGCTCAACATGTTTAAACTAGTCACAGCTATCCTTATTTTCCTTAGTATAACCAAAAGAACATCAACATCAAGATCTGGCCTGTTAGTACGGCATGAAAACTACCAAAAAGAAGTTGATGAATATATCAAAAATAGATTGACAAAGACCAATATGGCATACTGCAATATATTCTTGTACACTAACATAGACATTGCCTTCTCAACACTCGTGGAGTTTTTGAACGTGTACAAATGTGTAATAACTGTCCATAAAAATCGTGAGGCTTTGTCACTAGCTGAGACTCACACCACCATGAATGGCATAATGGTCGCGTCTGTTGGAGACATTTCAAAGATTTTCCGGAAATTCATCTCATCTGATTATTTCCGTAATCAAGGTACATATGTTTTCATTGTTTGTAATATGGATGTAACAGACCTAGAATTGATTCGAGAGGTGTCTAAAGAGAATTGGTGACAAAAAGTATTGGACTTCACCTTCATATATAAAAATTACTCTTTATTTGAAGCTTATTATGATCCATTCAGTGACATTTTGCACGTGAACAAATTGGAAAATATGAATAACCGATTTGTGACCTATGTGCACAAATTAAAAGATTTGAAAGGGCATCCCATAAAAGTCTTAGAGATACCTGTATACTTGAGTAATGATTTATACCAGTATTTTGACGATACATTTCAAGAATTCTTAAAAATACATCTGAATGCAACGATTAAAAGTGAGATAATCAATAAAGATGAGAGCGTTATATATAATGTCACTAAAAGAATCAATGAAGAAGATTTTGATATTTGTCCTTTCACACAAGTTCTGGGCTACAGTCAATTACCCAGCAACTATTCATTCGACATGACATATCCGCACATGTCAAATAATATTGTGGTTCTAGTTCCAAGGTCTAAGAGAGCCCCGAAATACTTGGAATTTCTCATTTATGTCAGCTGTTATTTGATCCCCATTGATATCGTGTCAGCTATGATAGCCTCTCTCTTAGATCACTTTTTTAATTTGAAGTGCCAGAAAAAGAAATATGACTATTTCAGCTTCTTGGCTTCATTGCTTGGACCTGCAGGAAATCATATTTTCAAGGACAAATCGGCAATTAAATGTGTATGGTTTATATGGTGCTTCTTGATTGGATCTTTTTCAAATTTGACTATACTAAAGATGCTACTTGTAACCAAATATACATCTTCGATTACTTCTCTTGAACAATTGAATACAACGACCCTTAAAATTTACTGTATCGAGAATATAATTCCTGTCAGAAATGCCATTGTCCTGAAGAAATCTGCATTCAGGAATAAAGTATTTGAAAATAAGGGTGATTCCATTTTTATTGGAGCCCATGAAGCCATAGACAAGTTTAATAAATTCCACGTGAATAGAAACATACGATTCAACTATCAAGTTTTGGATAAGCCAATGATATATGCTTACGGGGCTTACGTTTGCAAAATAAAAAGTCCTTTCTATAGAAAGTTTAATCGTGTCTCTGAAATAGTTAAAGAATATGGTACATCTGATAGGATCCCGTACCGATTCTCAAAGAAACCTTTGGAGGATGTTCATGAGATTGCAACTTTTGACGATATACTTGGATTGTTCATTTTGTGGATTTGTGGGGTAACATTAAGCTTGCTAACTTTTTTTGGTGAGATATTAGCTTACAGAATTTCATAGATGTCACAAAATGAAGTCGAAAGGTTGGGGTTCCGATAGAAAATCACATTTAAATATCACCTTCAATAAACACATTATTTTGATAGTAAGTTGTTTGATTCGGCACTCTGTTCGATTTAGTAGAAGTCGAATTTTGTTCTGTTCCAACAGAATGTCTTCGAGACTTCGACTATAGTATAGATTATATTATAAAGGTGAAAAACAAATAATTATTTATCCACAACCGTGCGATAGCTAATATACAGTATGTCCCCGGATAAGTGTTTAGAGGGCAAATGGACTAAAAATTTGAAGATACGACAAAAAATAGTTTTTGATAAAAAAGTTTGCATGGTCTAAAAATAACATCTGTCTAAAACAGAATGACCAAATGCGAAAATCACTTGGAAGAAACCGCTGATATTTATCATATTTTTCTCAATTTTGGACGGAAAACGATGAAGAAGAAAGATAAGTATAAAACAGGGCTGGTCAAGAAATACAAAATTGTTATTTTGTGTAAGAGAAAAGTATCTCAAAATATCAATATCCAGAATGTCTTTGATGATGTGAAGTGTCATTTACCGTACTGGCTTTGGGACCGGTAAATGATACTTTACGGTACAGTATAGTACAGTATGAAATAAAAAGCTTTTATAAAGAGTGACTCTTTGTCGTATCCTTAAATTTGTAGTCCATTTGATCGCTTAACACCTATCCGGGGACTTACTGTATATCGCACGATTCTGTGTGTGGTAAGTACAATATTATTGATCGCCGTTGTGATGATTTTCACCTGTTCACGTGCGTGAAAGTGCACTTTACAGCACTCATTCGCGGGTGGCAAATAGTTACTTTTCAGCACTCCGTGACACGATACAAAAGTGAGGCAAATTAGATTGATGAATAACAGCGCGGGTTGCATAAGTAAGGGGGGTATTCCTTCCTCTCGAATAAGCAACAACTGGTTGCATAAGTTATCACAATTAGTGAGATTATTTTGATTTATATTCAAGATGGGTTTTTTCGAGTATGGTTGAGTTGAGTTGGGTGGATTTTTGTGATTTTTTCTGTTTTTTTGACGAAATAATGCAAAGTAGTGGTTAATATTGAGTTCGAATTGTTTCATTCACTTGAAAATAGTAAATTATCTCGCACATCATATCCTTCTACTATTTAAAGTTAGAGGTACCCACCTTATTTCTTATACCTATTGTATTTGTACTTATAGAGTGAATATTTAAATTATAAATGAAACAATGTAGAACTGTTCAGATATTTTATTTACATTGATTATTCACTATTCTTAGCAACTTACTTTGGAAAGGAAATTTGTTTTCCTGGGTCATACCAGTTTTTGCAACCAAAAGCCACACAATGATGCACCATTATTGTTTTTATGTTTGCATTTTCACACACTAACTTTATCCAGTCACGAACTAGTCATATACAATATTTATAGCAGTAAATTGGAATCACTAAAATTTGAACTGTGGGACCAAAAAGCCCTCTTTACCCTTCGATTTTATTCGAATACATCTCAGTTCTTGGTTGAGATAAGCAATCCGCTGCAATTTGTGAAACTACCTGGGCCCGTATTTTCGTTCTCCAAAACGCTCAGCGCTTTTGAGGCGCCTGGCATTTGACAGGCATGTCACCTGACAGAACAACAAAAATTTGTTGTTCTGTCAGGTGACATGCCTGGCGCTTCGAAAACGCCGAGCGTTTTGGACAACGAAAATACGGGCCCAGATCTTTGTTTGCAGTAACGAGAAAAGGTTTTATGCTCGGTAGGTAGCGGGGTGTGTAGTCAGTATTCAACGGCAGACAGACTGTGTCTATGTCCGTGATAGTACCGGATTGTTTCCTCGTGTTAAAATTGAATAAATTATTGATTTGCCAACCATTGTCTTAATGATTCCGCAGATTCCCACAAATTGGTGACCCCGACGTGATCAGACAAGTTTCGCGTGTGATATAAAACGTGTGAGATTAGATTTAGTTGGTAGCGGGACTAATAATTGATTCGTAGACAGAATATTATCTAGAGTGATATTTATTGATGCAAAACGGATATTAATGATAATACAATACAATGATCATTATTTGACTAGTGACGAGACGTCACTTGACATCTCTGTTGGTGACGGGGTTGTTACGTTTATCAACTAAATATATAACACGCCCCTTATTAGAAACAAATTAAAAAGTAGTTAAATACTAGAGCAAACAGTTTCACAAATTAAATGAACAACAATGTATCAATGTCTAGGTTCTTCACTTCACAGGTCGAGCCACAGATTTTATAAGTCCAGGTTTTTGGGACATTTGATTAATCGCCCACTTGTTGACTTCGGAATATCACTTATGGTCACCGACATAGGTTCCAGATTTGAATCTACACTAGGCTCCTCAGGATCGCCGTTTTTTGAGGATGTCTTTAACCTGACTACAGGTTGCATCTCATTCCAGTTTTGAGATGTTACATTTTCAGGAACAAATGGATCTGGGGCCTGAGTACTACGATGTTCTTCCTGCTTCCTCTCTCTTTATCTAAAAGGCCTTATTGATACGGTTTCTTCTATATTCGGCACCTTCTTCGGTCCTGACATGGTAATCATTATCATTTGATCTGGAATTGACTACTGCTGGTTTCCAATCGCGAACTCCACGTTGAATCAGAACTTTTTCAGTTGGATGTAGGTCTGGTAGTTTTTTAGCATGTTGGTCATGGTACAATTTTTGTTTTTTCTGTTTACATTCCAATTTTTCCTTGGCTATTTTTGTTGTGAATTGAGTAAGCTCCGTGCAACTGGAAAAGTGGTTCTAAGTTTCCTACCCATCAACAAATCGCATGGAGCTGGCAAATCTTGTTTAGGGGTTGTATTATAATTGAGTATTATAATTGAGAACAGCTAACAGGGGGTCTTGTTTTGAGTTTATAGCTTTCACAAGAAGACCCTTTACCGTTTGGATGGCACGTTCAACCATTGCGTTGCTTAGAGGATACTCCGGACTTGACGTTTGTAGATTGATGTCATAGTGTGAGGCAAAATTAAAAAACTCCCTGGAGTTGAATGGTGGTCCGTTGTCGGAGAATATTTCAAGTGGGATCTCATTGATGGCGAATACATTCTTCAAAGTAGAAATAGTTGTTGTGGCTGTCTTGTTGGCAATTTTGTTGACCACTATGAATTTACTAAAATAGTCACAAATTACTAAGAAATCGCTACCTTTATGTAATTTAAAATCAATTCCGACTTTTTCCCAAGGCAATTTTGGAACTTTATGTGGTGTCTAAGGTTCTTTTTGATTACTGCGTGAGTATTCCTGGCAAATTTGGCAGCTCAAAACCATATCTTCTATTGATTGGGTAATTCCTGGCCAATGAACAGTTTCTTGAGCAAGTTTTTTGCAGGAAAGGACTCCTTGATGGCTGCGGTGCAAGAATTCCAATATTTCTGGTCTTATAGCGAATATGGAATTATAATTCGTTTTTTGTAGAGCAAAAGGTTTATATGTAGGTAAATTTCATTCCGTATGGTCCAGTATAACTTCAGTTCTGGCTGTTTCAAATTACTTCTATGCTCTGGCCATCCCAATATGTTAAAGTCTTTGATTTTTTGCATAATTGAATCTTCAGATAAAGCCCTTAGAAGTTTTTGTTCATTTTCCTTCGACGTAGCGAGAACAGTATGTATTTTCAGGTGATTTTCCAAATAATCAGTATTTATTGAAGAATTGGCTGGATCTCTACTTAGTGCATCGGCAACTTGCATTTTTATTCCTGGAACGTATTGAAGGGTAAATTGGTATCTTAACACTCTGATTGCTATAATCTTTGCAATCGAGGTGTAAGTTCATCAAGCGATTTCTTCAGTATTCCTAATAGAGGTCGGTGATCAGTTTGAAGGTGAAATTGATTGCCATAAGTATAAAAATGGAACCTTTCACAACCAAATACCAAAGCAAGCATTTCCTTCTCAATGTGGTTATATCCCTGCTGTGTTTCGGTCAAAGAAGCAGAGGCAAACTCAACCGGATGATTATCCTGCATGATTACAGCTCCTAGGCCATAGGGACTTGCATCCACAGATAGAACAGTTTCCTTCAAAGGATCAAAAACTGATAAAACGATGATGATGATGTTGCTAAATGCTTCAACCGTTGAAAACAAGTCCTCTCATTTTCCGCGTCCACTGCCATTTACTCTTAGAACTTAGAAGTTT
Source organism: Orchestes rusci (assembly GCA_958502075.1). Lineage (NCBI taxonomy): Eukaryota > Metazoa > Arthropoda > Insecta > Coleoptera > Curculionidae > Orchestes > Orchestes rusci. The sequence goes on from OY293304.1 coordinate 73,086,939, forward strand.
CCTCAGAGGTCCAGTGAAAGGTTTGGGATAAATTTTGCAACATACGTGATCATACCCAAGAATCTTTGTAGGTCCTTTTTGTTTTCTGGCTGCTTCATGTCTTGTATAGCTTGAGTTTTGTTGCTATTTGCATAAATCCCATTTTCACTAACTATATGTTCAAGAAATTTGACTGATTTTTGACAAAATTCTGATGTTTGCATATTTAGGGTTAGTCCACTTTTGGAGATGACATTCAAGACTTTGTCCAAATTTTTATTATGGTCATCCATAGAAGAACCAAAAACGAGAATAGCATCAAAATAATTTATGACTCCACTAACACCTTCTAAAGTTTCGTAGAGAAAGCGCTGGAAGATTTCAGGTGCAGAACTGATACCATAAGGTAAACGAGTGTAACGGTACCTGCCCCGTGCACATTTTTGAGCTATCATAGTCCAAAGGTATTTCTAGAAAAGCTTGAGAAGCATCAAGTGATGTGAAATACTTCGCGTTACACAATTCACCAAATAAAGAGTCAATAGTAGGAATGTGGAAGAATTCCCGTTTTATGTAGACATTTAATGCTCTCGGATCCATACAAATTCTGATATCGCCATTGGACTTTGAGGCTATAACTTGTTGGTTCGATGATAGGTACAATAATTTTTTCACTCACCATCTCATCCAGCTTTTGTTTGACCTTGTCCTTGAGTGCTGAAGGAATCTTCCGTGCGGCACACACTTTGAGTTCACAGTCATTTGTTAGCGTTATTTTATACGTTTTGTTCACTTTACCAATGCCGTTGAAAACACTTTTATGTCTGTTGAGAATTTGTCTCACGCAACCGAGATCAGTCACTTCACTTATCACGGCAATGTCGCAGCCTTTTCGCACGATTTTTGACGATTGGGCACCCTCCAAACCTAGGATGGAAGATGATGGTTGTCCATTATTCAACACATAATACAAAAGTTCTGATGACTGTTTTCCATAGTCACACAGCAAACTAATCTTACCTAAAATGTCTATTGAATGTCCAGAATATGAAAGTAAAGCAGTTGAAGTTTCTGAAATGTCACTGAATTTTATGTTTAATTTCTTGAAGTCTTCATAAGTCAAGATATTTACTTGGCTACCAGTGTCAATTTTTAGATTTATTTCACACTGTTCAATGGTTATTGTTTCAAACCATTCCAAGGCGTCAACATTCCTGCTGGATATTTTCCAAACCACACTTTTGCCACGGAAAGAATCCTCAGAAGAATCAGATTGTTCACTCACCGAGATTGTGTCCGAAACATCGCTTTCTACATCAACTCCATGGACCTGCTACCTTCTACCGCAAAATTTTCGGTAATGACCTTTACGATGACATCTTGAACAAATGCGGGTAAAAGCAGGACATTGGTTTCTTGCATGTCTTAATCCACAATTCGAACAAGATTTTTTCCTAAAATCAGAAGGTAAATCAGCTGCTTCAGTTTGCTCTCTATGGTTACAGGATGAAGGCTTATTGCGGTGATTTTCCTCATATTTTCCTGAGCTTCGGTGCTTTCTAAATTTCACAGCATCGACAGTTTGATCCTGAGACTGGGAGATGACTTTTTGTGTCGCTGCGCTAGCTTCCATAGAGCGACTAATTTTGATTGCTTTTGTTAATTTCAAGTCAGATTCCTGCAGAAATCGTTCCTGAATTCTGCTGTCCTTTATCCCCAAAACAAGTCTGTCCCTGATTAAAACATAAGTTTCTTTGAATTCGCACGTGGTTATAAATTGGCCCACAGTCTCCCCTGATTGTTGATCCCTTTTAAAAAATAAATTTTAAGTGTTCATATACAAGGTTTTTGACAGGATCACAGTATTCGTCAAATTTTTTGAAGACAGTTGTCAATTTATTTTTGTCCTCAGACTCATCATACTCAAAGGTATTGTAAATTTGGAGCCCTTGGTCTCCGATGAAATTAAGAAGGATAGCTATTTTTACTTCACCCCCTTTAGACGTTTTTCCACTTGCCAAGATATAATTTTCAAACTACTGCTTCCATAGTTTCCATTGGAAAGCTAAATCCCCGTTAAAGTTCAGTTCATTGGGTGTCTTACTCTCCATTTTATAACTTTACTCAACAACAAGCACAGATGTCCTGGCACTCAACACAGATGTCCTGGGTTTTAGTTTTTTTCACTTTAATGTCCGTTTTTTCCGACACACACGATATTTTTGAAGCACGGGCTTCACTTTCGAATATCGATTAAATTCACAGCTAGATACACTTTTACATGCTGCCACCATGTAATGTTTAGTTGGTAGCGGGACTAATAATTGATCAGTAGGCAGAATATTATCTAGAGTGATATTTACTAATGCAAAACGGATATTAGTGATAATACAATACAATGATCAATAATTTGACTAGTGACGAGACGTCTGTCACTTGACATCTCTGTTGGTGACGGGGTTGTTACGTTTATCAACCAAATATATAACAAGATCTATCATTGAGTTTAGTGATAAAATGGTTTATATCAATCCACGAGTGACTCGAATTTGTTTTCGTCGACAACTCAACATGCAAGGGGACAAGGTGCAACTCAATCCAATCAATGGTAATCAACAGATTGATCGCGTAGCCATGAAAGTGCCGCCATTCATTGCGTCTGACCCGAAGCTATGGTTCTTCATGCTGGGGAGTAGCTTCGATGCTTCTGGAATCACCCAGGATAGCACAAAGTTCTGTTATGCCCTCACAGGGATCGTTAAAAAATACGCGACCGAATTGCTCGATATTATTGTAAAGCCGGCTAATGAGCGCACCTCGGAGCACACATACGCGTTGCTCAAGAGCAAAACACCCGTCGCCTGTTGGAGACTGAGCCTCTGGACGACAGGAAACCAACACAGTTCTTGCGTCATTTGATCGGCCTCGCAGCAAGTCAGTTCCCTGAGGAGGTGCTACAATCCCTGTGGCTTGGTCGGTTGCCCAAGACCATGCAGGCACTCCTTGCTGCACACAAGAACCTCTCATTGGAGAAACGAGCAGAAATCGCGGACTCGATGGCTGAGGTATACGGCGCGCATCATAGAAGTCGCAACCAATCCGGCTCTAGCAGAAAAAATTGAATACCTGGAGCATGCAATGGGAACCATAATTCAAAAATTTGCGGCTTTGGATATCCATCATGTGTCTCAGCCAACATCATCTCGTCGAGGCAATTCGCGTTCGCGTTCGCGACAGCGTTCTCACTCTAGTGCTCACAGTATGAATCGTAGAGGTTTGTGTTGGTATCACTGGCGTTTTGGCGACCGGGCAGTGAAGTGCAAACAACCGTGTCAGTTCAATCATTCGACAGGAAGTGGACAGCAGACTTAGCTTAACAATGCATCCGAAAACGCGAAGGGTGGTCGTTAATGGCGACTGACGATCCATGCCCGTCAACGTCGCGTCGTATATTTGTCGAGGACAACACCTCCAAGACTCAATTCCTGATCGATACAGGTGCTGATTTGGGTGTATTTCCGCGTTCGCGATTGCCTGGTACGCGTACAAAGTCCGACTACGAATTTACCGCGGCGAATGATACAGTTATCCAAACATACGGAATCGTAACCCTAACCCTCGATCTTTAAGTGCGACGTCAATTTCCCTGGAGGTTTGTCGTCGCCGACGTCTCTAAGCCGATCATTAGAGCAGATTTTTTTGGCCCACTATGGACTACTGGTGAATATGAAAAATTTACAACTACTGGATACTACCACTTATCTCACCTCTCCGGGAGAGGTGACTGAGTGTGAAATCCTGAGCATGGGAACAGTTAATGGAACAACAATTTTTCACAACATGCTACAACGTTACCCAGAGGTGACACGGCCTGGGGGCGCAGTGTCTCGTACCAAACATTCAACCGACCACCACACCTGGACAACACGTTGCTCAGAAAGCAGAATTCCTCGCACCGGACAATCTAAAGGCAGCTAAAAAACAGTTTGAAGTCATGCTTCAGCTGGGGATTGCCCGTCCATCAAACAGTCCCTGGTCATCGCCCCTACACATGGTGCCAAAGAAAGGTGACGAGTGGAGACCATGTGGTGATTACGTGCCTTAAATGCCCGAACGGTCACTGACCGTTATCCAGTAAAACATAATATCCAGGACTTCGCCCCAGATGCTTCAAGACAAAATAATATTTTCCGTTGTTGACATGATGCGACCATTCAACCAGATCCCGGTCCATGTTTATGATATTCCGAAGACTGCCATCATCACGCCATTTGGCTTATTTGAGTTTCCGAACATGAACTTTGGTATGAGAAACGCCGCTCAGACATGCCAACGTTTCATCGATGAGGTAGTGCAGGGCCTGGATTTTTGCCACGCTTACATCGATGATATCTTGATTGCATCGACATCTAAAACGAGCATCTGCAACACCTGGAGATCCTGTTCCAGCGACTCCACAAGTACGGGGTAGTCATCAACGCAGCCAAGTGTGTCTTCGGAAAGCCTGAGGCTAAATTCCTCGGCTACCTAGTATCTGGTGAGGGAACGAGGCCCCCAGAAAAAGTCGAATCGAAGCCATTCGTGCCTATCCACGACCTGAGGAAGTGAAAAAGCTACGACAGTTCCTGTGTAAGATCAACTTCTATAGAAGATTTTTACCCAGCACTGCACAAGCTCAGGCACCACTCAATGAACTCCTCTGTGGAAATGTCAAAGGCAAGACACCTGTCAGCTGGACACCAGAGGCCATTGAGGAGTTCGAAGCTACAAAGGAATGTATGGCACATGCGACATTACTGGCGCATCCACAACATAATGTGCCTCTGGCAATTTTTACTGACGCATCAGACCTGGCATTGGGTGCTGTGCTACAACAGTGGGTTGATGGTGTCTGGCAGCCATTGGAATTTTTCTCAAAAAAAAAAGCCCAGCCGAATACAAGTATGGTGCCTACGACCGAGAACTCCTGGCAATCTATCAGGTGGTAGAACAAATCCGGCAGATGCGTAGAGGGCCGCACATTCATCATCTACACTAACCATAAGCCCATCACGTTCGCTTTCAAAAGAGGAGACCGCCAAGGCTCATCTCCTCAATTTCGCCATTTTCATTTTATAAGCCAATTTACGACAGATATACGTCATGTTGCAGGTGACAAAAATGTCGTAGCTAGCTGATATTTGATAGAGAGCAGCTGATGCCCTCTCCACGGTTGACGAAGTTAAATTTTGTCCTAATAGAAATTAGGATCTTTAGTAAAATAAAAATCTTATTAGGCCTACTTAGCCGTCAACCATAATGTTGTTATGGCCATAAACGACGGCTTGATGGATTTGAGATCATTAGGTTTTGAAAAGGTTAAATTTCAGCCATAATTTGGCAATCAAAATTCCAAAATAGAACAATTTCAGCATAAAAGTTACCTATTCAGAGCCACATGGTCTTGAAACAATTGCTTAACTGTTTGGCACTTTATACGGCCTATTCCAAACTATAAAGCATTTATTAACACCTAAAGGACTTGCTAAAAGTCATGTGGATAATAATATAACGTTGTGGGATAAGGTAGAACCAACTAGTCACAATAAAAGCCAGTTCCGCAACGGTCGCGAATAAATCTACGTCGTACCACTACTTTAGAATCTTCGTAAATACAGTAGGGATGTCTTGGCACAAAATTGTTAGAAGCGGTCACAACCCTGTATGCAATTTTGATGAGAAATAATCACAATAACCGCATATCCGGCAAACACAAATTTAATTGGCATAAACAGATCTCAAAAAATTCCGCGTAGGAATAGCATAGAGATTATGCCTGTTAATCCTGCTGAATGCGTAAAAGCCATTTATTGGAATTCATCTGGACTTGTCTGTTTGTTAGTTCTTGAAAGTAGTCTCTAAGCCCTGGAAGATGCTAGTAAGCCCTGTTTTAGCTTTATTTAAAACTCATTGGCATTTTTCAAAGCCTTTCGTTCTTCTACATAGCTTTCGATACTTTTATTTTGTTCATATATATATAATAATAATAAAAATAATTAAAATAGTTATAAATTGTAGCAGCTTATGAGCATGTTACCCTAGACGTCCATTTTAAAGAAAGAATTCAATTACTACCATTTTTATAAGCTGTTCAAATATAGCTGAAAATTATGAAATGTGTAAATAATTTAGAGATATATAAAGACACTGGAGCATCTAAGTCTATAATATTTTTCTTGAAGTATATCTCGGAATAAAAAAAATATATATTTTTTTTTTTTTTTTTATTATAATTAGTTGGTAAGATATCAAAGGCGCGTGTGTTTTAAAGCTAAATTTTACCCAACTTTAACGAGGAACTAGTTTGGGCAAAGAAAATCGGGCATAAGATTTGTAAAATATAATACATACATACTGAAATAAATTCATACTGGAAATGTCGCCATGCATGCATTGCGTTTATTTATCTGTCTTATTTTCACCTTAGCTATACCATTTCTAAAACTGAATGGTTACATTATAATAATGTTCATGTATCTGAAATGCTTAAAGCCCGCGAACAAGCCTTTTTGCAAGCCAAACTATAACCATTTAAAAGGGAATGCTAGGGTTATATACAGGTTGGCGTAAAAGCTTTCTAGTTCTACAGAGGTAATTTCTAGGCATCTTCAGGTTAGGTGAAGGTTATTTCGGTTAGCTTTCAAGTTCTGTGATATGCTATCTGGTTTCAAGTTGGCCAGGGCCTATTGGAATATTGGAAACGACAACGTCTTCAGGGCTGGGCCTTTTTTTACTACAGGAGATTCTGCAGGCTAATAAATAACGTTCTTTGTGCTAAAGGGCATGGCTATAATATTTCTAAAACAGGTTCTAGGAGTTATTCATAACCTTTTCAGGACGTAAATTGTTACTTGGGAGGCCTCACAATGGTGGATCGCTTTACCCGATGGCCAGAAGCTATCCCAATGGCCGACCAGGAAGCAACAACAACAGCACGAACTTTGTACGAGAACTGGATTTCGAGATTTGGCACGCCGCTGAGAATCACAACTGACCAAGGCAGGCAGTTTGAGTCAAACCTATTCAGGCATTTGAATCGCTTACTAGGTACGACTCACCCGAGGACCACTGCCTATCACCCTTCAGCTAATGGTATGGTGAAGCGTCTTCACCGTCAGCTAAAGGCAGCCATCATGTGTCACCGTGATGAGCGCTGGACACAGGTATTCTCTACAGTCCTGTTGGGCATTCGATCAGCTTGGAAGGAAGACCTCAAATCAACGGCAGCAGAAATGCTCTACGGTCAGCCTCTCCGACTTCCAGGACAATTCCTTGGCTCAAAGAGCGCTGATTTGGACATCAGCAACGATTTTATCAAAAAACTTCGATAGCAGATGAGAGACCTCCAGCCTGTGGCAGGCACCCAGCACAGAGGGAGGCGTTCATTTGTTTTTAAAGATCTGGCTACTACCGAGCGGGTATTCGTTCGGCGTGATAGCCATCGCCAACCTCTCCATCAACCGTACGATGGGTCGTACCAAGTGGTTAGTCGAACCGATAAAACAATGGTAGTAGAGTCACCATCGATCGTTTAAAACCAGCATATGTCATGACTGACCATCCACAGGAGCCACTGATCCAATACCTTTATCAGACCAACCACCAGTCCAATGTGAGAACTAAACACCACCAGAACTAAGTGCTGATGAACCTCCAGGAACTAAGCAGCCATCAATGAGCCAGCAACTGAAACGAACGACAAGATTTGGTAGATGTGTCCGCTTCCTGGACCGTAGTTTTTTTCGTAGTTTTTTTTTCTTCAAAACGTTAATCACTTGCAATTGGGTACTGTGTGGACCAAAAAGCCCTCTTTACCCTCCGATATTATTCGAATACATTTAAGTTCTTAGTTTAGATAAGCAATCCGCTGCAATTTGTAAAACGCGACCATCTACCTGATCTTTGTTTGCAGTAAAGAGAAAAGGTTTTATGATGGGTAGGTAGCGGGGTGTGTAGTCAGTATTCAACGGCAGACAGATTGTGTCTATGTCCGTGATAGTACCGGATTGTTTTCTCGTATTAAAATTAGGTTACTTATTATGTTAATGACATTTTATGTCAAGTTATATTAACTGAAACCATGAGATCGCGCCAGTAAAACCATGCTACCACTTAGGTACTATAGATAAGTTACTTTTGTTACGAACATTTTATATCAGATTATCAATTGAAACTATGAGATGACGCCAGCCAAACCATGGTACCAATGCAATTTCACAGTCTTTGATGATTCAAAGTGTCATTATTAGCGGAGTAGTAAAGTAGATTTTGATTACAGTCTCTGATGTGTAAAGTGTAATTTACCGGACTGGCAACCAGTTTTGAATAAGTCAATTTGATATCCCTGTAACTTTTTTAATTTTTGTCCGATTTTGGCAACATTTCTATCAAAGTGTAGCCCCATGTCTTGAGATATTACCCTTCATTTTGATTTTGAAAAAATACTAATGGCTTGGTTATCATACAGGAAGGCACAGAAGCTCCTTTTTTCCCCTCAAGTTTTCAACATCCTGTGGAAAAATATAGGGGCAAAATTTAGCTTCATTATATTCTGTTGTGAATTGCGATCTTTTCTCAACAAAATGTTTTTTTGGTCATGTCAATATCTGTTTTTTTTTTAGAAAAGATACAGATGTTTAAAGAAAATGCTGCAGTTTTCCGATATTTTATCAACAAAATGAATGAAAACATTCTTATAGATTTCCATCAACAAATATTCTAAAATCCCATATTTTCTCAATTCACCCAGTGTTCCATATTGGGCAAATTCTTCACCTCGAACACATTCTGGAGGCGGTACTATCATGGTGTGGACTGGGGTATCATTACATGGCCGTACAGATCTTGTTTTATTTGAAAATGGAAAATCGAACACATGCGATAGGTATGATAGGTAGACTTGTTCGCAATAGACAACTGCCTGATTTGCAAGAAGTCTTTCTTGAAAAATAGCAAATATTTCCCAAGAGGCAATTCAGATCTGCATCAAAAGCATATGCCATTTGCATGGCAGAACATACGAAAAAGATATCTAATTCACTTTTCTATGTGGCAGAAGTCATAGGGATACGAGGTGACAATACGCGCTATTAATTTCAGAACATTTGTTCATGCAAGTCTATAAAAATGTTTTCATTGTTGATGATAAAATTCTGTATCTGTATCTTCTCCAAAAAAGCAGATATTTACATGACCAAAGAAACATTTTATTGAGAAAAGATCGCACTTCACAACAGAAAATAATGGAGCTGAATTTTGTCGCTTAATTTTTCCACATGGTGTTGAAAACTTGAGGGGAAAAAAGAAGCTTCTGTTCCTCCCTGTATAATAATGACCAAGCCATCAATATTTTTCCAAAACCAAAATCAAGGGTAATATCTCAAGACATAAGGCTAAACTTTGGAGCAAATTTTACCAAAAAAGGATTATCAATTTCACTCAAATTATTCTTGTCCAGAATTTATTCTTGGGGAGTGCAGTTTGTCCTATTTAAAATACGCGGGTTGACAGTGTTTACACACACTTAGGTAAGTATATTATTATATCAACAATCATTCTGGTTTCAATTTCAACGTATGAACCCTGTGTTTAATAGGGAGTCGACTTGTACAAAATCCCACAGACGACTCCCCTTATAACAAACCAGATGGTGAATTCGGGTGGAAGCTAAGAGGTATTGATCAATAATTATTGTGGTGACGTCACGGCAAGGCTGAAAATAGATCAGACAGACACGTCACTCATAAAAAATTCCGATTGCCCATCGCCCTTGCCGATGAGAATACCGAGTCTGTTGGCTTTTGAAGGCTGTTTCGATGAACAAATTAGCGATCATATTGTGGTGACGAAGTAATGATATTGAACAGGCTATTATAGACATCGCCGCTGCATCATCGATTCATAATACTATTGCTATACAGACATCGAGATAGAATCAAATTGCCCGACAGATAGAAAAACTTCAGAATTGTTACTCTAGATTAAAACTTTATTCAGGCTTTAATTTATTGACGGTAACATTATATTTTTGATTTATTAATCATAATTGGTCCAATTCACTATTTACTATTCTTCATATTATGTGTGAAGTATTATGAAACAATCCGGAAAAAGTATTTTTCAATCGTGAAACTTAATTCATGTACAAAACGAAACAGTACTGGAGTAGATACTTAACAAAACCATAGTAGAACTAAAACGAAGCAACAAACAACAGATTATGTATAATAGTTATTAGTTATGCTACAATAATACCAATCATGCAGTTCAATATTCACTTGGACATAAATAAAGAGGAATAGGAAAGATGACAGTGAACAAAAAAATTAGTGAATTGAATTTTGAATCTTCCATTGCAAGCGTGTGCATAAATCCGTTGTACAAAATGCAGGACAAATTTGCGGAAAACACGTCCACACACGCATATATTTTTATCGGGCACAAGAATTTGTGGTAAATGCGACACACAATTTAAGCTTTTACTAATGTGGACGCGGCTTTAAAACGGATTAATCTCGGGATCAATGCACACGACTGTACATAAACAGGAAAACTGAAAAGTGAGGGAGAATAGATTTTGAAAAATTTTTCCCAACCTGCTCTGCGAATTTTTGAAATTATAATAATGATCATTATTATAGATAATAAGTAAGATGGCGAAAGTGATCCCATTTTAGTCACGTGATGTCGTCTCCACCCCTTTCTACCTCCATGTACACAGATCATTGTACGTACAGGCAAAGTTTACTATTGTATATTAGTAAACTTTGGTACAGGATACAGAGGGTGTTCACAGGTTTGGGTAAAAATGTTTCAGATTAAAGTTCAATGGTTCAAAATGGATTTTGTGAAAACAATGTTCTTACATAGACAGGGTGTTTCAGAACTTCTGGACCAGGTCCAACTTTCTCATTCCAAATCTCAACCCTATTTTTTATTATTTTCGCATTTTTTATACAGCATCCCCTTTGTCCAAATTCAACCAATAAGAAGATATTAAAGTCTAAAATTTGACATTTTTTTGAGCAGAATTGTTTTAAAATGTGTGGTATTTTTTGGAAATCTTGGAAACGAAGTAATTGATAATAGAGGTGTCAACTGAACATATGGTATATTGCAAAAGGATTTTTTTTTAAATATTCTCTTTAAACATACAGTTTTATTATCCTACAACATTCAAAATATAGATCGTACTTATTATAATGAACAATTTTTATCCAATGAAAAATTATAAAATGTTAAGTTTTTTTTAGAAGCTTTGTTAAAAAGGGATATAACCTTGATTGTTTAATGTAAGGGAATTTTCTTTGTCCAAATAATGTGAAGAAGGGGGTTTTCGTGGCATAGGGGCAGAAAGGGAAATGAGAAAAGTGTGCACCAGGCGGGATTTGAACCCACGACCTACCAGGACAACGCTCTACCAACTGAGCTACCAATGCCTATGACCAAAGCCAGCCCAATGCAACCTTCGGCGGTTATAATCCATTGGAGGTGTTATATGGGGGTAGAAGGTAGGCAGATTCTTCCTAACCCCATATAACACCTGTACCGACGTTTCGTCTATGAGCAGCCATCATCAACGTTTTTTTTAAATTCGGTCCTGGATTTTTTTCACGAATTTCAAGAGCCTCTCATTTTCCCAAACCAACAATGTATCGCAATTATTCAAAAAAATTATGTTGATGGATTTTTCCATAAAAACTCATGTGTTAGAGAGGAACAAAAAATACATTTTTAATAGGATTAAAAACAAACACCTCTTTTTTGATTGGTGCGATACATCGTTGGTTTAGGAACATAAGAAGCTTTTAAAATCCGTAATAAAAAATCCAGGACCGTATTTAAAAAAACAAAGTTGATGATGGCTGCTCATAGACGAAACGTCGGTCCTTTAATTTATAATAATGCTATCTTGTAAAGGGCAAAAAGTGACAATGAAGAAGTTCCATTCATTTTAAAATATCTCTTCAAATGTGGTCAGAAAAAAATGAAAACAATTTTAAAAAATTTCGGCTTTTTTCGGATAATTTCGGACGTAGTCGGAATTTCATGGCTTTTGAAACCGCATTTTGTTAAGAATCAAAATACGCAACTCTGCTTCCATTCAACCGACCTTGTATCTCTCACGGTTACCAAGATCCCCATGATAGACATCCTTATCTTGGACACACTGTATATCTCAAAACTGAGTGGAATAAATAAATTCGACTAGATAACAAAAAAGTTTATAAATAACTCGTACTTTTGCATGCGCGTAATTTCAAAGTCCCTGCAATCGATCAATATTTTCGACGCGTCGCGACGCTTTACTCTTGGTAGGCGTCGATTTTTTTCATCTGTGAAAAATAACCACTTGACTCTATACATTGACTACTCTTGACTGAAATCAGATATTTCTATTCGTCTCCAAGATATTGAAGTGCGGAGTCTTGAGTGAAAAACCCTGTATACAGGGTGTCCGGGAAAATGTGGGAGATCTCTCGGATCCTGATAGAATATTGCAAAATAAGATGACAAGTTCCCATACATTTTTTTCCTAGCGTTAGGTTCACGATTTCGTCAAGAGCACCACTTCGTCATGGCTTTTTTCGAGGTTTTGTTTAATAAAAATTGTTTTTTCTCGAAAATGGTTCATTTTATCGACAATGAACAAGAGTACCTTTTCTTTAGCTTAATGTTCAAGGTATCCAAATTTATTTTTTTTAACTCCTTATCATACAGGGTGTTAAAAATTTGAGCGTTAAAATGTACAATCTAGTCCGTCCCTGGTAAACTAAACAAGCTAATTATGTTTTGAGGAAAGTATTTTGAGAGGTCCTTACTACTGTTTATCATATTAAATTTTCATTGAATTATATTGAGTCGTTTAAAAGTTATTCAAGAAAAACCGATTTCCAGTGGGGTCCTTTAGGGGGCCGTATCTCCGTAGGGAGGGCCGCTAGGAAAAAAATTTATGGGAACTTGTCATCTTATTTTTTAATGTTCTATCTGAATCCGAGAGATCTCCCACATTTTCCCGGACACCCTGTATACAGTATGTCCACGGATGGGGTAGACAAGAGGTGAAATGGACCAAAAAAAAATTGAAAGACAAAAAGTCATTATTTTTAAAGCTTTTGCTTTGTCTAAAAATTGGAGATACGATGAGAAAATTGATTTTTATTATGCAGGGCGTCTCAAAAATGTAAAAACATAAAATTTAACAAGAGCAAACAGTCATTTTTGGTCTTTTAACGTGAAATGGTGGATTAAAAACTTAATCCAAATTTAGTCAAAGCCCTAATTCCAAACTTACTGATGGAAATTTGAATCTATAAAAATTCTAAAGAATTGAACAATTTTGCAAGTCAGCATTTTACAACTTCCAGTATGACTTTTATACCTACAACAACAACCGGTAATCATGTACAGGTATAAAATCAATAATATGTACGTGTTAAAATGCGGACTTACAAAACTAATTATTTTTTAAAACATTTTACAAATTGAAATTTTCTTCAGTTAGTTTGGAATTAGGGTTTTGACTAAACTTGGAGCAAGTTTTTTATTTATCATTTCACGTTAAAAGTCCAAGAAATGACTGTTTGCTCTTGTTTAATTTTATGTGAATTACTTTTTGTCGTATCTTTCAATTTTTAGTCCATTTGTCCTCATGTAAACCCAATCCTTGGACATACTGTATATATTATGTTTTTCTGGAAGCTTATGAGCTGGTCTATCACCCCTTTCAGTATTATCGTTGACTTTCCGGACACCCTGAATACCTATAGCTGAACATGCTCCTTTGAACTTCTAAGTCCAAAACCCTACCCGGTGAGAACATCAGTGATGTTCTCCCGAACAGAATCCCACCTACTTAGGTCCAAATAAGGGTTTTGACCCGCCACTTCGCGCTAAACATAAACATCATCTTCTGCAGAATAAGACAACCTTTTTTTTAATAATTGGCGAAGACAATATTAGAGACATCAAAACATCCACAACAACTTTCTTGAAATCAAATAGTTGGGTTATGTGAACAACAACAAACTGACATTTGGACGAGACGATACCGGACCGATGCCGATACCGATCAAGGTCCGTAACGTTACGTTGGTTGAACGTTCGCTATCGTAACTCCGGTATCTCTTCTGCCTGCACATGCGCAATACGATACCGTCACTGACACCGGCTCAAAATGCAGTTGCTTCATGTCCCTTATAACACTTACCTCCAATAGGCATTTGACATATCATTGTACGTTGTGTATGTCAAATGAAAAAACACCGTCCACTCCATATACCTATAAAATAAAATATACCGCGTGCGTCTCATAAGGCAATGAGAGGAATTCAAATATAATTCAAACAGAAGAATCCCATAAGTCCATCCTTGGGTAGGATCTCTATCATCCTCACTAAGGACAGACTTATGGGTAGAATGCACGTAATAAACCTCTCCTCCGCATTAGGACGTCAGGGATAAGCCCTTTAGTGTCCCAATCTTTTCAGGCATCTAGATTTACAGGTAGGAATGCCAAAAACCTGATTTCTACCTGCGCTGACTGATCTCTAAAGGCTACGAATAATAAAAGAAAAGAAATAAAAATACGAAAATGCTGTAGCCTCTTCCAGCGGTGAATCGCGTGCGAGACGGATTTTGTCCTAACTAAAGCTAGCGCTTGATACGTTTTTTGTCGCTTATTTCGGCCGACCTAGCTTGGTACATCTCCCTGGTTTTTTGTAAAGCGAAACTTCAACTTATAGTTTGTTTCTTGGTCTCTTATGAGCCCGAACACAGAGATCTGTTGGATCGTAATCCACCAGAGCTCTGAGTTTGGGATCGTCGTGCGTTGCGGCCAGATCGAAAGTTTTCCCGGTTTTGGCTCTCATGTATTGGCGGACCGTTTGATACTCCAGGGCTTGCCTGATCTCGGAAGTTCGGACAAACCATGGAGCGCCAACCGCTCTACGGAGATAAATATTCTCCGTTGTTTGAATTTTAGCTTGATGAGCTTCTGCCGCGTAGCCCCATGAGGCTGATCCGTAAGTTAGGATCGGCCTCAGGACGGCTTTGATTAATAGGATCTTTGCGTCCACTGATAGACTGCTCTTACTGTTCATGAGGCACTGTAGTGAACCCATAGCGGCTCGTCCCTTTTGGACGTTTGCAGAGATCTGCTTTTGCCAAGTCATCCCTTTGTCAATAATGACGCCAAGATACTTGACCACGTTGCTCCAGGGGATTTCCACCTCATTGAGGATGTGGTGGTCTGGAGTGTCCTCGTGTGTCCGTCTAATCAGAATGGCTTGTGTTTTCCCCGGATTTTCCACTTATCGGTCCATTCGACTAGGTTGTCTAGCGCGCGTTGGAGGTTACGCTTTATAATATATTTGCGACGGCTGTGTGCGAGAAGCGCTGTATCGTCCGCATAAATTGCGACGTCTGTACTGAAGGTTTTTGGAATGTCGCTTGTGAGAATGGAATACAGGAGAGGTGATAATACAGCCCCCTGTGGAACCCCAGACTCCAGCGTCCTGGGATCCGACACGGAGCCGTTAATCCCGACTTACATTGTCCGATTTTGCAGGAAACTAGCTATCACCCTACACATGTAGTGTAAGAAGCCAATCTCCCGCATTTTTTGTAATACGCCATTGTGCCAAACTCTATCGACAAGCTGGCCGCGGTATATTTTATTCATAGGTACATGATCCACTCGGTCTACTCCCTTTCCTACCTGGGGCAAACGGGGCGCGCTCTAAACAATCTGCTAAGTTCAAAGTAAGACACGGTGTGTCATGCTTCGAGCATAATAAAAACGCAAAAGTGCACACGTTTCGTACTTGGAGTGTTCAGAGCGTAAACTCGAACGCACCTCATGTTTAAATCTTTCTTGTCAAATTGACATCCATTAACAATTACTTCGTTTCCAAGGTTTCCAAATAATACCATCATTGACTTTAAAGCCTTATAAAACTCAATGAATACCATACATTTTAAAAGATGTTTGAAAAATGGTAAATTTTAAACGTTATAATATCTTCTCATTGTTTGAATTTGGGTATACACTGTGGGCCAAATTAAGTTAGAACATAATTTGAGGCTTGATAACTTTTTTGTTTGTTTATAGATTCTGATGATTTTTAGATATGATATTGGTCAATATGTTCTGGATATGACCCTAAAATTGAGCTTCCGAATTTTGTCCAGGACCGGAACTGCAACGTTTTTATGAAATTGGTGCATTTAAGCTTGTTGCAAAAACGAACTGCTCTACTCACAGACCAACTGATATATTTTTTGTGAAGGGCATTAGTGGGAAAAGGTATTCTGGAAATTCAATATTCTAGAACCATAACCTAAAAAAAGATGTTTCTCTCAGTATGATAGTGCTTGTCAGCATTAAAACTATTTCACTTCATTTTAATCAAAGTTTCTTGGAATTCCATAGCTACGTGAATTGTTTGTTAAAGATTTGTCGAATTTTTGACATTTTAAAACTCCTAGAATGAAAAAAGATTTTTTTTTGATTTTTTGTTTTTAATAAACTTGGTCAAATTTTACTCAATAATTTCAGGGGCTTGACATTTTCGTGCACTCATATTCGTTTCCATTAACCGTTCAATCGGGATTATCTTTCAAATAAATAACCATGTCTACTTATTGAAAATCAAATAGGCAAACTCTGGAATCTCAAAAATTTAAAAAATTGTCAACAAACATTTCATGTTGCTATGGATTTTCAAGAAACTTTGATCAAAATGAAGTGAATTAGTTTTGATGCCGACAAGCACCATCATAAAGAAAAAACATCGTTTGTTAGGTTATGGTTCTAAGATATTGATGTTTTCAGGAAACCTTTTCCCATGCACTAATGTCCTGCTCAAAAAATATATCAGTTGGTCTGTAAGTAGGGTAGTTCGTTTTTGCAACGAGCTTAAATGCACCAATTTCATAAACAAGTCGTAAGTCCGGTGCTGTCCAAAATTCGAAATCGAAAGCTCAGTTTTGGAGAAACATCCAGAACATATATTGACCAATATCATAATATCCAAAATGAATCAAAATTTATATAAAAACAAAAAAGTTATTGAGGATCAAATTATGTTCTAACTCAATTTGGGCCACAGTGGAGGGTACGTATGCTATAATAAAAGTTTAGAATTTTAGAATTTAGAATAGGGTATACTCTCTAAGGGGTTGCAGGTAAGAGTACTTCGATTATACAAACTGTTTTGGGCTTTTTTATCCAAATTTTCGTATACCATTTTTTTAGAAACAACTATAGAGAATGTTTTTTGGAAAAATCAGAACCATAGTTATGAAATTTCATAACCTCCAGACTGTAACATATATTGAGCAGGCGGCAGCCATCAAAACCATGCGTGATTTTTGGTACGAATTCACGAATAAATGAATTGAATATTGCATCGTAATACGGCCTTTATTCTAACGACGGTAATACCTTTAGAAGATGAAACTCAGGAGGTTGCGTGTGCGAAGACATGGCCAACCCCTAATGTTCATATTTTTAGGGGTTGGCAAACAAGAATCCAGAGCAACTCAAGAACTAGGTATTCTGATAACGAGAATTCCCTGTAACTAAAAATATAAATTATAATAATTGGGGAAATAAGAGAAGAAAGCTAATCTTTTACTTATCAATCCAATTTATTATGATAAAAAGGTAAGCATTTCTAATCCATCGTATACCACCTAATCAATACCACGACCAGTATGTATTGTGATATTCTGCCGCTGTCACCAAAGCCGAAATCTTTAAAAATCATAGAATGTACCGTCAAACGAGTTGACGTCGGACATTTTTGGTGCAACTCCGGACAACAGGTGGTGTATGGTGTGGTTGCTCGCATAAAATAAAATAAAAACCGCAACCCTGCCTACCAAACATGCATGCGGTTTGGTCGTTATACTTTTTTTTCTTTTATATATTATGGTACTTTAGTTTCTTCCCAATCATGGTGCGTTAGGGACGTATGTCGCAACAAGTTTGGCATTGGGGGTGATTTTTACGGAGGAGCCATCTTTTTTATTTGGAAAAGAGTGAAAAAGGAGTTAGTCCCCACCTCATATGATGTTTGTTTAATTTTTGGTCTTATCATAAGGTGATGATCTGAAAATAATATGACCAGTTCTTTGTTTGTTGACCTTTCAACAGCATCATGTACAGGGTGATTCAATTAATGGACAATTCGCACATTTTTTGGAAATATGAAAAATATAAGGATTGGTAAGTACTGATGTCATTGATGTTCAAAAAATCAACCCACGACCTCCATTGAAGTGGTAGGATTAAAGAGCGCCAATCAACATCCGCGACGTCACAGAATACATTATCTATCTCTGTCTGGCGTATTGACTGTAATAACTCTCTCTCTCTCGAGATAGGGTAATTTGGCTCCACCCCGATTTCGATCATACAGTGAAATTTGCGTTTTCTTTTTTATTTATTGAGTATATTTATCAGTATTTCGGAAAAAAATTTTCGCCGATGATTTTTAAATATTGTCTAGAATACGTATATAAAATTTCAAGTCATTTCAAAATGTATGCACATTTTTTTCAGATGTTGGCGAAAACGTCAAAAAATTAGCTAGATTTCTTGGTGTTGAGTTTGTAATTAAAAATGTAGCCAAACGCAAACGCGTCCAAAGTATGCCCGTTTGACGGTGCTTCTTTCACTGCAGTCCAATGTATCTCGATGTATTAAACACATTTATTGAAGGTACTTACTTGATATAAGATGATTAGAACAAAATAATATACTTCCCAGAAAGAATGGGACATACGGTAACAGTAAATTGCTCACACAAAAATATTGCGATCGCCCCGAACTTGACTACCCTGAAAGTTGGTATAAACAGAGGTACAGGGACTCAAAGTTGAATTTTAATTTTTGATTTATTTGAATAACTTTCGAAATAATCAAGTTATATTGATGAAATTTGATATACAGGGTGTCCCTGAAATGACTGTACAACGCTTAATCACAAATTCCTTAACCAAAAATAAGGAGATCTAGGCAAACTTACTTATATCCAAAATTGCTATCCCTGCATATTTTTTCAAGAGAGGAAAAATCTTTCTCACACACTGGGTTATTGGATGGAAACATCTGAATCATCAGAAAGTCAAATCCAATCCAGCTATATCTTTTGACTTTTTATGGAATTGAATTTATGATATTCCAGATCACATATCACTCAATGATATGTGATTCAGATGTTCTCATCTAATAACCCAGTGTGTAAGAAAGTTTTTTCCTATCTTGAAAAAATTTGCTGGGCATAAGTCGTTATGCTAGAAAAAAATAAATCAATAATAAAATATCTGTGTACCTGATTGAAAATATCTCTTTTCTGTCAAAACCACTCATCCCAGCAAAATTTCTCAAGAGAGAAAAACTCCCCAACACATTGAACTATTAGATTAAAGCATCTGAATTATCAAAAAGTCAATTCCAAAAAAAAATCAGAAGAAATAACAACATGTGAAGTCACTTTCATTACACTTCCGATCAATTACAACCGTTCGCTATAGAAACAAAAAACGTATTTTCATGGTCCAAGACTAGGTACCAAAAATTATCAAAATCGATTTGTACGTTTTTGAAAAATGTAGGAAAAACCAAAATTTTTTTGAATCTTTGACGCTCTCTGAAGACTTAACGAAGCAATTTTGGATATAGGTAAGTTTGCCTGGATCGCCTGATTTTTGGTCAAGGAATTTGTGGTCAAGCGTTGTACAGTCATTTCAGGGACACCCTGTATAAGGAGGTTGTTTTTCATTCAAAATTCAAATCTGAGCACCTGGACCTGCTCTCACTTGTGGAGGCGCCACTTACCCACCTTTCCACACATTCAAATAATCATTACTTTTTTATACGCACTCGTACACTTTTTTAAATTTGAAAAATTGATTTCTACATCATATTTACATGAAAAAGGTATACTTTGTAGAAGTGGCTAGGAGGGATCTTTTTCAAGATATTTGAACTTGAAGTAATCCATGCAGTGTGGTTTGAAATGGTAAATTTTGAGAATAAACATAGGGGGCGTTGAAGACGGCCTTATCATAGTAATTTTGACATATGCTTCAATGCTCAATGTCTCTTGATTAAAAAAAAGAAACATTGAACATCGTCACACTTTTCAAAATTTCTGTGACTGGCGTTTTTGATGCCTTCTATGTTTATTCAAAAAAAAAATCTATTCGTAACACATTGCACGGATTACTTTGAGTGCAAATATCTTGAAAAAGGTTACTCCACTCAACTTTTACAAGTAGAACCTTTTTAATATAAAATGATGGAGACATCTTTCAATTAAAAAAAAATGTTCGTGTGCGTACAAAAAAGTTATGACCATTTGGATGAGTGGAAAGATGTGCAAGTGGCACCCCCTTACATGTAATAGCCATAACAAGGCCAGATATGAATTTTGCATGTCAAACAACCCCCATATATCAATTTTAATCAATATAACTTGATTATTTCAAAAGTTATTTGAAAAAAAAACAAAGATTAAAATTCAATTTTGACAACCTGTATCTCTGTTACATGTATCTACTTTCGGGATAGACAAGTTCGAGGCGATCGCAATTTTTGTGTGTGAGGAATCTGCTGTTACCGTATGTCCCATTCTTTCTGAGACACCCTTTATTTATGGAAGTGTTTCTATGCAAAAAATCAAGTGAAAATAATAACTACCACGACCGACATTCCTACTTGAAATCTTCAGATTAACAGGTTAATCAAGTAATATCAGGAATATATTCACGTTTTTGCTTTTCCTCCTCCAGTAATTATGTTCTATTATCCTATACTACTTATTATTAGTGTGATTTAAAAGGTGTCCGTCCTTTTATAGCTGGTTATCAAAATCTGGCAGATTGGCAAAAGCTCACCAAAATTTTAGCCATCTCATTGTTTGGCAACCGTTTGAGTAAGTTGATGTGAGTATTTTTGTGAAAATGGAAAAAGCCGGTATCTAGGTGTCGATGCATAAGAAGTGTGTGCGTGCCAGCACTCTGCATGCACCATTATTTACCACCAACATTAGGCAGCTGACTTTAAACGTGGCTTTTATCATCTTGCATATCACAATAAAAATTCTTATCGAAAAGTGCATAGCATACAATATGCCGCTTATGCTGATTTTCGTAGATTTCAAAAAGGAATTCGACGCAATAGACCAACAGAAACTATTAAGTGGCGTCTACATTATTTCGAATGGTGTCGATCGATAATGTTGATCCAGTGTGGATGGTCGCCCAACATTGTCGATCCATGTCGGGTCGAATCGAATGTAATCCAAACCAAGTCGGTACGGATAAAAGGAAGTCAAATCGACAAGGCTAGTTTGGACGTGTCGAAGAATGTTGTTCAACATTTCCTGAAGCCAAACCAATTCAAAATATTCTCAGTTTTGATAATGGCGCGGCGATGTATGTCGGTCAACACGTCCACATTGGTATACTGATAATTCGGACGAGTTAGTTGACATTCGAATGAGATTTGCCGATCGACCTTGTCGTGTAACTGGGCGAGTCAGGGTAACCGATGGTCGATGGACAAAAAAATATTACAGTGGAGACCAAGGGTGCAAGCGTACAGAAACAGAGAACGTCTTCAGCCCGAAGGAGTGACGACAGGAGACTCACAATGGATGGATGCTGATGTCACAGGATCGGAAAGAGTGGCAAAATGTGAGAGGGGCTTTTATCCAGCAGTGGACAGTATAGGCTGATGCATGATGATGATATAATCTTGGGAGACGATGAACTTTCAAAACGACAAAAAAAAGAACCACTGGCGATTTACCCCCCGACGATACCCAAATGGTGCTAAAAGACCGTCGAGTTACAATAACGGTGATAGCAAACGCTACGAATGTGTCCAAACAACGTTTTTGTCATATATTGAATCAAGAAATTTCATGAGAAAGCTGTCGCGTTTGCTCATCTTAGACCGATATTACACCAAGCGAAAATCTGTTCGAAGAACAGTGGTGGTTGTTATGGATCTACCTGAACCATGAATATACCTTTAGTATTTGCCTGAAACAAGAATACGGTCAAAATAAAGTACTGCAAAAAGAAAACCGGCTTCAAAAAAATAATGATTGTTTTTTGGCTAGGTGCCATTTGTTTTTTTATTGTTTAGATAGTCATAAAGTTAAGTTTATCAATTCTGTTTAAACAGAAAAAGTGAAGGCGCAAATAAAGGAAAAAAATTCTGTTTCACTACCTGAGAGACAACGAGCGGTTGCTATGGAGAAAATCTACGAACAATTACGCCCGAATAATAGACTTCTTCCCTTATCTATAAATTGCAGTGGAAGGACATTCGTTTTCGTTAAATTACCTTGATAATAGTATATTATACAGGGTGAACCAAACTAGAACGAAAACGAAACGGCATTGATTTTGGGCATTTAACGTCATAAAAAAACACTCGGATACGTCAATTTTGTTTTTGAGGTGGACACTTCCTCAGCGTTCAAGCAAACCCTTATCTGCACCTCCTTGAGCAGGATGACATGACACTCCCCTCCAAAATCTCAAATGGTTTGGGGGGTCCAGTGGTACTTTTATTTTGAAGGAGGACGAGGAGAACCGAAGACAATACAATAAATTCAATTCAATTATAAAAGCGCTACAAAGAAATCAATAATTTTTCTCTCTCTTTCTCTCTCTCTTCTCTCTCCCTCTCTCTCTCTCGCTCTCACTCAAATTTCTCTAGTTTGGGAGAAGTTTCATTTTTCTGCCACGTGTACGATGCTGCACATAATTTTATGTTTTTCATTTATGAATAATTACACGCAAAAGTAAACTTCTCCAACTTAAAAGGATATGGTGAGAGACAAAAAATCTTCAAAATGAGCTATTATTCAATCATTTTGACGAGGATGTATTTCACAAAAAAAAAAGAAAAAGGTTGAACTAAATCCACGTCAAAATAATTGAGTAATAGTTTTTTTTGAAGATTTTTTGTCCCTCATCATATACTCTTAGGCTGGAGAAGTTGACTCCTGTGGAAAATTATTTAATAAATAAACAATGAGAATGACAGCAGAGGCTTGAAACTAGGCAGTTCGGCAGTTGTAAGCAAGGTCGAAGGACCTTCAAAATAAGGTATCACTCGACTCCTCTTTCCATTTAAGATTTTAAGGGGGAGATTCACCCTGCCCACGGGGCTGCAGATGAGGGTTTGCTTATACGCTTAAAAACTATCTCCCTCAAAAACAAAAAATAATCGATAATCTTTTATGCGATTATACATCAAGTTGAGAACCTGAACATAAATTTCAATCGCCTCCCGAATAACGTGAGCTATCCTATTACAAATACTAAGTTTATCATTCTAAGTTGAGAGATATCCACTGAAAGATTATTTTCTCCCTGAGCAATGGTTATGATTACTGAAGAATACTGAAGATGCAAGTTGATCTCGATCAGACAATAATAAAAAGTTCCTTTCGCTATAATCTGATATTTTCTGAATAGTATGAGTATGTATTTTAGCAGGTCATATAGAGGTTACTTATTTGAATATCCGTTAGATCTCAGAAGAACAGTTAATGTGCGGACAAATGAAATAGTTTTGGTTCTGTAAGCGTAAGAGGGTAAGTTCGCTTTGGGAATCTTCAGTGCAGTAGTATACAGGGTGTAACAGAGTAAGTGTTACAACGTGAAACTGTAGATTCGTTATCAAAAAAGAAAAGAAAAGATTTCTCAACGAAAACTTTCCGCGGGCTTTCGTTTTCGATATACCCTCAAAGTTATTAAAAAAAAAGATTTTTCTTCAAATACTTCTAAACCACTTGGAATATTTTTATCAGATTTGGTACAGTGTCAAAACTCACTAGTTAGGATTATTTTATTGAAAAATCGATTAAAAAAATTAACCAGTGGCGTAGTTATAATACACCCTGTATATCGAAATCGAAAGTCCGCGGAAAATTTTTTCTAAGGAAAAATATTTTTCTTTTTTGATAAAGAATCTACATTCTCACGTTGTAACACTTACTCTGTTACACCCTGTATAATGGTTTAACTGTATACCAAGTGCTGGAGGAAGGAGCATCACCAAAGTTTTAATCTGTGTTCAGTGACATAACGATCGTTGTTCATTGAAAAAGTGATTTTGTTTTGCGGACATAACACTGACGACATAAATTCTTTTCCAAAACTTCATCTAAATCAGACATTTTGGTCAAAGCAGAAAGTGTCGTGAAAAAAGAAAAAAAAATCCAGATCCGAGTAGGCTGAAAAAGGGATATTCTCAACGTCCGTCTGCGTTTTTTTCAAAATTGTCCTCTATAAAATGGCAAGTTATAGGTAAGTACTTGAATAAGGCAACAAATTAAATGGTCAGTATTTCAATTTTATGGACATTACTCTTCGGCATTATTTTATTTCCCTTGGTCAGTATGATAATAAATGGTCGGTTGAAATAATGAAGGGTCAGTAACATAAAGAAGTGGTCAGTAAAAATAATAAATGGTCAGTATAATAATAAATGGTCGGTTGAAATAATTAACGGTTAGTAATATGAAGAAATGGTCAGTAAAAATAATGAAGGGTCAGTAACATAACCAAGTGGTCAGTAAAAATAATAAATGGTAGATATGAATAATCAAGAGTCAGTATCATAAAAAAACGATCAAATAAATTAGTAAATGCCTGGTGAAAATAATGGACAGTCCATAAAGTTAATTAAGCGACAGTAAAATAATGAATGGTTGGTCATATATTTTATTTCGTATAAATACAAACATTTTTACAACGGAACGAAACACAACTTAGTAAAGAGAAAACACTCTGCCTTTATGTCATGATGAAGTAGTCAGATAGGTTTCTTTTAGAGGCGGATTTAGTTTGGGTTAGTTTGTGTTGGTAATAGAAATTGATGAAAAATATGCAGCGGCTCGTTGGTTAGCACTAGGTTAACATTACAATTATTATTATATATCATAATTGACGTGTTCTGTATTGGTATTATGTGTATCAAGTTTGGGTTAGTTTGAGTTAGTTTAAATTAGTACTGACTATCGCATGGCCATTTATTATTTCTTACTGTACATTTGTGGAATTATTACCAGCTAATAAGTCATACTGACATTTCATAAATTTTTACTGACCAATAGAATCACAATAGTGAACATAGAAATACAGGCCAAATAGTACTTTTACTGCTCAAAAATTCCATTTTTACTTATCATTTTTAACAGAAATACTGAGTCTTCTACAATATTATACTGACTGCTTGTGATATTATACTGTACATAATGAATTAAATACTGTTCAGTTTATTACAACCCCTTGAATAATAAAAAGATGAAATCAAATTGGTGGATAGGAGTACATACTCAGAAATACGTATTCCATCCACTGACATATTATTATGTATTTACATTATTTTTCCGTGAGAAAGACGGACGGAAAAAATATGAATGAAGGAAAATATTCACATTTTCCTGAACTTTAGAACTTGCTTTAGAACGACGTTATAGCATAAGATTTCTTTCTTGAAATAAAAATAGTTTTCTTGATGAGATGATTGAGAAATGAGACGATACATATTTTTCACCCTCCTTTGAACCCCTGGTTGCTACCACCTACTTGCCTACAATTCGCACGTTTTAACATTCTATCCTTATCTACATAAAACTTTCTTCTGCGTTATCCCATTAAGCACTTTTTTAAAGGTGCTGTTTGTTCGTCTCAAACCATGGATTTAATTTGTAAACTGATATTATTTGGGTAATGAGATAATTTAATTCAACAGTAATCTCAAGCTTCGAAACAGCCAGTTATTTCTCGATAATAAATAACTGTATCGATGAAGACAATTGTAAAACGAGTTACTCATGACAATAAGATTAATTCTCTTTCTCTGTGTCGTATCTACATTATTATTGATGTTGAGCTTCTTCGAGGTTAACTGCAGAGAACTAGAATCTATTTCTCTTGATAACTGCATGGCTCAATTTTATTTATTTGTTATAAACGCTTTACGGCGGACTTTGTTCTGGAATTATGAGAATATGGGTTATGACACATTTCAACTTCAGCTGAAAAATGAGTCATGACGTCTGGTTTTGGATAAACCGGACGTCAAAATACACGTCTTCTTGAGATTCCATACGTATAACTAAACAGATAGACTAAAGATCGATATCAAATAATTCAATAAGATAAACCGACAAAAAAAGATGGGTACTGGGTTGTGACGGTTCACTGTTATGCCATTTGGATTATGCAACGCCCCTGTTACGTTTGAAAGGCTAATGGAAACGGTGCTCAAGGGTTTATCATTGTCAACATGCCTGGTGTACTTCGACGACTTAATCGTAGTTGGCAAATCATTTGAAGGCCACCTGAAGAACTTGGAGGAGGTATTCCGGAGACCAAAAAGTTCTGTTTGAAGCTGAGCCCAAAGAAATGCCAACTGCTTGCGAAGTCAAGTTCAATACCTGGGTCATATCGTGTCGATCGAGGGAGTAGCTGTCGACCTGCAAAAAGTGAAGGCGGTTGAGGAAGATTCCTGGGTTTGTGCACGTACTACCGACATTATGCTCAAGGGTTTGCCAGATCGCCCGACCTCTTCATAGTTTTACGGAGGCACAGAGGCGTTTCCAGTATGGGATGAAGAATGCCAGAAAACTTTCGGCACGTTAAAAAGGGCACTTGTCAGCGCGCCCATCCTTGGCTATCCACTACCTGAAAGGAACATGAAAGGGTCATCGGTTACTTCAGCAAGACTTTGTCGAGGCGTGAAAGGAACTCTCGCGTTACAAGAAGAGAACTGCTGGCAGTAGTCAAAGGGGTAGAGCCCTTCTACAAGTTCCTCTACGGAAGAAAGTTTTTGCTGAGAACCGACCATGCTGCACTCAAGTGGCTTCTATAATTCAAGAACCCGGAAGGTCAAGTGGCTCGTTGGATCGAGGGACTCCAGGAGTTCCATTTCGACACTGAACATCGAGCTGGATCAAGCTACAAGAATGCTGATGCCTTGTCCAGAAGACCTTGCCCACAACTCTGTAAGCACTGCCATAGAGCTGAGGAGAAGGAAGCCAGCATGTGCAGAAGAACTGTGATATACGTCTTCTGGCAGTCTTACGCACTTCGTGAAGACCAGGAGAAAGATCCAGATCTTAAGCTTGTCATCGGATGGAAATAGGCAGACCAACGACAACTTGGCAAAAAATCTCGCGATTCTCGACCACCGTTAAATCCTACTGGGCTCAATGGGACTCGATGGTTCTCAGTAAAGGCATTCTGAAGAGGCTGGTGAAGAATCTGGATGGCACGGAAGATGTAGTAGTAGTAGTAGTAGTAGTTTATTTGGACATTTTCGATTTACATAATATTTGATTTGACAAAAAGCTAAAATTATTTGGTAGAGTGATTGATAAGGGCACCTAGGTGTGTTGGACACCTGTGTGTGCCAGTGTTCCTAAACATAGTTCCTAACTAAACTACGTGACTAAATTAAAACTAGCTATCCTAGTGTGATGTCTATCGTGCTTACAGTATGTTCACAGTTTTCATTCATATGTTTTGGTTCAGGTTAGACAAGAAGTTCTTCAGATTATTTAAAATATAAATTTTACTACTTTTACTAAAAAGCTTTACTTTATTTATTGCTGTCATATTAACTGGTAACATGTTGAAGAATTTTGGTGCTGAATAGTCAAGACATTCAAGATTGAATGTTGTGTTGCTCATGGGCATAACAAGTTGACGATTTTTGTTCGATATAGTCTGATGTGGATGGGTTACATATGACTTCATGTTTGATTTTTTATAAGTGTATAAACCATTGACTTTAAATACTATAGACTGGGCATCCCATTCATAAAATGGTATTAGTCTTGACGCCAACATCACAATAAGTGCGAAAGAGACAACACTATGAGTGGAAAGAGATAAAACGAGGAATCCGAACCCATCGGGCAACACCGCATGAGAACATGTGATTCTAATAATACGTACGTCCGAACTCGATTTTCATCTGGAACAGCGGCGGCACGTTTCGAGTTTCTACCGTTATGAATGAAAAATATAAATGAATATTAATTTGGGTAGGTACCTATGTCTTTATTGTTATATGACAGTATATCACATTTTTGACTTTCTGAATCAATAAAAATTGAAATTTTCATAACATTAAAAATTAAATCTCCTGGTGTTCTTCCGACAATAATGAATGGACAATTTGCATACATTTTCAAATGACTTGAAATTTTATATACGTATTCTAGACATCAATTGAAAGTCACCAGCGAAATTTTTTTTCCGAAATACCCAAAAATATACTAAATAAATGAAAAAGAAGACGCGAATTTCACTGCGTGATCGCAAACGGGGTGGGGCCATATTCCCCTTCCGAGAGAGAGAGAGAGTCATCTCAGTCAATACGTCTGACGGAGATAGATAGTGTATTCTGTGACGTAGTGTATGTTGATTGGCGCTCTTTAATCGGTGATTACTACATTATTAGAGGTCGTAGGTTGATTTTTTAAACATCGATGGCATCAGTACTTACTGATCCTTATATTTTTCATATTTCCAAAAAATGTGCAAATTGTCCATTACGGTTCCGAATAAAATGACAACCAAAATACAAAATATATTTCGCCTTTCTTACATATCTCTAAGGCCATTTTACTCAATTTGCCATACGATTTTTGTTTTTGGAGACGGGAAACTGTATGGTCTGCCGGTGAGACATGATTGGCAAGCTTCCCGGTTTTATATATTTGATTCCATCAATGTCACGTAAATAGTCTTGTGGGTTAAAATGGGCCGAACACAAAAAGGAAGGTTTGATTCGAAGTCGGTCCTCGTCAATCCTCACCAAAGAACACCAAATATTTCGCAGCTCTTCATTTTTTGGAAATCTAAAATTGGATAACAAGAAAAAAATATAAAAAATAGGAAACAGCAACGTTTTACTTTTCTTGTTTCTAATACATAAGTATATGTACAGGCGAAAAGTATTATAAATAAATGGCCGAAAAACTATTTTTAACTATACCAAAATGATTATCAGTGTTGGAAAGTGAGTGGAGATAAATTCAAAAAAATATGGTGCAGGAGTCATACTAAACAAAGACCGCAAATATTGGTATACCTGTAAATTGAAGCAGGTAAGCAATATTGTTTATTGGTCTATTCTTCTTTAAATTAATGTCTAGACATAAATTTAATTTTGTATGTTTAGACATAAATTTGGCCCAAAAACATTTATGTCTAGATATACATTCAAAGAAGTATGGGCAACTAAAAAATACATAATGCGTAGGTACCCTGCTTCGATTTGCAAGTACGAATATTTGCAGTTTCTATTCACTTTTCGCATTCTCCAGAAAATTAAACATTTTTTATATATCCTATACCTACCTTAAAAACAAAATTGCCATTTTTTCTGGCACGTTTTAAAATGTAAAGGTTTATTCGGAAGCCTTGGGAACAGGGTAAATATCTATTTTCAACCATTGAACTTTTATTTAAAACTTTTTTCCAAAAGTCAAATCAAAAAGTGAATTGCGGGGTCCATTTAGCTGTGCCCTGTACAAGGTTTTTTTATATATTAATTTAGACCCCCTTTATCTTTTTTATTTGACGTTTCTGACAAAAATGTCCCTTCATAAAAGTCTATTGATTGGTTTCGAGCAAATTGTTGGAAAAACTATATTTCGCTTTTACAGGAAGAAAGACTGGGCGTCGTCAAAATTTTTAATTCCAATTGAAAGGTACAGGCAAAGAGGGCGATATGTCAAAAAGTTAATTTCGAGATAAACGCGAGGTTTTAAGAGCTCTAAAAAGTGATTATAATAATAATAATTGTAAAAGTAAGCATGTAATATGAATATCCTTTCTTATTTGAGAACAATCGGTTCCTATTGCATAAAACACTACCATTCAGGCTTTTTTTCCAAATCAGTTTTATTTTTTCGTTGTTACCTATTCACGAATAAAAACAAACATTTAAACTTCCTGAAGATTGAAAAATCCTCATTTTCATGAATGAAATATGATGATGCCTACACTCTACACCACTGGATCCCTCTCCAGTCAATGCTCAATGCAAATTTGACACTTACCTGTGAATGGTGATTTCTGGATCCGAATGGTCCAGTTTTTGACACAGCAAGCACAATCTTACCATTTTTCACAAATAAAGTCACAATACTACACTTCACAAGCACGAAAGTAGAAGTTTTCAAGTTGAAACCCCATGGCATCACCGCACTACCTTCAAAATCGATACCTGCTGTTTAAAGGCAGCGTTGCCGTGTACTAGGACTAATATTTACTATGTATCGCCTGTATCCAATGCACAAAAATTCATTATTTAATGAATGTTAGTAATTAAGCTTTGAGTAGCACAAAAATGTTTCACATTATTTATGATATGAAATAATATCATCATTAGACACTATCACCGTTGTTCAACATTGAGTTGATTCACACGAAATCATGGTTGTAAATGTGTCTGATTATGCGATAATCTAGAATAGTGAACCTTGATGCACCTTCTTGAAAAATGAACAATACTCAATCCTCCTTAATTTTCATTGTATCATGTCTTATCAATCAATTTCGTACACAGAGGAATTTTCATTGATGAAGATTTGCCCAAATCGGCAACCGCGTCCAAAGCAGGTCAGTTTTCGGCGACGCAGATAGATATAACTCGACAAGGATAGCGATACAGTGAATTTCTCAAGACATACGTCCAAAATTGGATGATGGTGCCATTATTT
Organism: Orchestes rusci; assembly: GCA_958502075.1. Lineage (NCBI taxonomy): Eukaryota > Metazoa > Arthropoda > Insecta > Coleoptera > Curculionidae > Orchestes > Orchestes rusci. Next base: position 73,117,736 of record OY293304.1, read on the forward strand.
TTGAAGGTTTCCTTCTCTAAAGCCTTATAAAACTCAATGGTATAAACAGACCGAATATATGTATAAGCATCTAATATTACATAGTTCCGCGTTATACAACATATTCGTTGGGTATAGTTTGTTTCTCTTGAATATAACTTTTAATATGTAATTTTGAACTGTCATGATTGGTTGTAGTTTACTTTTGTATGCTCCACCCATGCAAAGTCCATATCCCAAGAGAGATTCCACCAGTGATTTATATCATAAGTTGTTAGTTTTCTTGACAATATTTCGGGTCCATAGCATCTGTCCGACCGTCTATTTGTACGAACGTACATTTGTCCGACACATTTATAGTTTTGTTGCCAAATTGTGCATTCAGTTTGTCTAAGGAATCTTGAGACAGGAGCATGAACAGGAACCTTCTTTATCGACCACAGGCATGTGCCATCACTGTTGCCAAGTGTTCGCACTTTTCTAGAAAATTACCATTTTATTATAAAATGGTATTACACTTCAAATCACAACGTATTATTAAATTATAGGTATTTCATTTCAACATTTGGATTACGTTGGGTAGGTAATAAATTATACTTATTTGATATTCATAGTATTTGTGGAAGAAAAAGAAGTGTGCTTTTGTCACTGATTACTGTTGGACTATTTTGTATTAGGTTTCGTAAGGGCCTATTTTTCGGAATGAATGTGTTATTTATCTATAGGATAAGGTATTAGCAGAGTAGGTACAACAAGTTAGTTTTGGTATCGGTGCTTTAATAAAAAAACCGATGAGAAGAAAATTCAAGAATCTTTTAAGCATAAATTAATTATTGAAATAAAATACCTATAGGTATATGATATATTTGCATCTTGTTACAAAATATTGCAATTTCAAGTTTATATGAGATCAATTCGTCTATATCGACATAATTTAGGTAACACCTTCTTTTTGTTTCTGTTTGAGATAATTGGAATTGGTAGGGTTATTCATTATATTTTGACCCCACCCCTACTGCTCTTATTATGAGTGATAGAAAGAAACTTTGAATAGAAAAGTTTTAGGTTTTTTCACGTAGTATCTTTCGGTGAAAGCAGAAATAAAAAATCAACTTCACAACATTGAACAAATTAACTGAGTCTTATTTTTTTAAGTAGAATACTCTATATTTTATGATATATTTTGGTATTTGGTTCAGCAGTTTCTGCGCTATTCAATTTCAAAGTCACATAAAATTACATCACGTTGATCTGAATTCTAACGTATCTTAGTAACCCAGATCAAGGTTCTGTATATAATTTCTATGAGACTTTGAACTTGAATAGCGCAAAAGTCTCTGAATCAAATACCAACATATTATTATATTATACAGGGTTATTCACGTTATTCGACACGAAACATTATGGCTGAAGTATCTGATTTTGAAAAAATTTTTTTTCTGGATGGTTAGGGACCCTTCAAGGCTACATTTTAAAAATATTTTCACGTTATACAGGGTGTCCCCAAATTCAAAACGCATCAAAATTGTATTTTTTTAAATGGAACCCCCTGTATTTTAATTGACATTTCAATTCTTTCCTCAATTTGGAACAAAAATTGTTATACAACTAATGTTCCTGAATTCAACCGTTATCGAGATATCGCGTCTTAAAAATGGCATTTTTGCACCTTTGACATGCTATAAAACTCAAACTATTCAAGTTAGAGAAAAATGGTTTGCACTTTCCTATCTTAACTTTTCAAGAGCTATTCTGTCATTTGAATAGAAGGTACTGTCAACTGTCAACTTTTTTTGACACATTTTGACATTTTTTCGCAAGAATGAATTTAATCTTCTTGAATAGCACAATTCACTCATACAGGATAAAATAGTTTAAAATTAGTTAAAATGAATTAAAATGTTAAAATTTTTAAAATTAGCATAGTTGTGTATATAATCTTTGGTTGTACTTATGTCTACTGTTGTTGTACCGCCATTTCTATCAGTTAACGTTTGTTCATAGTCCCTTTTATAGTTTTCATGTATTTTATTGATAATTTATTCATTTTAACCGTAGACATAAGTACAACTATGCTAATTTTAAAAATTTTAAAATATCTTCTCAAATAAACTCAGGAAATAATAATAACGTTTTTGAGAAATTTCGGTTTTTTTCGAATATCTTCAGAAATGGTGGGAATTTTTCAAATGTCAAAATGATATTTTGTTGAGCATAAAAAATTTGCATCCATTCAATCGACCCTGTATCTTTTATAATAACTGAGATCCCCATGCATGCACTCGAATCTGTGGCACCCTGTATACGTACACCCCATGTTTACTGACGTGCATTTTTAGGCACATTGGTCGGTTGTTATGAAATTATTTTATTTTCCATTTTTCACAGTTTGAACACAAATAGGTTCATATCTACATTTATCTGACGTTTTAATGGTTTTTATTTTTTAACTCATCGGAAAAAATGAAACATGAAACAACAGAAAATCAAAACATGATTTTCACCTTGTAAGAAAACCTATCACTAACTATTTTTCCTAAAAAAAAGTCTCTCCAGGTCCGGTTCTGGAAAAGTCAAATTCAAACGAATATCTGTAAAAAATACTAAGAACCTCGGATATATTCTCTGGAGTTTCAAACAAAATCGCTTATGGTGTTCAGATACAAAATGTGGATCATCCTCTCATAATCTATTTACCATAAAAAAAAAATGCACACTCATTTCGGACTCATCCTGTATGTGTGGGTGTATTGTACATTCCGTCGAGATTCAATCAATTTAGGATAATCATTACATTTTTGACTACTCATTAGTAATCAATTAATACTACGCAGCCTACTCAATTTCATTACTCATTGAGAATGCCGCATAAATTTGGACAAGAGAATGTTTACTGTTTACCACCTGTCGCGTTGAGGGGATCTCCAATCAAGCGTTCGCCACTCGACCAGCACAGTACTGACTGAGGGCATACTGTCCATACTGAGGGTTAAGAAAGGAGTGAACCCCACCAGTGAAAAATAACAATTGTTGTAATGGAGCGGAAGAATGGTAAAGTGGCACTTTTCGAATTAAAATCCATGCAAAAAATGGAAATAATTACATAGTCGTGAAAAAAATGATTCTTAACACGTGGGAAAATATCACTTTCCGCGCAGTCGTTAGGAAAATATCTATTTTGAGTCCCGCATAGCGGACAATAATATTTTATTTATGTTTCATTAACTACGTTATGAGAATTTTTAAATTTATTTTGTTGAACCTAATGTAGAAATTGAAAAATGTATATTATGTGATGAATTCAATAGTTTACCGAATGATCTCAAAAACTGTGATATCCCTAATGTTTTTAAACGTCTTTTATAGAATCATGTATTGCCCACATTTAATTCATTGTATGCATGTTTGTAAAATTATATTTTGTTGTGATTTCTTAGTTTTTATATTTTTATTTGTAAATAAAGTTTTGTTTATCCAAGTACCTATCAGGGTGTCCGGAAAGTCAACGATAATACTAAAAGGGGTGACGGACCAACTCATAATAAGCTTCCAGAAAAACATAATTTGACCTCAGTAAAAAAAATATTGTAACGAGTTTCGCTATAGAAAACACTGTTCAGCTTTAAATAATTTATTTTACAAGTCACTATGTACAGAACTCACTATTCAAATACAAAATCACAGCTTATTTATGTTTTACGATTTATATTTCACGACGTATTCATTCAGAACTGAACTAACTAACTTTTTTTTTTTTTTTTTTTTTTTTTTCATGGGATCCGGCCCAAGGGTGGAGAATCTGAAACCAGACACCCTATGATCCGAGACCATAGGGTAGTGTGGGGTTCGCCCACTAAACTCCACCCACGCATTAGAACGTCAGGGATAATCCCTTTAGTGTTCCAATCTTCTTACAGTTTATTGACTCTTTGGTACCGGGTTACCTTCCGAAGGCATCTCAATCATGGGTAGGAGCGCCAAAAACCGGTCCTACCCATGTGTCGCATCTAAAGGCTACGAAATAAAAAGAAAAAGAAAATAAAAATACGAGCAAGCTGGAAGCCTCTACCAGCAGTTAATCGCGTACGAGACGGATTTCGTCCTAACTTAGGTCTAGCGCCTTGGTGCGTTTTTTATCTCTGATTGTCGCTAACTAACTTGAAATGACAGATCTCATTATATACCCTCGCCAGGATTGAGAGAACATTCCAGATATTTTTAGAAAAGCGCAGAACGTTCGACGCCGCTAGCCTAGCTAGAATGTACCAGAAGCCAATAGATTCCAAACAATTCTACACAATGTGGTGGCTGCGGCGGCGCATTCACCATGTTTGTCACAATATGGTTTTCGAGATATTTCCACTTGAAGTTCAAAATATTCAAGAAATCTTATTTTACAGAGAAATAATAATTTATAAAACCATATAGAGTTTTTACTAAGGTCATATTATGTTTTTCTGGATGCTTATATGAGTTGGTCCATCACCCCTTTCCGGACAGTTCGGACACCCTCGTATACTTGAGTAGATAAACTTGTTTTTTATTATGTACACTTTTATATCTGTTTCCCCTTCGTAGAAAAATGCTAATAAAGAAATATTTATTTATTATTTAATATAATGTTCTAATTGGAAAAATCCAATCGCGGCGATAAGGGCCCCCGTGGCTTGCGGCCTCCAAAATTTTCCACAAATTAGGTACAATTTGTGCACTCCAAAATTTACATATCATGTCAACATGCATATCGGCTTACCTTAATGCCGAATAACGAACAGTGGAGGAAATTCCAAACTTTTTCCTTGCATGAACTGGAGAGTGGAGGAATGGAATTGTTTTATTGTGGTTATAATATAGACCAGATTCATTATTAAGTTGCATCGGAAAGTTATTGTATGAAAAACTGATCCTCGCCAGATTTAAAATAGAAGTTGGAAAGCTTGAACTCACCACACACCAATTGGAGTTTGCTGAAAAACTGAGTAACCACCTACTGGACCTCCTGGCACAGCTTCTGGTAGCCGAAATACTTGAAGACGTAACGCACGGATTACAAATTAATTAAACAATCATCAGAACTTTATGTAAGAAACAATGAATAAACTTGATTAAAAACACATATAATTGAAGTCCATAAGTTACAAAGGGTCTAAGTGCCAAAAAACGAATTCCTAGGAAATTGATACAAACTGATATGCGTTTCATGAAAAAAGAATAATTGACTATATTGGCAACGGAATAATTTATTTTTCCATTCTTTCAATACAGTATCGGGGTCCACACGTAGGCCCGTTTTATGCTATAAAATAAAAATTGTTGAAAATGGCACTTTGTAACCTATATGGTCTTCAATTTACAAAAAAAATATCAGATCAATCGAAATCATTTTATAATAAGACTATATATATTATGAAATGATCGAATCTAACTGACTCAAACCAATTCGTCAACCCATTGGGTTTTTGTGGGTCTTATCATAAATCCAGAGGTAAACAGTATCACTAGTTCATAGATCAATTTTATTTAAAGTTCTGCAACTTCTGTTTTTAAAAACATATTTTCTTTCTAAAAGTACATCGATGTTAAAATCGAACAAAGGATCTAGATTATGATGATTACTCTGCTACTATGTGCTGTGGCTATTTATATGGTTACATAATAATATGCTGCATCAGCTGAATACAATACGATAGCTATTTGTTAGGGAAAATTACAATATAATTGATCCATCATGGCGCAAAAACAAATTCAACACAAAGATTGGAACCGAATTGTCCCAAACAATTCAAGAAAGAGCGTTCCCCAAGTGTCGTCACTTATATTATTTTTGTCCCCCTACCAGAGACAAACCCCCTACTATACAGGGTGTTTCAGAATAACATGCTAATAATAAAGGGGGTGATTCTTGGGCTCATTTTAAGAAAAAAAATTCATATGAACGTATGTCCTAAAAAATTTTTCTATTTCCCAAAAAATATGCAAACCAAAACCCGCATGGACGGCACTGGTCAGAATAATTAAATTGTTGGTGCATCAAAAAATGAGTATTAATGCCTAAAATACATGACCCAGATTTCATAAAGATATCTACAGTAATGACAAAGTTATTGTAAAAAAAGTATCTATTTTTTAAAACTTTGACACCCTGTATCTCAAAAGTTAAGGCGTTTAGGACATACGTTCATATGAATTTTTTTTTCTTAAAATGAGCCCAAGAATCACCCCCTTTATTATTAGCATGTTATTCTGAAACACCCTGTATAAATTGTATGGATCCGATACTACCACACAGCTTATTTTTCTGTGCCCACACTACCAACCCCCAACCCCCTTAATACATGATACTATAACAGTTTGTTGTAGTATCATGGCTACCAACTTCAAAAATATCAATGTATGGCGTCGACATCCTCCTTGATTTCACGACAAAAAAACCAATTACAGCTCGACACCGTTTATATGCTGACATACCATCTAACTATTATGACAAACAATGGAAAATTACGATAAACCCAGCAAAAACACAGGCAATATAATTATTATCACACGTAAAAGATCCAACACAATACCCACAATAACAATTATCAATAATCAAGAAATTAATTGGAAAAACGAAGCTTTTCATTTTATAAATAAAAACATTTGTATTGAAAAATATCATATAGGTAATTAACTAGATAATAGTCAGTATAAATCAAATCAAATTGTGGCGGCGGCCTTCCATATTTCATTCTTCGTCGCGACAAAGAATAACTTTGGTCCCGTATCTCGTCCAAAATCAGAAAAACCCATTTGAAAAATCCAATCCACGACTTGGCAACCTAACTTCGTGATGTAACTCCGTCAGACACGTGCTTGCAATCGCCGCGGCGGGATAATAGAAATAATGCGAACAACCGGCAACATCTGTCGGACAAACGTACGGTCGCACAAATAGATGGTCGGACAAATGAAGGGTTCCCAATATTTCCCTGAGTAAATAAAATTTTTGAATAAGTGTTCGAATTTTTTTTGTCAAATAGTTAATATGGTTTGTCCATTTCACATATCACTCAAAATATATAGGAAACTCCCATGATACTACAACAAACAAGATAAGCTCACGCGCATCTTACCCGGTGACCGCCCGTTTAAAATGCCTGGGGTGTTCGGTGCCCTTTGCTAGGTTATGTTTTTAACAGCTAAGTATTTTCTCATATTTTTCCCATGCAAGGTGACCCAAATGGTCACCATGCGCGAATCGGTTCCAATTTCGTCCAGCTAGTGAGCTTATCTTGTGTGTTTTACACCTATATGCACCGTAGAAATCTAATCCGGATGAAGTCTTTATCGCGATTATATTCCAATTTTTTGATGCACCGCAGCGCTTAAGCCTGAATCGGTCGCTTAACTCTGATCGCTCCATATTCTAGGCTTAATCGAAGAATTTCAACGAATTCTAACCTAGTCTTTCATTTGTTTATGTTTTTCGTACAGATTTTGAGGTTTTGCGACTAAAGACAAAACTATGAGAGTGAAATATTAACGGAGGATTATTTAGATTTTTGAAAAATCATCGATTGGTGTAGGATTCTTTTCCAATTCCAATAGGTATAGTCAATGCTCGAGTCAATGAGTACTATACAAAATAGATCTTATTATCAAGCAGTATTTATTGCTCCACAATACACTCATAATAATGCGAATTGCTCAATAGAATATTGAATTGAATAGGTACCCATTTTTGTGGGTAGGTACAAAAAAAACAGTGTACCTATCACACTTGGATATCTACCGCATATTTTACCTATGATTTTTATCATTCAATCGATCGACTCAATTTGGATTGGTGTTGAAAGTAGGTAACTACCTATCTATATCCTGTAGAGGTATCTAATGGCTACCTATCTCAAAGTGTTGTCTTATTCTAATTCAATTCAAAATTTTAAGTTTATGGGTAAACCCAGACTCCCATAAACAAATAGACTTGTTGATTTACTTTTTTTATTCAAGCTTTAGATACTAATCCTCTCTACAAGATAAACTAAAATAAAAACTTTTGAAACTGATGGTCTCATCACTTTTTATTTATTTTCCCAAATGAGATTTTTTCATTCAATTTTCTTGACTTCATCCAAGTCCCAATTTATAACAGATATCCCAATATAAGAAGGTTTGTGTTTTTATCAACTATATAAGAAATTATTTTAATTATATTTGTTTTTCCTCTTTCCTTGAGTTATCAAACGATGCGTTTTCCAAAAGTTGTACATAATTGTAATAATTTCAAAGTAGGCAGATAATGATTTTGAGAATTATACAATAATGTCAATTTATCAATGGGCATTCCTCGGGGCATTCCTTTCAAAATCATTTAATTAACCACTTGTTTCTTCTGAAATATATGTTTTTGTGTTGTGAAAAGTGATGTTTTTATTAATCATCAGGGGGATGGGATTGTTATTCTTGCTGTATTAGGTAGGTATACCAGTATATAATAATCACTCACTATCATGAAATCTAAGCCCAAGAAAAGAGGAAAAGCAAATATAGGAATGATTCAAGAATAAAAGTTGATACCTACACCAAATATTGAATTTACAAGAAAAACCCCTTGGCTAATGTTTGCTAATCGTCATATCAGGCTTGCAGATGTAACTGATCCATATAGTTGCTCATTTTTCATTAAAACTTGCAAGCAAATAGCAAAACTCAATACAAATCACTCAACATAAATTTCAAAATTGTAATTGATATTTTTTTCCAGGTTATTTTGTGACGTTGTCAAATGTCTCACCAGGGATTAACGATCCTTGCAGCGAATTCTTTGGTGCATACCAACCACCGCTTAATCTAACTTTGAAAATTAATCGAGATTGGCTAAGCTCACATACGGTGCATATGGCTGTTAGTATCATGGGAAACTCCCATACAAAAGTTTGAAATTAAATTCGCCAGCGCCCTACAACGGGTAGTCCTCGTACTTTTGACTATTTTTTTCCAAAAACGTTGAGAAATCTGTTTTTATTGCATACGGTGGAGCCATCTATTGGATAAAATAGGATTTATACCACGTTCGAAATTATAATTCAAATATTTATCACATGGTTTATCAAAAGTTATTCTGAAAAAATGCATAACTATTTTTTAAACACGTTCATTTTATAATGTTCAAAAACTATGTCCTGGACAAATGCAACCTATGCATATTTTTTAGTTTATAACTTTTGATAAGAACTCACGATAAGCTTACATTATAGTCCAATCCAAGGTTCAAACACAAATTTCAAGATGATCTAGGTACTCAAAATTAGAAACTTACGGCACAAAATTCAAATTACATGTGAAATGACAATGACGTCTACACTGAGGAAAACGCGTTCACTAGATACGTTAGTTGAATTTTTTTAGTAGTCGTGACAAGAAAAATAGTTATCACAATCGCCCTTCTTCTGTTGTTACAGACATTTTGATTTAGTTACACCTTGCAAGGTACTGCAACTCACCATTCTAGTTCCGAACACTACACATTTTTGTGAAGACACAGCTAACTAATATTTTGTTTGTGGCAACATGCTTATTTCACTAAGTGAGCGGGTCAGATCAAAAATAACCAAAATTCTACTCAAAAGTTAGTTGTGGCAACTTGGTTCTGACAACTAATGATGCTTAGTTAGTCCTTCGACCACTTTCGAGTCAATATCCAACCAATAGAATCTAGCATTTTTGAACCGGAGTCAGCCGAACCCAGTAAACTCCGTATGTATTCCAGTTTCCCATCATTCTTGAACGATACTTCTACCGGACACCTCCGCGTTTTGCTGTCAATAGTTTTTGTCCTTCGTTGTCGCCGTTGAGTCGTTGATTAAATCAACGGCATTTATTTATTGAATGTTAGCTGAGTGGGGAGCGTTTCGAGATGGACATAAGTGAAATCAGTGCCAATAATAATCTTAATTAATTGGAGATATACAAAGTGTTTCCTACTTGTGTACAATGAATTCAAGGGAGTCTTCCTGATCTAGTTCCATAAAAAAAACCCTATAAATATAATATGAGACCGGAAGTGCATTGTTTTCAAGACACCTACAGGTTGCCTTTTTTTTTGAAAAATCGTTTTTTTTTCACGAGTGTTTCAGATATCCTTGAACCGATTTATTTGAAATATTGCAGTCTTCAAAACGCCGATTTAGAAAAAAAATCAACGCCCTGTATTATAAAAACAATGCATCTCTGGACTAATTTTTAAATGGTCTTTTTTTCATAAAATTAGCTCAGGAACTTGCCCTCAAATTTAATGTACGCAATTAGAAAACATCATCAGATTACTATCCAAAGTAGTCGTTACAACTAATTGGTATTAGTTAAGTCAATACAAAATTATGGTTACAGTAACTCAAAATAATGATTATAAGAACTAATATAGCTAGTTGAGTCAGCTAGATCCAATAGTTGTGGTACCTGACCTTTAAGATTTCCATTATTAATTATGGTTGTTGCAACTATTGTTATTAGTTCTGATAATTAAAAAAATATGGCTGACACAACCTCATTTGGGATATAGTTTTTCATCAACCAACCAAGGTTAGTTGATATAACTATGGATACCGCCTGTTGCCCTAACTAATTTTCAAACCTGTCCTCTATGCTATCCACACTCCTTAGCTGCAATTACTAATTTTTTAGTTATGGCGATCTTTTATTTTTTTCGGTGTAGGGTTAGGGATTGGTTATTTATGGCAACCGTTGTTAAGGAAAACCTCCGTCCCTAGCGCCATCCAACGGGTAGTCCTCTAAACAAATCCGACTTGATTTTCTGGTTGCCTAAAACTTTATTTACATTGGCTCTCATTCAAGTTTCCTATATATTTTGAGTGATATGTGGTCCATTTGAGGTGTTGATCTATCATTAGACCAAAATATTTTATGTTGGGTACGCTTGATATGGCCTCATTATTATTTAATGTCATGCGTTCAAAGTTAGGTCTGTTTGCCGAGGTCAATGATAATACAATTTATCTAGTCTTTGTCACATATCACTCAAAATATATAGGAAACTTGAATGGGAGCCAATGTAAATAAAGTTTTAGGCAACCAGTTAATCAAGTCGGATTTGTTTAGAGGACTACCCGTTGGATGGCGCTAGAGACGGAGGTTTTCCTTAACAACGGTTACCATAAATAACCAATCCCTAACCCTAGACGTCATTGTCATTTCACGTGTAATTTGAATTTTGTGCCGAAAGTTTCTGATTTCCAGTACCTAGATCATCTTGAAATTTGTGTTTGAACCTTGGATTGGACTATAGTGTAAGCTTATGTTGAGTTCTTTGAGAAATGTATCGTCCCCTGGATGTGTGGATATTTTCAACAAAACACATCCTTTCCAATAAAAGTTCTTCCACTGTTTTAGAAAAACTGGTTCAGCATGTTAAAAATCCGATTTTGAACAACAAAACTGAAGCACAACTGGGTATACAAGTCCTATACATTTTGTGGTTTGCATTTTAAAGATTCAACATTCGAAATTTAATTTAAATATTGATTCACATGGCTTATCAAAAGTTATAAACTGAAAAATATGCATGGGTTGTATTTGTCCAGGACATAGTTTTGAGACATTATAAATTGCAAGTTTTTAAAAAATAGTTATGCATTTTTTCAGAATAACTTTTGATATACCATGTGATAATATTTGAATTATAATTTCGAACGTGGTATAAATCCTATTTTATCCAATAGATGGCTCCACCGTATTAGACCGTCAGATAACGACAGATTTTGCTGACTGATTTTCTCGCTTTAGGGATTTTAACCACTGAAAAGTATGTCAGTGTTGAGCACAAAAAATGAAAATTTAGCGACCGCAAGTGTGCTAGGCATATGGAAAATTAAGATTTCTTCTGCAGAAAAAAAAGATTTTTTTTTTCATTTTCTCGTTTATGGCATTTTAACACATCAACAAATATTACAATGTAATAGTGAAGAAAAAAAGCCATAAGGATTGGACGTGCTTAGAGGGTTGAAATAAGGGTGTCATCTTGTAAAAGAATACTTGGCTGCTGATGCATTTTCTCGCTTATGGCAATCGAAAGGATGAATTTTAATATCATAAGGAACCCGACAAAAATTTCCCATAAGCCGATTGGATGTTGAGGTAAATTTTTCGGACGGAAAATTTTGCGAATTTTTTCTTCCTATCCCGGCAGATTTTCTCGTGAACGAAATAAAAAGCAATAAAAATGTCTTGATCTAAAACTCTGTTATAAAAAAACCCATAAGTCTAGCTCGTGCGTATCATAGTTTGTGAAGCTACTCAACTTGCAGGAAAGTCAGAGAAAATTTTTCAAATTTTCTCTTTTATGGGAATTGGCATGTGGGATGAAAAACTGATTTCATGATTGGACAAAAAAAACCATAAATCGGAAACATGATATCGACATTTTATTCAAATAAATTCATACAATCTTTTGAAAATGATGCTGTGTGAAAATTGAAAAAATCTGCTCATATTTTTTTTGAAGTCTAGGACATCACAGCAACAGAACGACTCTGTGAATGGAAATCCAAAACCCCTCAAAAAGCTTAGTCAATAAGAAATGCTGATAAGTAGTAATATTGCCACTTATTGGTATTGGTAAAAATAGCATTAATTACGAGTTTACTACACATTACTCTATTTCTATATTCTATCAAGATTCAGACGATGAATCATTATTGAGCGAGAGTTTCTACGAATAAAGCATATTATTTTTTATCCTTCAAGAATATCTTTTTTTTTAAGTATGATGTAGAAATTGAATAAATTGAATGAATCCTTCATTTATTATTATTCTGTGGTCAACATTTTATACGACTCAAGTCCATAACTATTTTTTTTACATATTTCAATTACACTAAAACTATTTTTTGTCGCACTAAACTTGACATTTCAATAAAAATTCTGTTACCTGACAATTCAAGGGAAAAGACTGATATGGTATGATTATGAGGAGTTAAATCAAATTAAACTGCTGAGATTAATCCGAGGACATGATGACTTGAGTATAATTCGGTAAGACAATTTAATGAATACGTAAATCCCTAAAATAAGAAAAAGACTCATTTAAAAGTTCCGTTTTGTGACTGGAAAAAACATTGCTGCTCATGGTAATTTTGGATACATAATTATCGTGTTGCACAAGACAAGAATTCTTGTCTTGAAAACTATTTTCTTGTCTTGTCTTGAAATTCAAGACAAGAAATGTTCAAAGTCTTGTCTTGTACAAGTCTTGCATACTAGAGTCTTGTCTTGTCTTGCAAGACTCTTGAAATTTCTTGTCTTGCACATATTTGTTAAGATTTTATATCCTTACAAAAAGGTAGAAAAATGTCTATATTTTATTTCATAGAAAGAATCTTCGTCGTATAAAAAAAGTGATACGGAAATGAACGACGCAAATTTTGGCAAAACAAATCTTAACGGAACAAGTTCTGTTTATCAAAATATGAAACACCCTCTGTGTATATTGATGACTCCATGCTCGAAGGTAGCCCATTTTATTCTAATCTCAATGATATGACACTTTATATATGTATATCAAAGAATAATTTTATTCTTGGTCTGTATAGTAATCGCAAAAAAGTAATTGTAATTACATAAAATAGGTAGATAGGTACGTACCTACCATAATTTAAAAAAAATAATTCTAGTCAATACTAACTTACCACTAAGTATAATATGTAGCCAACAGATGAGAGACAATTTGGCGGACTTTTTTCTCTGCTATATGCTATACCAGCAGGTATTAAAATGTTTTCAATTTTCATCATTGAAATTATGTTATTATGGCATATGTCGAGAAAACTGATCTAGAGTTGATTGATATCGGAATAAAATAGAGGTTAATATAATATATGCATTTATCAATGTTGTTCCACTTTAAAAAACCGAAGTTGGTGTTCGTATCTTTTCCAAAATGGCAGCCTTTCGGTTCTTTTCTACTCAAGAAAATCTGAAAAGAAATAATTTGTTTTTTTATTTGTCGTTCTATTTCTTAAAATAAAAAGGTTACATCAAATCAAAATTTCATGAACATAAAATGACCACCCTGTTTGTTTTTTTTTTAATTCTTTAACGTTTAACAGCAAAATTTGAGTTGAGTTTTGTTGAGTGGATAAAGGTGTAATATAGCATTTTTTCCACGGAGTTCCATAAAACTCTATGATTTTGTCATTAATCCTTTTTTCAAATGAATGAAGGCTTCATATCACAGCAAAAAACTTCTAGATTAGCTATAAAACTTAATAGGTATACAAATAGAAGTTTCAACGCTGTTATATGAAAAATATAGCCCAGTCATATTAGGCGTTCACTGCGGAATGAGAGCTAATACGCTATAAACTCGCATAGACCTTAATTTTGGCGTTCTAAAAGTTGTCTCAAAATTATGGAATCTCACTAAACGTTGATTGAATTGAAGTGAAATGGTTTCAATTTTTCTTTCATATTTTCAGGATACGTTTTCCCACAGATAAACCCTTCTTGGTCTGGAAGTAGCAAGTAGCGCAGTTCGATTTTGCAACGAGCTCAAATGTACTACCAATTCCATAAAAATGTCTTAAGTCCGCTCCTGGCCTAAATTCGAAAGATCAATTAATTTAGAGAATATTATTTTATTCGTTCGATAATACCTCTTAATTGTCAAGTGATGTTCCAATTATTATTATATTATATTTGGATATAATATATCCTGATGATATCAATTGTATCGTTTTTCACCAACAGCCCTAATTTTTCTTTATCATCTGGGGTTCTCAATCATTCCCTAATAAAGTTTGGACTTGGTAATGGTAATATACAGGGTGAGTCGGGAGGAATGGGCCTAACTCTAAGGATGTAGTCTATGCATCAAAATAATGAGAAAAAAACTCAAATGTTATCCAATATTCATTTGTATAACCTTCGCTCGTGATGCGTATTGATAACTGTTTTCTAGATTTCTGGTAAATCCGTGAATGAGCTCGTCGTCACATCTTCTTTAACTTTTACTAAAGCAAAAACATTCTCTATTTCTTCTAAATACTGTCGAATGGCTCGTTCGAATGTTACATAAGAGCTTGAAAGCGTTCCGGTCTCGCCTTATAATTTGAAAACAAATGAACATTGGATAACAACATTTGAGTTTTTTCTTATTATTTTGATGCATAGATTACATCCTTAGAGTAAGGCCCAATCCTCCCGACTCACCCTTATATGTGGATGAGCCGCTGCATTTGATAAGCTTACTTTGAAGGTAAATTTTTTATCTTTTTGACTAGGTGAATTGGGTATACAGTAAACGCCAAACAACTCTCGATCTTCAAAATCAATGCCACCAAGCGCGTTGTTATGTGATGACTTGCCAACAAAATGCGAATTCCATTTCAATACAATATTTGTAGAGAGCTGATTCTTTCTTGAAATACTTGAGCCAGTTGATCAAAGTGATCAAAATTCACTAGGACTCACGGCTGACCTTGCATTGCTTTGTATGGTTGAGGGCAGCGCGCTCTCCGCGGTCTATCTCAAAAACGGTTAGCTGTATAAGTTTTAAACAAAATTCATAGAAAATTTTATGCTTTACAATTTTTGTGATAGATGCAAATAAGATTGAGATCATAGGAAGCGAGATATTGACAAAAAACTGATTTTTGAGACCTTTGACCTTGGATATTGCAAGATGGCGACACGAGGTTTCATGAGACTTTCAAGACAACTCTTAGAATGCCAAAATAAAGGTGTATACGAGTTTACAGCTTATTATCTCTCATTCCCCAGTGGACCCTCTTATTTGGATTAAATGACTGGAGAAATAGTTTGGCGTCAACAAATAAAAATAATCAAAGCAACCCAGAGCTTATAGAACCTACAAAAAGACACAAAAGTGACAATCAAAACTATCTCGTTGAAATAGCGCTATTTCGAAAAAGTTCCATAACTCGTAGAAAAACTTTAGAAGAATTATCGCACGAAACTATTATATGCCATAGATTAGAAAAAGTATAATATATACTCTCTGGGCTAAATTTCACGACCATCAAATAACAAGAATTCAAACCATGATAAACAGAACTAAATGCAAACCATAGCAAATGCTACATGTCGTCAGTATCAACCTGTGCAAAGACTTAATCATCACTTTTAAAAATTTATTATTTCCAACTTTCAAGAAATCTTGAATTCAAGAAATCTTTCAAGACTCTTGCAATTTCTTGCATATGAAAGTCTTGTCTTGTCTTGCAGTGCAAAACAAGAAATTTTGAAAGTCTTGTCTTGAATTTCTTGCAAGAGTCTTGATCTTGCAAGACATTTTCAAGAGTCTTGTGCATCACCCTCAAAAAAATATTTAATCAAATAAGTTCTGCCTGTATCCTGTATTTGACATTATTATCATGACTCCCCCTTATGGCTTCCAAGAATAAAGTTTGCAATGTACACGCCAAATCCCATGAAGAAATAAGCAATTTGTTTCCAATTATTGTCTCGCAGCAGTATTTTTAAATAATTTTAAGTTAAATTTTCAATCCCATGTTAGCAGTAGTTTTAATCAAATTACACAGCTGAAACTTACAGTGGATGAACTTTGGTGCATAGAGATTATTCACTAGTTAGTACAGAATAACTTGAGAAAAAAAAATAGAAAAAATGCTTTTATCAATTATTGGAAAATAATAGTTTTTTACATGCCTTGTATAAAGCCACTGTCAACCAATAATTTCATTGTCAAATTGTAATTACATTTATTATGTATACCTAATACAATTACAAAAATTTAACATTATTTCTTGAATGAACTGTTCGAAGTGCTCCCTATTCACTGACAATATTCTAAACGGTTATAAAAATTTAAATGAAATTTTTTAGTTAAAAAAATTGACATTGGAGTTAGACACGTTAGGAAATTGGTTGTCACCACGCACTATATACATGTTTATTTATATAAAACGTCGATATCATGTTCCCGACTTATGGCTTTTTATTTCCGGTCTTGAAACCAATTTCCCTTCCCACATGCCAATTTCCATAAACGAGAAAATGAAAAAAAAAACACAAATTCTCTACAACTTTACAACTTATGGCTTCTTTTGAAACACATTAAAAGCTTATGGGATTTTTTGTATGATGTTTAATCAATTATTAAAATCATACTGTTTGAATGCCATAAATGAGAAAGTTTGCCGGACGACGAAAAACATTTTCGCAAAATTTTCCGTCCGGAAAACTTACTTCAACAGCCGATCGGCTTATGGGAAATTTTTTTCGGGTTCGTTATGATATCAAAATTCATTCTTTCGTTTGCCATAAGCGAGAAAATGCATTAGCAGCCAAGTATTCTTTTACAAGATGGCACCCTTATTTCAACCGTTTAAGCACGTCCAATCCTTATGGTTTTTTTTTTCACTATAACATAGTTATATTTGTTGATGTGTTAAAATGCCATAAACGAGAAAATGAAAAAAAAAGTCCTTTTTTTGCAGAAAAAATGTTAATTTTCCATATGCCTAGCACACTTGCGGTCGCTAGATTTTCATTGTTTGTGCTCAACACTGACATACTTTTCAGTGGTTGAATTCCCTAAAGCGAGAAAATCAGTCAGCAAAATCTGTCGTTATCTGACGGTCTATATGCAATAAAAACAGATTTCTTTACGTTTTTGAGAAAAACAAGTCAAAAGTACGAGGACTACCCGTTGTAGGGCGCTGGCGAATTTCATTTCAAACTATTGTATGGGAGTTTCCTATATATTTTGAGTGATATGTGGTCTTTGTAACATTCAGCGACAGTTTATATGTGCCCAGCCAGTCTCCCACCATGTTTAGGCCCCGGGTAGCTTTATTCTTTGCCTCGTCCCATGTTTGTCCGTTAAAGAGAAGTGCTGTGTCACAGTGGCGAAGTCAGGGGGGGCTTGGGGGTGCTAAGCCCCCCCTGAATAGAAATTAGCCCCCCCAAAAAATAATAATGAAGGATTATTGTATTGAAATTTACAATTCACTAACCCAACGACCCAACGTAAATCTAGAACTAGTGACAACATTGCAGAAACTTTAGGAAAACGAACATTCGGTGCAGTGATAGTATGTATCGGTATCGGTCAACGATTCGAATAACCGAATGTACCGGATGAGTGAATGCATATTATTATACGTATTTCGTTCTCCCGATGTATGTGTGCACTGAAATTCTGAAATAAGAAATAAGTATAACATACCTATTCACAGTTTTCTGTTTGATTGTTAGTGTTGTGACTTGAGTAAAAGACCACCAAGTAATCATCTCTGTAAGGCAAACGGTAAGGGCGATATCTATTTACTATTTAGGTATCTACTCATAGTTTAATTAATTAATTTTCATAGATGGAATAAAATAAACACTTGCTATTTCTTATGTAATGAAAATTAACCATAATGCTTTTTCTAATACTTTGTGGCTTGCTTGTCTAGTCCAGTAGAATGAAATTGAAATTCTTTGTTTTTTTTTGTTGACTGATTAATAATTATATGAATGATAGCTGAAACTACAAACATCATTGATGGATCATAGATTCATTGGAGAAAAAACATTACCAAAATATGTTTGAACGGTTGTGGCTACAAATACAAGAGTTGCAGTTGGCCAATAAAAATGACATAGAGTTCCTCAAAACGCAAAAAAGCTGAAATCGTACGTTCAAGTTCTCAAGGAATATATGCTGTTTATTTTTATTTCTTTATGTCAAGACAAAAAGATTTGGATGTTTTTTGACTTGTAGGTTTTCATTTAGTCTATAGTTATTTATATCCATCGCACATCCCACCAACACATGAACACAAAAAATACACACATCTTTCGTTCTACCCAGAACCCAGAGTAGATATGATCTTGGGGCTTGCACGTTTTAGTTATTTATCCTGATTTATGGCTGCTAAATTATTAATGATATTATTTTTCAATTGACATTATTTGGTGAATAGTTTTGGCGAATTTTGATAAAATGGCGAATGCGCAGCCCAAAAATTGATTTTTGCCAGGGGCTTCAGCCTCCCTTAAGACAAAGACCTAACTTCGCCTCTCGCTGTGTCATCTGCATATGAAATTATTTTTCCATTTATTTCAAATTTCAATAATGAGTTAATATATGTTATGAAGAGTATCATGATCGGAAGCAGTCATAGTCGTCCCTCAGAACAGACAGAAAAAAGTTATGAAGGAGGTCCATGATGAGTCACGGGTGGACATCTGGAAGTAACCAAGACGCTAGGAAAGCTGCGAGAACGGTTCTACTGGGTCAACTGCCAGGCCGATATCCGGGAGTGGTGCAGGAAATGCTCCGTTTGTGCTGCAAGCAATGGAGCACAGAAACGCCCAAAAGCTCCTATGCGTCAGTACAACGTTGGAAGCCCGTTTGAGAGGATCGCCATGGATATTGCTGGGCCGTTTCCTGAGCCGAACAGAGGAAATAAATACATCCTGGTCGCGATGGATTACTTCAGCAAGTGGGCCGAAGCGTATGCTTTGCCAAACCAAGAAGCTGCCACCGTAGCTGATGTACTGCTTAAGGTGTGGATCTGACGTTTTGGAGTTCTGTTGGATTTGCATTCGGACCAGGGCAGAAACTTTGAATCAGCGTTGGTCCAGAGTGTTTGTGATGTCTTGAAGATCAAGAAGACAAGAACTACCGCACTGCACCCACAATCGGATGGCATGGTTGAACGAATGAACAGGACCATCAACCGTCACTTGGCCAAGGTTGTCTCTGACCATCAAAGAGACTGGGACGAGCACCTCCGCCTGTTCCTTTTGGCATCCCGATCTGCAGTTCACGAATCAACAGGCGAGACCCCGTCAAGAATCATCATGAGTCGTGAACTTTGGCTGCCTTGTGAACTAAAGTTTGGCTGTCCACCTGGTGAAGATGTCGCAGGGGAAGATTACGCAAGTGATCTTCGAAAAAAGATGGACGATATTCACCAACGAGTCCGTTTGAGCATCCAAAGTGCAAGCGACAGGACGAAGGGGGCTTACGTGAATGCCGTTGAAGGCGGGCTCCAGGTTGGAGATCTGGTTTGGCTATACAACCCACAGAGGCGACGTGACTTTTCTCCAAAACTGCGAAGATCAATGACGTCGTCTACAGGATTTGGAAGCCATCACGAGGGAGGATAACCGAGGGTTGTTCACTTCAACCGTTTAGCTCGGTATGTTGGGAACCATGACGATCAGGACGCTGAGGTGAGGCAGATCAGGTCACTCGAGGAGGACATAGGTATGTCACTGGAAACTTTCATGTCTCTACACTCCAATGGCCAGAAAGTCCAGAATGGCGTTGTCCAAGAAAGGCAGCTGGATTTGCTCAAAGCAGCGGCCGAATATTCGTTGGGTCACTGAGGACCCTGGTATGAGGAGTGGTCTTGCTGCTGCTTTCAAGCGGAAATTTGGACAACTGGAACATCTACGACGACAAAGACCAGAGGTTGCGAAAGTATCAGGAAATCATCCATATCATCTGACCACCTATATAGTGATGTCTGGAAAGCCCTCAGTCATCTTCGTGACTTGATGCAGTCACAGGACCTGACTCATTTGGCCATTCCGAAGATGACCAATGACCTAGTGGACTGGCGTGTGGTGAAAAGCATGCTGGAAGAGATCTTCAAGGGGAGTGGCGTCGACATCCTGGTGTGCTGCTATCCTTCCAGGAAGACCAACCAGAGGACAGTGACTGCAATTTCCACCAAACATCACACTGCAGGTTTTGGGACAGTTGCCGATATCGACATGAGGACATTTCGAAACAAAATGCGCTGAGGAGAGATCAATGTGACGAAACATGCCCAGTGGAACGATCTTCCAAAGTGGCCGACAGCGGACACGACGTCACAACCTTTGCATCACGCTATCGAACATCTCGGCTTTTGTCCCGTTTGTTACAAAACCAAACCATTGTTTAGATTCCAGAATCACAAGGTTTATTCGGTTGCCTACGTCTAGAATATTGGAGAACTTTCTCTATCCATCGAGGCATTGAAGAGGATATAAAAGCTCCGCCATTCCGACAACAGGGCAGCTCAGATTTTGACCGTGTGCTGTAGTGACTTCAAATAAATAGATTGAAACTGGACAAGTGTTTTTCATAGCGAAATTCGTAGCATTATCTTTAAAAAGAATTTGCTGATGAAATTTTCTTATTTCTTCAAAATATCAAAGTCGTTGGAGTGTTTTGAGATTTAGCATTCTTACTCAGTTTTTCATTTTGAACATCTTTTTTCAATAACATTTGGTCGTATCTCCTATAGAAGAAGCTCTTTACTGGTGAGAGAAACAGCTTTTAGGTAAATTCTCAAGACATACTTGATTTTTCGAAACTAAAACTATGACACACATCAATTTCCATCCAAGCAGGGCTGAGCCCCAGAAGATGACACCTTAATTCAAAAGTGTTTCGTCTTTTTCACTATATTTGTGCGTCGATCCGGGGACACATTGTATGTATTCAAAAGTAACATATTCAATATACAATAAGGTAATATTACTGAATACCTGTTTTATGTAATTTATAACAATTTATAAAAAAAACAATGATATAAACATTTTATATTTCTTATTCAAATGATTGTGAGAAAGGTTCATTGAAATAATGAAGTTTTACCCCTCAATCATCCGCAGTAGCATAATTTATGAGATTTGTATCTCATGTTATGTAACAAATCAATGAAGTTCAACGATCTAATAGACGTATCAATCCACCATGCTAATCTCCACGGTCATAAAAATAAATAAAAATTCATTTGCGTTAGTCTGTGAATAAATCACAAGCCCGTGACGCACCATTGTCGCACATTGCAGTCATGACTAACTAGGTTGTCGAGGTCAGGAATCAAGAATGTTTGTTGGATTGACACTATTCTCTATTATTTCCTATTGCAATCTTGTGAAAATACTTTTTTGGATATAATCATTGCTATTCTTTCACCTACCTATACAGACTATATATACCAGTATTAATGGATATTTGCCCCATAACAAAGTAGGTTAACCAGATTTTTTTGTGGTATGTAGTTATATATTATAATGCAAAGCAAATGTAGAGACTAAAATAATATGCAATCATCAAGCTCAATTCATAAAAACTTTTTACAGAAAGTGAATTGCAGATTCCTCATATCATTGAGAATTTCACAGACTGGGTGATACTTGATCCTACTGTGATTCCAAAGGCTGATTTCTGAAACAGGTTCAACAGATCAAGTAGAAAAGTTCATGAACTTTCATGTATTCTAGAAAGTCTAGATTTCAAAATAGAGGGTGCCAAAAAAGGCCAAGGACATTGTAAGAAAATTTTGGCATTTTGTATAGGAGATGAGGCTTCACAAAATGATGCTAAAATTCATGGTTTACCTCAAAAAGGGAGCCAGAAATAAACGACTTGTTTGACGCATTATTTTCCTCAAATTTTGAGAGATGACCAGCGACCTAAAATTTATGAACTTGAATAATGTCCTCCGCTGTGAATAGGTAAATAATCATCCATTTTTTCACAAATAGACCTTATCAATCAATATAAGGGCGAATTATATCGGTTTGAGTATAATCTTTCTTGAACGCATAACAATGACAACGGTATTCAGCTTTTGAGTTATTTACTGGACTTCACCAAACTCCGATACCAATCGTAACTAATTTTCTAAATATCTTATTTTTGGATCACCCTGTATTGTACGGCTACACATAAAAAGACGTCCACCTAGAAATAAAAATTGATGTCTCCGAGCGTTTATTCCAAAATACCCCACAAATAGGGATCCGACCTTTTCGTTGGGTAACCCTGCATAAAGAGAAGACTAGAAAAATAGGGGAATTTCAACACCCTGTAGATTGGTAAGGCATTTGCGGCCGAATGTTCATAGAAAAAAATTAAGTCTTACAATGGATCAAAGAATCACCTGTCTTCGTACATGATGTTTACGATCACACTGTATATGTAGTTGTTATATTTAAACTTCTGATTCACCGCCGCGTCGTGAGATCGTTGTACGGCCATGTGATTGAAATCCATTAGAATATTATTTTTGTGCCAAAATACTCGATGAATCACTCGAGAATTATTTATTTACAAAAAATTGCTGTTCCACTACGTGCGTTGGTTCAGAATAATGAACTTACTTTATTCGTTTGGATTATCGCGCTATCAGGATCAGGATCATCTCTGTTGACCTTTCGTCCACTTCCGGGGGATTTTTTTACTCGAAACTCATCATTACAGAGATCAAATTGTGATACAGCAACATTATTGAAAATATTTCAAATTTCAGAGAAAATTCTATTCACTGAAAAATTCTTGCCGGTCCAAGGCTGCTGATATTCAGCTGTATAGAAAAAAAATTGTTACCTACCATGTAGAAAATATCACATATTATTCTTTAAATAAGTAGAAAAACCAATGTCTTTAGGCCTCAAATTTAATATCAATGGTTACACGTGTTTCGCCAATCAATGGCATCATCAGACCTAAGATAATAATATGCTAATTACACAGAAGAATATATACGTAGAAACACAATAAAATACCTTGGATATGTCAAATGTACAATAAAACACACCTTCACATTTCACTTTCGGTCAAACACTAGATTACATACTGAGTAAATGAACGAAAAAACAAGCAAAAACTTAAAGATAACATCACTTGAGCATAAAAAACAATTTGGGAAAAGTAAAAATCATTTCATCATCCTGGGATCGAACCATGATACCCATTCAGTGAGAACAGTAGCACACCACGCCTTACACCACTTGGCCAAATTAACTTATTAAAAATCAACATAATATAACGGATCTTATTCTATATGATTAAATATGAGAGATTGTTCGAAATTGAAAACGTCGTTGATACAAGTCAATATAGGACTCTTCTTAGCTCTGCCGATCTCCATCTTCTCCAATAAGTCCAATTTTTTGCCCTTTGAGCAAACATGGAGTATCTCGGTGTCCGAATTGGAAAAGCCATGTCCTGTTGATAGAAGATGGTTGGCGAACGTAGACTTCGTCTCTATGTTTTCTGTGCCTCTATTTTTGGTTACCAAGCTAAGATGTTCTTGAACTCTCTGAGAAAACTTCCTACCTGTCTGCCCCACATAGACGGCGGGACAATCTTGACACTTTAAGGAGTATACCCCCGATTGTGTTTGTGGGTCCAGTTTGTCCTTGGTTTTAACTAATTGTTGTTTGATAGTATTTGTAGTCTTGAAACCGATCGCAATATTTTCATATTTGAACAAATTGGCAAGTTGAGTAGAAATATTTCCAAAAAACGAAAGGCATCTGAAGACAGTTTCGGATTTGGCTCTGACAATGCTATATGATAGTTTATACTTGTTATGGAACTTGTAATATATTCTATTGATCTTATCCAGTGGAAAGCCGTTATTGAGTGCAATATGTTTGATAATATTAAGCTCTTTATCGAAAGCTTCCTTGGATAACGGTATGTTAAACAATCTATAGAAAAATGACTTGAAGGCTGCATATTTGTGGCTATGTGGGGAGTGTGAGTTAAACTGGATTACATTATCTGTGGTAGTTGGCTTACGATAGATCTCAAAGTGTAATCCTTCTTTATGCTTTTTGAGCAGAAGATCTAAAAACGGCAGTTGTCCACTCTTTTCTTTTTCCAAAGTAAACTCGATCTTATCATGTAGGCCGTTGATAAAATCTAAAAATGCTGCTAATTTTTCTTCACCACCACTCCAAACAACACAAATGTTATCCACATATCTCTTGTATGCCAAAATATAATCACCAAAAGCACTTCTTATGATCCTTCCCTCAATGTCGTTCATGAAAATTTCACTCAAGAACGGGGACAAACAAGAGCCCATCGCCAAGCCTGACTTCTGCCGGTATACTTTGTTGTTGAACTGGAAAAAGTCCTGACTCAGAACTAGTGAGAGAAGAGCTGTTAGTCCATGTACTATTTAGTGAAATGTGAAGGTGTGTTTTATTGTACATTTGACATATCCAAGGTATTTTATTGTGTTTCTACGTATATATTTTTCTGTGTAATTAGCATATTATTATCTTAGGTCTGATGATGCGATTGATTGGCGAAACACGTGTAACCATTGATATTAAATTTGAGGCCTAAAGACATTGGTTTTTCTACTTATTCAATTTATAAGAGGCCCTCTTTGAGAAAATGGATGATTTTCAACTACATATTATTCTGTTGATCCTCACATATAAATCGTAGATCTTCCTATAAAGTAATTACGTATTACCAAACTTAGACAAATGTCAGGTCACGGAATTGATTGGTGAAACAAAAATTTTTTCTGACTTTTATCGAAATTATCCACTAATTCAAAACGTATTCGCAAAAGTGCGATCAGGACTTGAAATAACATGAAAATCGCATTTTTGCGAATACGTTACAAATTTGCGAAGGTCCAAAAATTGAGCCCCCAGGCGAGTACCTATATCCGGGGCTCTTGAGCAGCTTTCTGAGTAATTCCTTTGAGTTCAACTTTCTCAATACCAGACCTAGAGTGACTCTAAAGAGTGTTCCACCGGGAACAAGATAGATCTATATAAAGCTGTTGTCATTTTATTTTCTTGAAGGCCCGTTATTCGGGGTGGTAAGTTCAAATTGACACCCTGTATGGTTAACTATTCATAGGAATAAAAATTTGACAGTATGCCAACATCTATGGGGGCAGGGCAGCGTGATTTCTAAACATCATGAACTTGTAAATGAGGCTAACGCTATTGGCCCAAGGAGGGTCACGTGTGTAACGTGTTTACTCGATCAGCTGTTGGGCTCCGACATATATTCAATATTCATCTATCATCTATCTATGCTATTTGCTATTTTGATTTTGTATACGGACTTACCAACACCAACTTTACCTATCTAAACTACTCAACAAAACGAACGGTACACCCGAAATTTTCGCCTATGTTTGGACACTCATACTTTTTTAACGAATCGATGAAAAAATATGCGGTTTGCACCACGATGTAGAACATTTCTTTGCGGTTTATGCGGATGGTTCAAAAAATTAATTTCCTCAAAAACATCTTTCATACAGGGTGGTACAAAAAGTACTGTAAATTTTCATTTTATTTACTGTCCCCCCATTTCAACAGAGATTTTTTTGAGCTTTTTTTCGATATGCCCAAGTGTTTGTTACGTCCATACCTCGGGACATTTTTGAAATTTTCGTGATATCTTCTTTAGTTTTTGAAATATCGACTTTTTTTCAAAATTATGACACGTAGGGCTTTGAATGGCTTTTCTGCTAATTCTTAGTTTACAACTGACAATGTTATGGCATAGATCTATTGTTTAGCTGTCTTTCTGATGACTTATTGGATACTCAGCAATATTTTCAGTATACAGGGTGTGCCAAAGAATTTTGATCATAAGTAAAGCACTTTTTAGTTATTTTGTCAGGTTTTCTTGAAAATTATTATGTCGGGGATGCTGAATTAAATTCTAATCGACTTTGAAGTGATGTTCAATGTGATTTACCGAAACGGTTTTGATAATTTTGCTGGACTTTCAGTTTTCGAAAAGTCGTTATCATTCATCTAACCTGTTCAAATATCTTTCCCATTCGAAATTTTGAGCACATTTTGTTACAAAATTTCATTAATGACCTTTTTTTTTCAACATTTTATTTGTACTGCGCAAAAAAGAATTTTAAAAATGATAATCGGAAGTGGCTAGAAAAATTTAGCACAAAATGTCATAGCGATTTTTTTTATTGGTAGGTGCGATACATTTTTCGATCACTCTAAAAACTCTAAAAATCATGATAAAAATACAGGAGAAAAAAAATCCTCCAAAAATATCACATCAAAACATTTATTTATATCTAACTTTTTTTTTCGAGCACCCTATACAATCAAACAAACTTGCATTTTTGGAAAAACACCATGCATGAAGTCATTAATACAATTTTGTAACAAAATGTGCTCAAAATTTCGAATTGGAAAGATATTTGAACAGGTAAGATAAATGATAACTTGACTTTTCGAAAACTGAAAGTCCAGCAAAATTATCAAAACCGTTTCGATAAATCACATTGAACATCACTCCAAAGTCGATTAGAATTTAATTCAGCATCCCCGACATAATAATTTTCAAGAAAACCTGACAAAATAACTAAAAAGTGCTTTACTCATGATCAAAATTCTTTGGCACACCCTGTATACTGAAAATATTGCTGAGTATCCAATAAGTCATCAGAAAGACAGCTAAACAATAGATCTATGCCATAACATTGTCAGTTGTAAACTAAGAATTAGCAGAAAAGCCATTCAAAGCCCTACGTGTCATAATTTTGAAAAAAAGTCGATATTTCAAAAACGAAAGAAGATATCAAGAAAATTTCAAAAATGTCCCGAGGTATGGACGTAACAAACACTTGGGCATATCGAAAAAAAGCTCAAAAAAATCTCTGTGGAAATGGGGGGACAGTAAAGAAAATGAAAATTTACAGTACTTTTCTCACCACCCTGTATAAAAGATGTTTTTGAGGAAATTAATTTTTTGAACCATCCGCATAAACCGCAAAGAAATGCTCTACATCGTGATGCAAACCGCATATTTTTTCATCGATTCGTTAAAAAAGTACGAGTGTCCAAACATAGGCGAAAATTTCGGGTGTACCGTTCGTTTTGTTGAGTAGTTTATTTGCGACATTTGCGTTTTGAGTTGAGTTCAAAAAATATCAAATCCTAATTTAATAATTTGTACCATTTTATTTCGCAAAATTAATGGATAGTTTCTCAAAAAGGCAGCTGATTCGATTTAATAATGGTCCAGTTCTCGTAGATATTTTTCATTTGTCCCGCTAAGTAAGGCCGTGAAAAAATCAGTGCGGTACAACACACTAAATACAAGCCACGCTTAAAAAAAAATTGAGCCGGCATAATAAAGCTAGACTTAGATTACGATCGGTGCAAATACTAATTCCGAAATCGGAATTGAGCTCTACGGAAAAAGCAATACAAGAAACTGTATCCACATTTTTGATAAGTTATCTGATAGTTGAGATATGAGGCTTGCCTGAAAACGCAACATTTCCAATTAAGCGCTGTCTCTCAAAAACTAAAAGGGCTATGAAAATGTTGTCAACGGCATCTCTAGTTTTGAGTAACTCAGTGTCGCGAAAACTTTCTATCTATAAAAATAACGGGGATATCCCGCAAATGTATCCAAAATGGGACACACTGTACATTTGTGTAAGTTTACATCACTACATTTCTGGATTCTACGTAAAATCCTTCAAGACTTTCATGTCATGTCCTATACCTAAACTCAAGCGTTTTCGGCATATTCAAGTTTTTAGGTGAAAATGACGTTTGTGAACCTTAATTTGAATATTAATTCCTCCTATAATGAATGAATGAATGAATGTTTATTTATTCTAGCTTACATT
The DNA here is from genome assembly GCA_958502075.1 of Orchestes rusci. Classification (NCBI taxonomy): domain Eukaryota; kingdom Metazoa; phylum Arthropoda; class Insecta; order Coleoptera; family Curculionidae; genus Orchestes; species Orchestes rusci. The sequence continues at coordinate 73,146,133 of OY293304.1, forward strand.
GCTAGTACAAAAAAAATATATTCTAAAAATAAAGTCTAAGTCTAAATGAATAACGGTGTGAGTGTCAGTGAGTTCACACAAATCTAGGAGTCTTTATTCAGATACATACATTTTAGATTTTTCATGAAGATTTTCACATTTGCCGATTCTTTCACATCACGTGGCAGTGCATTAAACATTCTAAGACCATCATTAAATATAGATTTTTGCATAAAAATGGTTCTATAAGAAGGGTTTCATAATTTAATTTGATCTGGAAAGGGACCTACCAAGATTTTAATATTTCAATAACTTCAATATACGGAGTGGTCAAAAAATAAGAAGGAAGCAAACTGAATAAACTGGCAGAAAAAATGAAAAAAACATTTTATTTTCAAATGACACTTCGAAACTCTATCATTTTATCTTGTTCAGTATTGATAAAGGTAAAGGTAAGCCTGTCCATTAAAACATTTTTCATTTGATTTTCTAGGAATTCTTGGAAAGGTTGATCTTATACCTGGGGAATCCCTAGCACTACAAGAAACAGTTGTATCAATGACATAAAAAAGCAAGTTGAGATTTTAGATCGTTGCTATGATCTTGTTTGATACTCTTTACATGGATTTCAGTATTTTATACCTAGCATTCATGATTTTATCAATCAATTAACGATTCAGTTTATCAGTGGCTGATCAAGAAAGTGCTCAGCGTCCTCTTACCTGAAAAGAAAACTTAAAGGTGATAAACTTGTCTAATTGCAAAAGTTTTGGAAGCGGGTCTGCTTACTTCATCAGTGGAACCTAAAAACGAAATTTATGAGGAAGCTCCATAAAATATTTCCATTTTTTTTCACAAAGGAATGTACAAAAGTACTCGCATTTATTTGGTTAGCTAAGTTTCGCGGGAGATTATTTGTACTGTGTTATCTTTTAAATACCTACCTACCTCGCTACCTACCTATATAAGTTTTGTGTGATTTTTAGTTTAGTATTTGGATCATATTGGACATTGGATTGGTTTCTGTTATCATGACAATAATGAATATTTTTTTCATTAAGAATAGTTGTATTTTTTATTGAAGCAAATAGGTACTTTTATAAAAAATGATATTTTTGGTACCTATATTTGCCCTCTTAGGGTAGATCATCGCTGGACATACCTATTTTAAAATAAGGCAAAGGCTGCGCCGAAAAAAAGGGGAGAGCAACTTTCATTGAAATGAATTGCCTTTGTGCAAATTATTTATAACAGACTAGGAGCTGCAATAGTGAACTCCCTGTTTATTTTTTGCGCAACTATACATACAGGGATAGGAGAAATTACAAGAACGGTCGATTATTTCAAAAGATAGACGAGTTAGAAAAAAAAATGTACTATATAAAAGTTGTGAGGCTTGAAAATAAAGCAAATATCTGTGATAAATTGCAATATACAGGGTCCAGCATAAGGTTATGGCAGATAAAAGTTTCATTTTTTCAAATGGTACCCCCTGTATATTGATGAATATTTCAATTCTTCCTTGAATTTTCAGCAAAATTTGATATACATAATGATCCTGAATTTTGCCGTTTTCGAGTTATCGCGTTGTATAAATGACATGTTTGCATCTTTAACATGCTATAAAACCCAATCGGTTCAAGACAGGAAAGAACGGTCTGCACTGCACTTTCTAGTAGTAATAATAATAATGATAATAATAATAATCTCCGTTGTCCAACAGTTTTCCATTAATAAGACAATATGACCTAAATAAGATAGCATTGAAAATTAATACTAATATACTATGTTTTTATAGTTCCCAAAAAATATTGGGTATGAACAGGAACAGAGAGAGAAAAATGAAATCTTATATTTATTATTATTATGGCCGATAGCACCAACCTATTTTGAGGCTACTAAAAGCTAAGGAACCCTTAACTTAACAGTTTTGCATGCAAAATTGTCAAGTTAAGGGTCCCTTAGCGTTAAGTATCCTCAAAATAGGTTGGTGCAATCGGCCATTAGTCTCAACTTTTCAAGAGCTATTCAAGGATATTAAATTATTTCTTGTCGAAAAATGTGAAAATGTGTCGACAAAAATTGGCCCTTGAAAGAATCTTCTATTCAAATGACCAAATATATAGCTCTTGAAAAGTCAAAGCAAGAAAGTGGAAACCGTTTTTCTTCATCTTGAACTGTTTGAGTTTAATATCATGTCAAAGGAGCAAAAATGTCAAGTAAGTAATACTTTCATAAAAAGTTTTCGAAATGTTGCCTTTCCATTTCAATACATAAATTAATTCTTCTTTGGAAGTTCCAACGAATCCAAATTAAATAAGGTGTGTTGTCGTAAATAGTTATTTTATTTAACAAATTACCCTTTAACAATGTATTTTTCAAGGCTTGCTTTGTTAATTTTGAAAATCAAAATTTCTAATCAAACGTACGTAAATGTTTAAAGTCGTTTTTCTCGGAAACCGTTAATTCTACGATGATGCAACACGAGCACCTTTTTAAAAAATATTTTGATGCTCTTCACTAATTTGACATCCAAATTCATAAAAAGATCAAAACAAAAAAGTTCTAAGTAATTTTCCTAAGGTGAAGGACAGCTTCAGCCTTTTGTCATTGACGACTAGCGTCAAATTGATAGGGTGAATACAAAGAAACACTAGTGACATGCATGCAAAATTTGGCGAAAATCATTACACTAGAAAAAAAGTTATTAAAAAAAATAAGAAAAAAAAAAAAAATTTAACACCCTGTATCTTCCTTAATTTTGAGTTTTTGAAAAAATTGTATAGAAGTTTGTTGCATTAATTTTTCATGTGGAATCGCCCACCAAAATCCTGACGCGTAATTTCCGGACACCCTGTATAGATCTTCACAAGCCTCACAGCTTTTCTATAAAACATTTTTTTCTAACTCGTGTATATTTTGAGATAATCGACCGTTCTGGTGTATAAGCACAAAATATTATCAATTTAGAAGGTAAGGTAAAAGGAAATAGGTATATATATATATATAGCCGTTCTGAATAAATTTCTGAACAAATATGTGATACTTCAATATCTGTTTCATTCAATAAACAAGCAATTTTTGTTAATTTTTTTTTTTCATCAGTCATGTGCTGATACTATAAGAACAACGTACCCCTTGCAGAGCAGTTGGTATAGTTGGCGGTTGAACGTCGGTTGAACTCATGAATTTTGTTTTTAGAAAAAATGTACCTAATTTTTCTCAAGAGCTTTTGAAGTAATCTACATAATATTCTCCCCACGTCATTTCATGAAGCTCTTTTCTCCAATTGTCGTTTATTCTAGTTTTTTATTGAGAATGGAATTCAAATTTTGTATAAATCAAATTATAGAAAGCGGTCTCCATGAAACTGAACAAAGACCGACTTAATATCTTTAAATTTTCAACACTGTACTTTTGTCAAAAATAAGCGGACCCACATTCTACATCAAGAATCTACACCTTTAGGGATCGGCATCTTATTCTAAAACACTCTGCTTATGATATGCTCCCTCATTTTTGTAGTACAAAATTTAGAATGGCTTTATTGAAATGTTTCCAGTTTCAAATAACGCGGTTAGTTTGGGTTAGTTCAGGTTAGTCCAAGTCCGTGATGTTTAGAAATCACGCATGCGGGCAATCAAGCCGAAATATTTGCAAGATGGTGGCACTTCCGGAAGTGTGTGTCAACCTGCTTATTTTGAATAGAACACTCTATACAGGGTGTCCACGAATAACGTCAGGAAACTAAGAAGGGTGTTTGTATGTGTTAAAATAATGGTGGTAAAAGTCATATAACAAAAATTCGAAATCTTAATACTTCTCGAGTTATAATACCTACAGATAGTCAAAGATCAATTTATTTTTTCTTGTCATTGATATATTCTGATTATTTATTCTTATCGAATCAAAATGAAACTTGGTACACAGTTTCAGCTTGATCATCTGAAACAATCTGAGGAGAAACTGTTTCTCTACTTTGTCCCTAGGGCGCTTCAAGTTCATATTATTTTGCATATCTTTTTTGTCTCTATAGATTTTTCAAAAACAACTACACGCCGTTTTGAAGATTGGAAAAGACCAGACAAAAAATGTACTCTTTGTACGGGTCGATAGATCCCACCATTTGGCCGCAAATCGCCAAAGAAGGAACTCCATGTGAAAAAAAAAATCTCTGAATGACATGATTACAACGAAAATCAAAAGCATCACACAAACAATACAAAAACGACAAAAAACACAACTCTTTTTTTTTAAGTTTTTGTTGTTGATTTTGTATTGTCTAAGTATTGTTTTTGTTGTTGCTTATGTATTATTTTGTGTTGTTCGCGTTGTTTTATGTTGTTTTCGTGTCGTATTTTGTTGGTTATTATGTCATTGACAGAAGTTTTTTTTCACATGAGTTACTTCAATCCCGATTTGCGACCGGTGAGATTTATAAACCCGTACAAAGAGTACTCGGTGGCGTATTGGCATTCCTTACTACGCTACAGAGCATACATGAGCTGTATCGGAGTAAAGTATGGCTGGACTGGGCGCACAATTTGTTCAGCCATTGTTTACTACGGTACAGACCAAATGCGCTACATGTAATGAATAGGTACATTTATGGTGGGAATGGATTTGTTCACCCAATTCATTAATTATTATCGTTTACTAGGTACGATATATAGAGAAAATTGATTACATACATATGTATATAAAAATTATCTATTATAAAGGTGAATCTTGAAAAATCCTACTATATCTTATTGAGATGATGTGTACGATGGCTTCACGGAGCCATTTTTAATTTTGCAAATAAGAACTAAAAAATATTTCAAGAACAATAATCAGCGTCTACACAGGGTGCTACCCAATAAAAGGCCGTAATGCCAAAGACGACGCATTCCTGAACCAAATTCAAGCAGAAAAGCAGAAAAGGTCTTATAGACTAACATACCGTCATTAATTGTGTCTTGGAAAAGAATATTCTGGTTTTCGAGATACAGGTTTAGAAAAAAATCGGATTTATTATCAGTAAATCGAGTCAACTTCGCTCGTTGCTATATTTGTTGTTATGGACATGATATTTTTGACTTTCCTTCACGCCCTATGATTTTTCATGGGGTCAAAAAGTAGACCTCCAACACACTGTATCTTGAAAACCAGACTATTTAGAACACATGATTATCTGAAATTGGTTCAAAAATGCGTCTTTGAAACTATGGCCTATCATTGAATAAAACCCTGTATAGGTTTATTAAAAGCACACCATTCATGCGGATTTAATTTAATAGCGTGAAAATCATTATGCGTAAAAATAAAACTATGCTTTTCTCACCAGTACAATTCATTTTTACAGCGTACAGGGATATTTTGAGTTGGTCTTATAAAGTCGACTCTATCTTCATTTCGTAAAATTCATGTGACGGAAAAGTAACGCACTTAATACATAGTATTGAACAGCTGAGAATATCGGTAAACAATTATAATCCAATGAAATTTTAACGTGAAAAAAAAACAGGTAAGCTGATTTTCTTCAGAATTTGTCAGTAACTGCTTACTGAGTGTAAAATTAGCCAAATCGAAAATTTTCCTCCTGCTGATTTTGAGCAAAAAGGGTGGTTATTTTGAAATGTGCCACAACAAAATAGTAATGGTTAGACGAATATTGTACTGGGTGTTCTCGTATATTTTGGCCAATCGCTATCTTCGTTAATAATAACCCTGGAGAGTGGTTCAAATTAGCATAATTGTGGTAATTTTTCTGAATTATCAGAATTTGTTATCAGAAAAAACAATTGAGTATCAGAAGTCAAAAAAATCAGACTTCTTTCTTTTTTGGGGACACCCTGTAAGTATTGGGGGTTTTATCTCTAACAGTTATAAAGATTTTAACGTTTTTCTATACAAGGAATAATGATAATATAGATTGGACAGAAGGATGCTTAATTGGAAGAGACCATCAGCCAACTATTCTATGTATAGAAAAACGTTGATATCCTTATAACCGTTAAAGATAACACCCCGAACTCTAATATATTTGAAATCAGGAAATCTCCATCGGAGTAAGTTCCACTTATTTACGTTGCTGAATGAAAATTCATTTCAATTTTTCAACCAATAGAAACATCAACCAGTTTTAGAATGATTAAAATTATGGATTTAAAATGCCATTTTCTCGAAAACGGTTAGATATAGGTATGGGATATATTGCATAACAGATACTCAGAATTCACGCAGAATTCAAATATGAAATAAAAAAATACATGTTTTCATTTGAAACAAAGAAAGTAATGGTCGTAACTTATTTTTGGTTGACCCTGTATACATGAAACTGTCATTAAATAAATCGCATCCACAGATAAAACAACATGTTTGAACGTTTTCCAAAAAATCCAAACCCTGAATTTAAAATAACTGTGCTCCATATTGAGCCACAATAGACCTACTAGTGATCGCGGTGGAATGGAGCCATGTGCGCCCACTCACAAATCGAAATCACGAAAAAATCACAAATCATATTTTAGCCGGTCACAGTATATGTAATTTTATCACGAACATCTTCGATTTGGCAAATTTACAGAACTAGACAACAATAACGAAACAACCCCAATTCCATGAACTGGGCTATCTTCAAAAATAATCAAGTGACAAAGTCCATGAGGAGAAGTTGCTTGTTCATTTATTTTGAACCACTCTCATTATGGATCAATTGAGGGTAAACTCACTTTTTGAAATCACCCCAAATACGGCTCATGCAGCGGCCGCTAAGTCCGGAAATGATAAAATTTTAAAAAAATCATGAGGTAAAGTTATGAAGAGTTTTCTTATATACGATTCCAGTTTAATCATTTTGTTGTAGCACAATTCAAAAGGATCACCCCTATTGCACAAAAACCGCACGGAAAAAATTTCCGATTTTCCTAATTTTACACTCAGGAGACCGTCGTTGACAAACTTTGAAAAATACATCTTGCCCATTTTTTTTTCAACTTAAAATTTTATTGGACTATATTGTTTACCGAAATTCAAAACTGTTCAATATCACGTACTAACTACGTAACCTTTCCGTCACATGATCACACAATTTGACAAAATGAGGATATAGAGTCCACTTTTTAACCCAAACTATGCCTGTAAACTGTGAATAAATTGTGTACTGTTGAGTATAGGATAGTATTATTTCCACTCATAATGATAATGTTTGTATTTTGATTCGAAACATTGAGTTCTACGCTATTAAATTGAATCCGCATGTTTTGGCGTGCTTCTAATGAGCCTATACAAAGTTTTACTCAATGATAGACCATAGTTCAAAAGACGCATGGTCTGGTTTAGTTTTCGAGATACAGTGTTGTTGGAGGGTTGGAAAAAACTCTACTTTTTGACTACATGAAAAATCATAGGCTGTCAAGAAAATGCAAAAACATTCTCCCCATAACAACAAATATAGCAACAAGCGAAAGTTACTCGATTCACTAATAATAAGTCCGATTTTTCTCTAAACCTGTATCTCGAAAAGCAGAATATTTATATTCAAGACACAATGACAATAGTTTTACCAATAAGACCTTTTTTACTTGAATTTAGTTCAGGAATGCGTCTTTAGTATTGCGGCCTATCATTGGGTAGCACCACAGAATGTGGCTCCGTGAAGCCATTATACACATCATCATATCAAAACTATATATAGATTCACCTTTATAATAGATAATTTTCATATACATATGTATGTAATTAATTTCCATTATATATAGTATTGAACGATAATAATCAATGAATGGAGTGAACAAATCCATTCGTACCATATACTTTTCTTCCATACAGCGCATTTGATCTGTACCGTAGTAAACAATGGCTGAACAAATTGTGCGCCCAGTCCAGTCATACTTTACTGCGATACGGCTCATCTATGCTCTGGCCCTCTGCTGTGGCGTAGTATTAATGCCAATACGCTACCCGGTGACACCAGAGACAATTGTCTCTGGTGACACCGTATAAACTGACACCCTCCCCCCCTAACTTTTTTATTTTTTATCGTAAGGCAAAATAGAAAATACTGACTTCAAGAGAAAAATGTTTGCAGTTTAAATATCACTTTTTATTTTCTGTAACTTCAAAGCTATACGGGGGAGCGACAAAAAGTAGTTTTTTTTTTTCATGGAAAGCCCCAATTATTTCTAGCCAGAATGAAAGATCTCACTTTTCTGATTTCAAAAATACCATATTTGTTGACATTTCGCTCAGCCGTTTTCGAGATATTAAGTTTCAATTCTCCACCAAATAGGCCGTTGGATTCTATGTTGTTAATTTTGTTTCCCTACCACAATAAATCTCTATATGGGAACTAACGACTTTTTGAGAAGTTAGTCATGGTTACAATGAAGACATTGTTTATGAGGATCATCTTCACTCAAATAACAATTATTTGCCCATTTGATACTTCCCACAAAGAAAAAGAGAATGGTATTCTCTGTGGCAGAAAATAGAAAACGCAGTGGAACATTTTTAAAATCGGTGTATAGAGATGCTCAACAGCGTGGGCAAGGTGATTGAACGAGTGATTCTGGCGCGGTTGAAAGAAGAATGCGAATTTCTAGAGGTTCTACCGGTAGAACGGTATGGCTTTCGGAGCCTGCACTCTGCGGAGCTGCAGGTCTTGAAAGTCACCAAGTCAATTCTGTCCAATAAAAGGCTGAAACTATGCACCGGCATGGTTTTACTGGACATAGAACGCGCTTTCGATAGAGTTTGGCATAATGGCCTACTACACAAAATGCAGGAGATTGGCTTCTCACTTTACATCTGTAGGGTGATAGCCAGTTTGGCGAGTTTCCTGCAAAATCGGACAATGTCAGTCAGGGTTAACGGCTCCGTGTCGGACCCCAAGTCACTGGATGCTGGGCTCCCACAGGGGGCTGTATTGTCACCTCTCCTGTATTCAATTTTCACAAGCGACATTCCAAAAACCTTCAGTACAGACGTCGCAATCTATGCGGACGATACAGCGCTTCTCGCACGCAGCCGTCGCAAAGATTTTGTAGAGCGTAATCTCCAACGCGGGCTTGACAACCTAGTCGAATGGACCGATAAGTGGAAAATCCGGATTAATCTGGGGAAAACACAGGCCATTCTGATTAGCCGCAGTCACGAAGACACTCCAGACCCCCTCATCCTCAATGAGGTGGAAATTCCCTGGGGTGACGCGGTCAAGTATCTTGGCGTCATTATTGACAAAGGGATGACTTGGCACAAGCAGATATCTGAAAACGTCCGAATGGGACGAGCCGCTATGGGAGCCTCATGAACAGCGTTTTATCAGTCAAAGCGAAGATCCTATTGATCACAGCCGTCTTGAGGCCGATCGTTACTTACGGATCAGCCTCATGGGGCTACGCGGCAGAAGCTCATCAAGCTAAAATTCAAACAACGGAGAACATTTATCTCCGTAAAGCGGTTGGTGCCCCATGGTTTGTCCAAACTTCCAAGATCAGACAAGCCTTGGAGTGGCAAACCGTTCGCCAATTCATGAGAGTCAAGGCCGTGAAAACTTTCGATCTGGCCGCAACGCATGACGATCCTTTGCTCAGAGCTCTGGTGGATTACGATCGCTTTACAAAAAACCTGGGAGATGTACCAAGCTAGGGCGTTCGAAACTTAGCAACAAAACGCCCAACAAACTCAACCTTGGCGGGCCGCCGCCGAAACGTATGCGACGTTAAGAATTCACTGGCGGCTAGAATGCTAGGGGCGCTGCGGCATACATTCCGCCCATGACCGCTTGGGCGCCAGTAGGCCGACCGGCGGCATGCCGTCACTATTCCGCCCACTCGCGGTATTCCGTCTTCTGACCGCTAGCTTATATCCGATGTGTTTTCTTTCTTTTGAAAAGCGTTTAGTGGAAGAAACACCTATGTAATACGCTGGCGGCTCACTAGCGGGAAGTTGGTCTCCAGACTACATCTTTTGAGGTGGTAACGAAGCTATATGGAATCATCGTCTCGCTAGAGGGCTATCAGTAACAAGAGATGTGTGGTTAAGGGTGTAGCATACAGTTGATTTTGATATCAGACTGATTTTGCTTTGATGAATAGGTACTAACGTGATCCAGAATTTAAAGCTGCCGAGCTGCCATCTTTTTAGCAATCAAGAATCTTAGCAATCATGGATATGAAAAATACTGATTAAAGCACGATTTCTCAATTATTATGCAAAGTATCCTGAGCAAAATCAATTTCTGGAATACTTTTGTATATATACTTCTAAATAATACAAGTTTTGAGGAACACATTTTAATATAAAAAATAAGAATTCTGTATTATATAAAACAAACATTGGAAACAACAATTCAACATAAAAAATATTCTAGATTCAACCACACTATAATACGCTACACAGGAACAACAAATAAACACAGAAGAGTAGTTAAACAAGGGGGCTTCTGGCTCACCGGCCAATCAGCGCTCAAGTGGGCGAGGCATATTTTTGACTTTTCCCTAGATTTTAGGGAATTTTTGATGAATCTGGCAACGTCGCTCGAAGACTGGTCATCTGGCAACGTCGCTCGATCTCGATCTTGACAGTTGACATAACGCTTCGATCTTGACAGCTTTGACAGATGACAGGGGATTTTTTATAGCTTGGTTCCTGGGATCGAGATGGGGGAATTGGGGGGTGTGGAGGTTAGATTACCAAAGTCTGAAAAAAGATTTTCCGATAGCGAGATTGGAACCCATATCCTTTGGATTTGTACGTGACAGTCTAAACCAATACGCTAACAAGGTGCCTAAAATAGAATGTAGATTTGTGGTTCAGTTGCTACCCCGATGATCCAAAGCCTGAAAAAAATCCGCGATAGCGAGAATTGAACTCACGTCCTTTGGATTTGTATGTGATAGTCTTAACCACCTACGCCACCTAGTCATAGGGAATTTATATAGATTTTAGATACCGTTTCGGTGTGTTTTTTCGGTGTGGGGGAATTCGAGCCCCCCTGCTCGTAGAGCAAGTTTGGGATGGGGGGACGGGGGTATCGAATCGATGATGCTGTGTATGACGTCATAGGGTTGCCTGTTGAATGATTCCCACTCATCGTTGTTTTTTTAGGGAGAATTCGAGCCCCCCTGCTCGTGGAGCAAGATTGGGATGGGGGGACAGGAATTGCGAATCGCTGTGTATGACGTCATAGGGTTGCCTGTTGAATGATTCCCACTCATCAGTGTTTTGTTAGGGGGAATTCGGGCCCCCCTGCTCGTGGATTGGGATGGGGGGACGGGGGTATTGGGAATTCAGGTTTTAGGCTACTCTACTTTTGGTCTTCATATTTATTGAGAACGAGAATGAGTGAACTTGCAGAACGAATTAACAAGTTCTATATACGTTTGGCGCAGATCAAGAGTGACATTGAATGGTATGAACGAAAGAAGTATATGATTCAAACCTTTGAGAAATTGAATCTTACAGGTAAGCTGATGAACATACTTTATCTAAGGAAAAAAATCTTTTAACATTTTAATGACCTTATATTGAACATTGTCGAAATTGAATATACAATTTGAATTAATTATCTTACATCCGTTTGCGTATACTATGAATAGATTGACTTTTAGCATCGTAAGCAATTTTTCAACTTTTGATCATCGGTTTGATGAATTTTACACCTGATTAAGCACATTCGTGGGAGAAAGGTGGGGAAAGAGGGGGTTTATGAAATTACCACTGACGACGCGATAAAGAAGAATTTTAGTTCGCATTCAGTTAGCAGCAACAACTACAGGTGAGCGCTCGTCATATCCAAACTAGAGAATTTATTTTTTTTTTCTAGAAATGGATCTAACAGAAATTAACGCAACCGCCTCTCATTTGAATAAGACGTACACGAAATTGATTGAATTAGCTTGTGACATAAAGTATCCAATTGTGGGGTTAAATATTGTTCTTACTAAATACGGGGAAGTGCCGCGTGCGGAGTTGGAGGATCATATTGTTTTTCTACCACAGCGTACTACTGCATCTCTCAAAAAACAATATAACTCAATTTCAGCATCATAAATATGCGATAATTTTAAGATCGGTTGCGCAGATTCGTGATGTGCAGAAAACTCCAATTTTTGAGATAGTTGCTATGTAAAACAAAGTTAGTATTTTCAACTAGAATCATTTGCATTATTAATGTTTTTTGTTTTTACAGAACCAGTCCATCATGAATGCAATGGATTTTCAAGGATTCAATCTGTCTCACGAATTCATCATCAAAGAGTTGGCAGCCACGAACGGGACCCAAACTAGCCATTACATATTCAAACCAAATGCATCATATCGATCGTTACGTTTATGGGACAAACGAAGAGCGTCCACAGCAACGCTACTGCAGAGCACGAGGACAACCGGAATTACTATATTGATAATCAAATCTAATATGCATGATAAAATATGAATATGTGATAAGAAAAAAAATCCGTGTCCAAGTCTACCAATATTTTTTTTAAATAATATTATCATGATTGCATGTTAAGTTCCTCAAATTCATCATTTTAGAGATTCAAGGTGTTGTAATTGAAAAACAGAAATCTTTTCTTGCGAATATTCGCGGAACCGTTTATCGTACAGAAAACAGCTTTTAAAAGCATTTTTTACTGTTAAATAAGTCATGTTTTGTGCGAAATTCATCATGATCCTATAATTTAACGATTCAATCCATCATACTGATCGGGTTTGCCTTTATTCAAGGCGGCGACCTCTTGCTATCCAGTATGTAGCCGCTACTGCAGAGCACGAGGACAACCGGACTTTGAATTACTATATTGATAATCAAATCTAATATGTATGATAAAATATAAATATTTGATAAGAAAAAAAATTCGTTTCCAAGTCTACTTATATTTTTTCAATATAATATTATCATGGGATTACTTGGACTTGGAATTACTATATTGATAATCAAATCTAATATGTATGATAAAAAATAAATATGTGATAAGAAAAAAAATTCGTTTCCAAGTCTACTAATATTTTTTCAATATAATATCATCATGGGATTACTTGGACTTGGAATTACTATATTGATAATCAAATCTAATATGTATGATAGAATATAAATATGTGATAAGAAAAAAAAATTCGTGTCCAAGTCTACTAATATATTTTTTTATATAACATTATCATTATTGCATGTTGAGTTTCTCAAATTCACCATTTTAGAGATTCAAGGTGTTGAAATTGAAAAACAGAAATCTTTTCTTGCGAATATTCGCGGAACCGTTTATCGTACAAAAAACAGCTTTTAAAAGCATTTTTTACTGTTAAATAAGTCATGTTTTGTGCGAAATTCATCATGATCCTATAATTTAACGATTCAATCCATCATACTGATCGGGTTTGCCTTTATTCAAGGCGGCGACCTCTTGCTATCCAGTATGTAGCCGCTACTGCAGAGCACGAGGACAACCGGACTTTGAATTACTATATTGATAATCAAATCTAATATGTATGATAAAATATAAATGTGTGATAAGAAAAAAAAATCGTGTCCAAGTCTACTAATATTTTTTCAATATAATATTATCATGGGATTACTTGGACTTGGAATTACTATATTGATAATCAAATCTAATATGTATGATGAAATATAAATATATGATAAGAAAAAAAATTCGTTTCCAAGTCTACTAATATTTTTTCAATATAATATTATCATGGGATTACTTGGACTTGGAATTACTATATTGATAATCAAATCTAATATGTATGATAAAATATAAATATGTGATAAGAAAAAAAAATTCGTGTCCAAGTCTACTAATATATTTTTTTATATAACATTATCATTATTGCATGTTGAGTTTCTCAAATTCACCATTTTAGAGATTCAAGGTGTTGAAATTGAAAAACAGAAATCTTTTCTTGCGAATATTCGCGGAACCGTTTATCGTACAAAAAACAGCTTTTAAAAGCATTTTTTACTGTTAAATAAGTCATGTTTTGTGCGAAATTCATCATGATCCTATAATTTAACGATTCAATCCATCATACTGATCGGGTTTGCCTTTATTCAAGGCGGCGACCTCTTGCTATCCAGTATGTAGCCGCTACTGCAGAGCACGAGGACAACCGGACTTTGAATTACTATATTGATAATCAAATCTAATATGTATGATAAAATATAAATGTGTGATAAGAAAAAAAAATCGTGTCCAAGTCTACTAATATTTTTTCAATATAATATTATCATGGGATTACTTGGACTTGGAATTACTATATTGATAATCAAATCTAATATGTATGATGAAATATAAATATATGATAAGAAAAAAAATTCGTTTCCAAGTCTACTAATATTTTTTCAATATAATATTATCATGGGATTACTTGGACTTGGAATTACTATATTGATAATCAAATCTAATATGTATGATAAAATATAAATATGTGATAAGAAAAAAAAATTCGTGTCCAAGTCTACTAATATATTTTTTTATATAACATTATCATTACTGCATGTTGAGTTCCTCAAATTCACCATTTTAGAGATTCAAGGTGTTGAAATTGAAAAACAGAAATCTTCTCTTGCGAATATTCGCGGAACCGTTTATCGTACAGAAAACAGCTTTTAAAAGCATTTTTTACTGTTAAATAAGTCATGTTTTGTGCGAAATTCATCATGATCCTATAATTTAACGATTCAATCCATCATACTGATCGGGTTTGCCTTTATTCAAGGCGGCGACCTCTTGCTATCCAGTATGTAGCCGCTACTGCAGAGCACGAGGACAACCGGACTTGGAATTACTATTTTGATGATCAAATCTGATATGTATGATAAAATATAAATATGTGATAAGAAAAAAAATTCGTGTCCAAGTCTACCAATATTTTTTCAATATAATATTATCATGATTGCATGTTTAGTTCCTCAAATTCATCATTTTAGAGATTCAAGGTGTTGTAATTGAAAAACAGAAATCTTTTCTTGCGAATATCTGCGGAACCGTTTATCGTACAGAAAACAGCTTTTGAAAGAATTTTTTACTGTTAAATAAGTCATGTTTTGTGCGAAATTCATCATGATCCTATAATTTAACGATTCAATCCATCATACTGATAGGGTTTGCCTTTATTCAAGGCGGCGACCTCTTGCTATCCAGTATGTAGCCGCTACTGCAGAGCACGAGGACAACCGGACTTGGAATTACTATTTTGATAATCAAATCTAATATGTATGATAAAATATAAATATGTGATAAGAAGAAAAATTCGTGTCCAAGTCTACTAATATTTTTTTAATATAATATTATCATGATTGCATACCGAGCTGTTCAAGCCAATAAGAAGGAATTTTCCCCGTCGCCGTACAATTATCAAGGGATTGGATGACTTGTGGCAGGTTGATTTGGGGCAAATGGATTTGTATGCGAAAGATAACAGAGGCTACAAATATTTTCTCATCATCATAGACTGTTTTTCAAAATTTGTGTGGACTGAACCATTAAAAAGCAAGTCAGGTGACGAGGTAACCCGAGCCTTTGCAAAAATTCTCAAACAATCACATCGTAGTCTAAAAAATTTGCAATCAGATCAAGGAAAGGAATTCTACAATGGACATTTTCAACGATTGATGCGTCAATATGGCATAAACCACTATAATACCTATACAGATAAAAAAGCGGCCATGGTTGAGCGTTCCATACGAACGATTAAATAAAAACTATTCAAGTATTTCAGTTTGCATGGGACCTATAAGTGGGTGGATATTTTACAAGATATTGTGAAAAGCTATAATTCACAAAAACATAGTGTGACCAAAATGAAGCCTCATGATGTGAGCAAAAAACATGAAAAGGGTCTGCTCAATACTGTTTACAGTCACATTAAAACATCTACAAATCGTCGAAAATTTCGTATTGGCGATGTGGTGCGCATTAGTAAAGCAAAGCACGTATTTGAAAAGGGATATACTCCGAAATGGGCAACTGAGCTATTCAAGATTGTTGATGTTAAAATTACTAATCCAGTGACGTATCTGCTTGAAGATATAAATGGTCATCCGATAAAAGGAGCATTCTACGAGCAAGAATTACAAAATACAAAACAAGAGGATGTTTATTTGGTGGAAAAAGTGTTACGTAAAAAAGGGAAAAAAATATATGTCAAGTGGCTTGGATTTGATAATTCTCACAACAGTTGGATAAGTTCCAACGATATTTTATAGGTGTGAAACATCATTGCGCATGCCCTATCTGTGATAAAGATTTTCTTTCTAATTTCACAATCAGTAATCTTTGAGTATTGAAGGTGTATGGTTGTCGTCGTCGTCATCGTCGTCATCAATTAAGTGAAATGGCTACAGCAACACAGTCAATACATCAACTGCTGTCAGAAATTGAGAATGAATTAGCTCAGGAAGCCCAACATCTGGGGATAGATGAAAATGAGATGAGTGAGATAACAGAAGCACCGGAAGTAGTAGCCGAATATTCGTTACTGAGCACAACGTCCTACTCAGCTAGCAGCAACATTGCGATATATGTGGAATTGAACAGAAATTTTGAACCCATCATCCGGATACCTGTTAGTGATCAAAATATGTTGATTTTTGAAGAATTTGAGTGGAACCTTCTAATTAGTCATCTAAAGTGGATGCTGATGGGATATTTCAAGTGTAGGGAAATCGCCCATATCCGATTCATTTCCAGTAAAGATATTATCATCAGCGAAGTTCAAGTCGAGAATCAGTTCAAACTTGTTTCAATATCAAAACAATCTCAGACCTTGTACCTGACTGAAGGCAACATCCAAGACCTGTGCACCGCAAACGAGCATTTTGTCAAAAAAAGATTGCAGGATTTGGTGCAACTGAACTTTTCTGCATACTATTCTACTGTTATTGGCATTATTCATGAATTACTTAAAGATCGGATTGAACATATCAATATTAACGATGTAATTTCATCTCTTTATAGCAGAACTTCATGCATAGAAACCCAATGTTTGAAGGAAATTATGTACTATCAACCCAATAGAATAAGTGATGATTTAAATAAAATTTACCAAAAATAAGTAGTGTATGTTCTATTATTTCTTGTAAACAAGCTCGTGCTTATCGCAATGGAATCACAAATACAATGCACCATTGTTCTTTGAATTCAATTATAATTGCATAATTTGCAGTTCGGCATTCTAGAAGTGTTTCGAATAGTCAACTATACAGTTGTTCATGTTTTGTGAATCAGTTCATACGAAGCTTTCATCGTTGTCAGACGTCGTCGTCGTCAGAACAGAGCACTTGTGATCATTTTGTGTGTCTGGGTTGTGGCAAAAAGGTAAATATTCTTTTGAATAATTGAAAATTTTTCTTATCATAGAATTGATGTGGGGTGCTTGGTTAATTTACAATGTGAATTTTTTATGTAATTGTATTAAACAAAACATGTTTTCACAGAAATCCACAAAGTTGGTGTAGTTCCTCGCGAAGGGCTGATTGCGAAACTTTTCGAAGAATCAACACAAAAATCCATCGTTTGAAATTAAATCAGGTAAAAATAAACTTTACGTTTTTTCAAATTTTGATGATATTTCATCAAAGCACGTTTTTTTTTTCAAATAATATCCAAGTAAACGAAACTTACTGTCTTTCAGAAAACAACAAACCGGATTTGGTGGTTATTCTACTACAATTGGAGGTGTGTTGTTCCTGTCTAGAAGGATTATAGCCGACAATCACCTGCTAAGCTATTTCACACCTTCGAAATCAGAGGGCTTCACACAGAACATCACACGAGTTCATCCCCCAAATTGAGTTGAAACCACCACATCAACGGCGTTCAATAGTTGTGAGTTGATTTTTTCAATATGTCTTCCTCATACAAAGTGTTGTTGAAAAAAGCAGAAAATATGCTTTCATTTTTGAAAAAAATGAAGAGATTTCTGTTCGACAAGCCTTGTGAGAGAACGACAAGCCATTGGATACGTAGAATAAGTAGATTAATCGGCATATTTAATAATTTAGTACTACATGGTAATTAACCTAGAAACATTCTTTGATTGATTCAGACCAATTTGCAACATCTTAAAGTTATTAGAAGGCAATTATTGATTTTGAAAAATAAGCGGGTTGGGATGGGGTTAGTAGAAGAATCAAAATTAAGCAATAGGGTTGAATGGGAAAAAATTGTTAATTGCTTCAAAGGAAGAGTATCAACCGGTTTAGTAACTAATTTGACTCATAAAGACGTTAATAGATTTATGGATGATGCGTTTATTTTGTTTCAACGTGAATTAAAGGAAGTACTGAAATCTTTTACCATAGTTAAAGTGAACTCATCATTTTGCGGAGAGTTTATCAAAAACAAATCATCTGAACGTGAAATTGTAGATTTTAAATATTTCAACACCAAGAATGTAATCATTGATGTAGGAACGGATTTAAAAAGCTGGTTTTTTGAAAACGTGCGTGATGTAATTTTAAATAGTCTTTCGGAATTCCAGGAACGTGATTCAGGATTTGCTCTTGTTAGAATAATTTATTTGGAAATTAATGTTAATAAATTTCAAATGGGTAATGGATCTTCCTATATTGCACTACCGAAGGAAATTGCGAAGAAACATGCATGCGTGAATGTTCAAAATAATGATACCGCCTGCTTTTACTGGGCTATTGTTAGTGCGCTTCATCCTGTTAACAAAAATAACAACCGAATCACCTCTTATCCTCATTACGAATCAGTTTTGAATCTCAAAAACTTAGAATCTCCCATGCCGTTGAATCAAATTTCGAAATTTGAAAAAAACAATGATATTTCTGTAAATGTGTATGCTTTGGAACTAATTTCAAAGTCAGATACGGATGATGGTAAACCAAATAATTTCAATATTGTACCAGCTAGGCTAACCAAAGAAAAACTGGTTAGACATGTTAATTTGCTGTTAATTCAAAACAAATACCATCCATCATTAAATGATTACGAGCCACTGCCTACTAATGACAACGATCATGAGGATATAAAATACCATTATTGTTGGATTAAAAATGTATCCCGTCTTGTTTCAAAGCAGTTGAGTAAACAAAAAATTGCCAAGTATATTTGTGATCGTTGTCTCAATTATTTCTCATCTGAGGGAAAATTGACAGAACATGAAAAGCTGTGTACAAAATTTAATGAATATAAAGTCTCATTCCCAAGTTACAAACATGTCGAATTCAAAAGTTTCATTTACAAACAAAAATGTCCCTTCATCATCTATGCGGACTTTGAAAGCCAACTACAAGTAGTCGATCAACACATTTCCATAAATACGCGAAAATATCAAAAACATATAGTTTACAGTGCCGGGTTCTATTTAAAATGTTCCTATGACAATTTTCTTCCATTTTTCAAGAGCTATCGTGGTGCAGATTGTATGGAATGGTTCATCAACGAAATGGTAGAAATATCAAAAGTAATTCATTCAAAAATCAAAAATATTGTTCACATGATCGAAAAGAAAAGCATCTGCGGTGCAACAAATTGCCATATATGTGAAAAACCTTTTCACAAAAATGATAAGATTGTTCGCGATCATGATCATTTCACTGGCGAATTCAGAGGTTTTGCACATCAAAATTGTAATCTAATTTTCAAAAAGCTTTATGTTGTGCCGATTGTTTTTCAAAATTTATCCGGTTATGATGGACATTTGTTGATAAAAGATCTTGCCAAACGTAGTCGCGTGAGTGTTCTCCCAACCAATAATGAAGTTTATATATCTTTCACCCATTTCGTTGACGAAAACAATCTAAGATTTAGGTACATCGATTCATTCAGATTTTAAGGCACTTCTCTCGATGATTTACTATCGACAATGAAAAAAACCGATTTTAAAATATTGAGAGAAGAGTTTGCACATCTAGATGCGGCAAAATTTCAATTGTTGACGCGGAAAGGTGTATTTTGTTATGACTATATTGATAGCTTGGAAAAAATGAACGACACCCGATTACCTTCTATTGAACATTTTCACAATAAATTGAATGATTCCAATTTATCAGTCGAAAATTATCAACATGCTCAAACTGTGTGGGAAGCTTTTGGAATCCAAAATTTAGGTGAATATTCAGATTTGTATCTAAAGACTGATATTTTGGGTTTAGCTGATTTATTTGAGAACTTTAGACAAAGTAGCATTCAGACACATAAATTAGATCCAGCATGGTATTATACGATGCCTGGCTTCACATGGGATTGTATGTTGAAGTTTACAGGTTGTAAATTGGAACTTCTTCAAGATATTGATCAAATCATGTTCATTGAGCAGGGAATTCGTGGAGGTATTTCAACTTGTGTTCATAGGTATTCCGAAGCTAATAACAAGTACACCGATGATTACGATGCATCGAAACCATCGAAATTTTTGCTTTATCTAGATGTAAATAATCTGTATGGAAAAGCAATGACTGAACCTCTCCCTTCAGGAGAGTTTGAGTGGATTAGCGATGTATCTAACTTTGATGTTTTGTCAATCCCGGATAATTCACCCATAGGATATATATTGGAAGTTGACGTAAAATATCCCACCCTCACGACTTGCATAGAGATTTTCCATTTTGTCCTGAACATCGAGTTCCACCCGGATCGGAACTATCGAAATTGATGTGTACTCTTTTCGATAAAGAGAATTATGTTGTTCACTATAATGAATGGTTTGGAATTGAGTAAAATCCATAGAATTTTTAAATTTCGACAGTTGACATGGTTAAAATCGTATATTGAACATAACAATAAATTAAGAACTAACGCGACAACAAAATTTGAAAAAGATCTTTTCAAACTATACAATAATGCTGTTTTTGATAAAACGATGGAGAACATCAGAAATCATCGGGTTATCAAACTGGTGAATAAATGGGATGGACGATATGGGGCAAAGAATCTCATTGCAAGTCATCGATTTCACAATCGAACTATTCTTGACGCCGAACACGATCTTATAGCTATTGAAATGAAAAAGAAAGAATTATTTTTCAATAAACCTCTGTATATTGGTATGTCCATTCTGGACATTTCCAAAACATACATGTTTGATTTTCATTACGCATATATGCTACCGAAATTGGGTATTGATCGCTGTAAACTTATGTACACTGATACGGATAGCTTCATCTATGAAATTCAGTGTAATGATGTTTATGAAGAGATTATCAAGGCTGATTTACATAAATTTGACACCTCCGACTACTCCCCTAATAACCCTTATAAAATCCCGTTCGTCAACAAAAAAGTTCTAGGACTAATGAGGGACGAAGTTAATGGAGAAATTATTACCCATTTCATTGGTCTCCGATCGAAAATGTACACTTTCAAAATTCAGCAAGGGCAAAAAGTTGTGAAAAAGGCCAAAGGAGTCAAGTACAACGTTGTAAAAAATAAATTAACGTTTGATGACTACTGGAATTCTCTACGACATTCAAAAATTATCAGCGCCACTCAGCGTTGCATTCGTTCCTATGCTCACAATGTTTACAGCATTGAGCAAAATAGAGTTGCGTTGAGTGCAAACGATGATAAAAGATTTGTACAAGAGAATACCTTTGATACACTTTCCTTTGGGCACTATTCAACTTTATAGCGTTTTTCAAATATAATTTCAGGAATAGTTATTATTGGGTAAATTACATTAATCTGTTAATATTATGAATAATTGTAAGATTATATTATTAGTATTATCGTAGAAGTAATTGTATGTCCCCCAAGTACCTACAATAATGTACTTCCTGAAAATATATGATTTTGAAGTGTCTTTGTGTGTTTAATTTATTCGATTGGATATGCAATGGGAAGCATCATCCATTCGCAATTCCTGCTTCAAACGCCATTAAAAATCGCAGCTCAGCAACGTCATCTAATCATTCTAATAGCAAACGATCAAAGAATCGAAGCGCCATCTCAACTCAACAACAGGCCTAAAACCTGAATTCCCAATACCCCCCCCGTCCCCCCATCCCAAACCACGAGCAGGGGGCCCGAATTCCCCCACAACACTTGTCCTCGTGCTCTGCAGTAGCGGCTACAAACTGGATAGCAAGAGGTCGGTGTCCTCGTGCTCTGCAGTAGCGGCTACAAACTGGATAGCAAGAGGTCGGACCAGGTGACGTAGGTGGTTCAGACAATCACATACAAATCCAAAGAATCGGGGTAGAAACTGAACCACAAATCTACATTATATTCAGGGGGGCCCGAATTCCCCCACAACGAAACCACACACAATTTAAGACAAGACCAAAACACACCGAAACGGTATCTAAAATCTATATAAATTTTCATGACTCAGGTGGCGTAGGTACCCCCGTCCCCCCATCAAGCCCTCAAACTATCTCCACGAGCAGGGGGGCTCGAATTCCCCCACAACGAAACCACACAATTTAAGACAAGACCAAAACACACCGCAACTGAACCACAAATCTACATTCTATTTTAGGCACCTTAGTAGCGTATTGGTTTAGACTGTCACGTACAAATCCAAAGGATATGGGTTCCAATCTCGCTATCGGAAAATCTTTTTTCAGACTTTGGTAATCTAACCTCCACACCCCCCAATCCCAAGGTTAATTGATATGTGAAGGTTGCGCCGTAACTAGGGAGTCGGAAATTCCCGAACTTTAAACCGAATCGTTCCGATGTTGGTGACGTCACTCGGCTCCATCAATATTATGACGTTCCTGTCATCGGTGTGTCACCTTATTAATGTCAAAAGCGGTAATTGACAAAATATTCGTATTTTACGGTCTAAAAACATTATTAACCGAGTGTCGACCATTTTCAAACGTGCTTGAGGGTAAGTAATTAGTGTTATTACACAGTTTTTGATATACAGTGGAATATCTTCTTATTGTTAAGTGTGAATCATATTTTATCTTTTTTTTTTAGATGCCAGGTCACTCATGTGGAGTCTCAAGCTGTCCGAGTAAATATAGGAAACTGGGAAAAGAAAATAATGGTGAACGAGTAACCTTTTTCCATTTTCCAAAAGATGACCTGATTTGCAGAGAATGGGTCCGTTTATGTAACCAACCTCCGACTTTTGCATCCAAGATCAATAAGAGAATATGTTCAAAACATTTTCAAATTAGTGATTTTGAGGATGGAATCAAAGCAAAAATCATGGGCACTGTCCCAAAGATATTGAAAAAAAATGGTCAGTAAACTTGAAGTAGGCATCGAAAGGACAGTTCCTAACAGTGTACTGTAACATTCCAGCCATACCATTTTTAAAGTTGCCAACAGAAATGATGTCTTCCCCCATCTACAACGACACAATTCAAAATCCATCTTCAGTAGGTGAGGAAACGGAAATATGTATAAAAGTGCCTTGTGAGATAGTAGTCTTAATTTGTCTTTAATTACAGACTTGGACAGATCACACGATAGTACTCTATTCTGGAAACCGTTACCTTCCTATTCTCATCATGAGAAATATGAAGAGCTTATGTTGCAACTGAACAACGTGCCAGAAGCAAATATGTTACAAATCAAAAACAAACAAATTCAGTTGCCAACTGAAATGATTTCTTTTCCCATCTACAACGACAACGAAACAATTCAAAATCCATCTTCAGTAATGGATGAGGAAACAGAAAAATGTATAAAAGTGCTCTCTGAGATAACAGTAGTCTTAATTTGTCATTAATTACAGACTTGGAGAGATCACACCCTAGTACTATTCCGGAACCGTTACCTTCCTCTTCTCATAATGAGAAATATGAAGAGCTTATGTTGCAATTCAACAATGTGCAAGAAGCAAATAAGTTACAAATCAGAAACAAACAAATTGAGTTTGATAGATTTAAAATGAAACTTGACCAACTTGAAAAAGAAAATAATTTAATAAAATTGAAAAGAGCCCAAGAATTTGACAAACTCAGTATTAAAATAAGAAAATTGAAACAAGAAAATGAAACGTTGAAAGGTAAAATTATTATCACTCAAGAAACCATTATGAAATTGGAACAAAGTTTTGAACGACAAGCTTCTGAAGCGTTCAAAGATTTCTTAAGTGCTAACCAAATCGCCATTTCACTCGGGAAAAAAACAAAAGCAAGATGGACACCTGATGAGATATCAAAAGCCTTTACGATCAGATATTTTAGTAAAAGCTGCTACGTTTATTTGAAAGAACAACTAAAATATCCGCTTCCTGGATTATCAACCTTACAACATTGGGCGGCCCACTTAAATTTGAGAAATGGCGTTTTAGAAGATGTTCTGAATGTGCTAGAAGTTGCAGGCAGGACGACAACGAGATTCAATAAGGTTACTGTTCTATCTTATGATGAGGTTAAGGTAGGAACTCTTATCGATAGATTGAATAGTTTTATAAAAAGCTATTTTTGCAGGTTACATCACAATATGAGTACGATCAGAAAGAAGATGAGGTTGTTGGCCCACACGCTTACATGCAAGTTGTAATGGCTCGCGGCATGTTTGATAACTGGAAGCAACCCATTTACATTGGATTTGATCAAAAGATGACGAAAGAGATTTTAGATGACTTATTGACGCGTCTTGATAAAATAAACTACAACGTGGTGGCTTGTGTATCGGACTGTGGCGGTGGGAATCAAGGTTTATGGACTGCATTAAATATTAAAAGTGACCATACTTTTTATATCCACCCGATAACCGCAGACCCTGTATATTTCTTTGCTGATGTCCCTCATCTCCTGAAATTAATGAGAAATTGGTTTCTGGATACCGGATTCATTCTAAAAGATGGAACCGTTATAAATGCTGAACCTGTGCGAAAGCTGTTGCTCATCTGCAATACTGAAGTGAGTTCATGCCATAAATTGACTGAACTACATGTTAAATGTGTGAGAACGCAAAGACATTCTGTCTTTGATTGGCAGCTGAGTTACTGTCTCATTCCACAGCAACTGCTTTTAAGCAATATACTCCTGGGGAAAATAAGAAACTAGCAAGAGATGTAGGGGAGTTTATTGATCTTGTTAATAATTGGTTTGACGTTATGAACAGCTATACGCCATCTGCAGTCCTGGATCTGAAAAAACCGTATGGCTTGTGCCTGGATCGCCAAAATGCAGTTTTGGAAAAGATGAAGTGTACCATAAACGAAATGTTATGTATGGAAAAAAACAGCTTGCAAGTTTTTCAAAAAGGAGTCTTGGTGTCTATCAACTCACTTTTGTGTCTCCACACTCATCTGTCTAATAAATATGATGGTTTTAAATATATACTGACCCATCGATTAAATCAAGACTTTCTAGAAAACTTTTTTTCTCAAGTATGTTCCATTATATGAAGTTCGGCAGAGTTAATAATTATGAATTGTTTTCTAGCTGAGAAGTAGAGGAGGTCTACATGATCACCCATCTCCCCTAAATGCTATTTATCGCATCAGAATGATACTTCTGGGTAAAAATCCTGGAATTGTTAAAAGTAGAGCAAATGTAACATTGCCTTCTACTTATGATTTTCAAGAAGGGACAGAATGTGTGTTTGCGGATGCTATCAAACGAGTCAAGATAAATATTGAAATTGAAAAGAATCAACCAGTTACAGAAGAAATTGAAACTCAAACGAATTTTGATACTATGAGTATTAGCAGTACCAGTAGCTCATCGTCAATTACCTCACTCACGAAGCCAATTTGTGAAAAAGACGGTTTGATATACATTGCCGGATATTTAGCACGAAAACATAAAGAAAGCTATCCTGATTTCGGCCAATATACCTATTTATCCGAGCAAAAACGGGAAAAAGACCTACATACAGATGTCATGCCACCTTGGCTGCAAAATCTTTCATTCGGTGGACTCACAGAACCTTCAATCCATTGGCTGGCTACTGTGAAGACAATGGATAAATATTTTTGCAAGCTGCATAAGTCAGAGTTCAATAATAAAAAACAAATTGTTAATAACACCATCAACTTTATAGTTAAAAAGGTTGATGTCTCGAATGATTTGTTGAAATCTTTTTGCAAATTGCGTGTTTTTATAAGAATAAGATTTCTGAATCATAAAAGGCAAGAAGAAATTGCAACGAAAAAATTGAAGGCTGCACAAGATAAGAAGCAAAGAGAAGTACAAAAAAGGCTATATCCATTTTCAGTGCAAGCTTCCTCATCAAAGATTGCCAAAAAAATGAAAAAAAATCTCAATTAATTCAATTCCAAGTCTAAAATTTGATAAAACATGCATCTTTTAACGATTATCAATTAGAAACTTCAATCCATTTGTTAGTTCATGGGACCTGGCTATTTTTTACAAAAAAATGTCTAGTGCCCTTTTGTCACATGAAAAAAGCGTTAAAAAAACTATTCTTTGTATATCTTTTGTTAAAAATGGCTTGTATCATTCCAAAGAGGGGCAAGTATTATGTACTTCCTGAAAATTTCACAATAATTGAACAAGGATAGACCAGCTATAAAATGTTGAACTTGGCAAAAATGACTATTTTTCATGATCTCTTCAAAAATGGTTCATTTTTGTCAAGTTCAAAATTTTATAGCTGAATTGTCCTTTGTTCAATTATAATGACATTTTCACTTTCGAATAGTGGTCATTTTCACCAGACTTAATTTTTACCAAAAGTTACACAGAAAAAAGTTTTTCTCAACCCTTTTTTTCAAGTGATAAAAGGACACTGAACATTTTTGTTGAAAAAATCACCAGGACACGTAAACTGACAAATGGATTGAAGATTTCAAATGCACAATAATTACTTCTTTAACCGATGCAGGATCCAAGTTTTATCAAATTTTAGGCTACTCTAATTTTGCTCGGTACTTTATATTATAATCAGTACCATTTTATTAACTTGTTTGTGTGCTACTCATGAAATAGGTAAAACATAATTACCAATTATTAAATAATTGTTTTTTTTTCAATAATGTTTGCTGTTTTATTAGCTACACACAGACCAGCGTTCTTTCCTGCGAGATTGTCGAATCTTGGTAGAAAGGACGCCAGTTAGTGGGTAATTAGATAAGTGCGCATTTCACCTTTCCTGTCGTGGTATCGACGTTCAAACCTGACAGGAAACACGGGCGTTCTCTCCTGTAGGAATGTTGACTCTCGCAGTAGAGAACGCCAGTCAGTGGACAAGCTGATTCAAAATATTATCTTCCATATCTCGTGTCTAGCTACAGGCTTAGAACGCGATTTTTACTAATTTTCGTGCAATGCCGTCTTAAATGTGAACGCGTTTAAAATATGTTTATTTGAATTTCGGAACCGACTTTTGGAGCCGAGTGACGTCATTTTCACGTGAATGTTGTCTGAATTCTGATTCGTCGAAGACCCGAACGTATAACGACGCAACCTTACTATCAATTAACCTTGCCCCAATCCCCCCATCTCGATCCCAGGAACAAAGCTCCCTGTCAACTGCCATCTGTCAAAGCTGTCATGTCAAAATGACATCTGTCAAGATCGAGATCGAGAGACGTTGCCAGATGACCAGTCTTCGAGCGACGTTGCCAGATTCATCAAAAATTCCCTAAAATCTAGGGAAAAGTCAAAAATATGCCTCGCCCACTTGAGCGCTTTGAGGTTATGGTCGGCCGGTGGTCCAGAAGCCCCCTTGTTTAACTACTCAGAAAAGTCGACCAATTTTTTCTCTTAATAAAATTATTCATTTTTTACCCCTACGGTGCGAGGCCTTCTTTTCTCTCTATCCCCAGCAAGTTCAAACAGGTTGGTCGATTTTCACATTAGTAGAGCAATGTGCATTTCTCCTCAAGGTGCATATGAAGAATGGAAGTTTGAATAATTATATAGAAAAAACATAACATTATCGGATAAAGTACCCTTCAACACAAAACAGTATTTATGGAAGAACTCATGTCAAGCTGTGAATCAATTAATAACAAAATAACAATTTGATGAATATCACAATATTTTATAAATTTTGTTCTACTGGAATGATATAAGCACAAGTATACAGGGTCCTTCATTAGTGCGTCGGGCAATCCTAGCGTGGTTATTTACAAAAGTAGAAAAAAAAGTTTTATACAAAAGTTGTAGAATGTGACTTTATGCATATTTTAAAAATATTTTCAAACATACAGGGTGCGTCACAAAAGTATGGCACGAAAAAGTATGATTTTTTTAAATGGAACTCCCTGTATATTGATTGATATTTCAATTCTTTCTTCAATTTGGAACAAAAATTGTGATACAACTAATGTTCCTAAATTCAACCGTTATCGAGATATCGCGTTTTAAAAATGGCATTTTTGCAACTTTGACATGCTATAAAACTCAAACTATTCAAGTTAGAGAAAAATGGATTGCACATTCCTATCTTAACTTTTCAAGAGCTATTGAAGGAGATTAAATCCATTATTGTGAAAAAATGTCAAAATGTGCCGAAAAAAGTTGACAGTTGACGTTACCTTCTATCTAAATGACAGAAGAGCTCTTGAAAAGTTAAGATAGGAAAGTGCAAACCATTTTCCTCTAACTTGAATAGTTTGAGTTTTATAGCATGTCAAAGTTGCAAAAATGCCATTTTTAAAACGCGATATCTCGATAACGGTTGAATTTAGGAACATTAGTTGTAGCACAATTTTTGTTCCAAATTGAAGAAAGAATTGAAATATCAATCAATATACAGGGGGTTCTATTTAAAAAAATCATACTTTTTCGTGCCATACTTTTGTGACGCACCCTGTATGTTTGAAAATATTTTTAAAATATGCATAAAGTCACATTCTACAACTTTTGTATAAAACTTTTTTTTCTACTTTTGTAAATAACCACGCTAGGATTGCCCGACGCACTAATGAAGGACCCTGTATACAGTGGCGGACATAAGTATGGAAAAGTCCTTAAATTTGAAAAAAACTCTGATCCTGCATCAGTTATCAAAGAATTGATCAATCCATTTGTCACTTGTAAGTTTACCTGTCCTGACGATTTTTTTCAAAAAATTGTTTAGTGTTCCATTTTCACGTTTAAAAAAGGCCAGCTATTTTTCTAATTTTTTTCTGTGCAAATTTTGATAAGAATTGCTAGCACTATTCAAAAGAGGGACAAAAGTTATACCTATACTTTCTGAAAATTTCAACAAAGGATAATCCAGGGGATGATCTAGCAATAAAATGTTAAACTTGGCAAGAATGACCCATTTTGCATGATTTGGGTCATTTTTGCCAAGTTCGAAATTTTATAGCTAGACCATTCTTTGTTCAATTATTATGAAATTCTCAGGAAGTAGATAACTTTTGCCACACTTTTGAATGGTGCTGGCCATTTTTATCAAAAGTTACACAGAATAAAGTTATTAAAGTAGCCTTTTTTGAACGAGAAAAAAGGGAACTAAACAATTTTTTATGAAAACAATTTTTTTGAAAAAAATCGCCAGGATCTCTAAACTGACAAATGGATAGAATTTTTCAAATGCACCATCACTTCTTTGTTAACTGATGCAGGGTCAGGGTTTTATCATATTTAAGGCCCCTTCCATACTTATGTCCGCCACTGTATATGTATATATATAACTGAAGCCCAGAAGAAAGAAATACATAAAATCTTCAATGATTATAGAAAACAGCTGTAGTTGCACCAACCCAAGCCGCTTGGCTTGGTGCAACTACAGCTGTTTTGGGTGGTTTCCACTTACAAAAAGCGGGAAAATCGAAATCAACGAAACTATCTCGCGGATAGCTGGTGATCTGCAAGCGCCCAAAAGAGTCACGGAGTTGGCGATAGCGGCGTTTTGTAGCCGACGGATGTCCCTCTCAAAGAAGGCGCCCTAACGATGGTGGGCAACCGACTTCGTGCCGACTCCGATTAGAAAGCTCAAAAATGCATATCTTTGTAAAGCATGATTTTAGCGGGTTGGCCGCTGAAGCCCTTCCGAACCGTCGCCCAGCCGCCAGTTTCGTCTAGCGGCCGCCACTCAACCGCCGGCTTAGTGTTTGTTGGGACGCACCAAGCGCTAGTATGTAAGTTAGGACAAAATCCGTCTCGCACGCGATTCACTACTGGAAGAGGCTCCAGTTTGTTCGTATTTTCATTTCTTTTTTCTTTTGTTTTTGTAGCCTTCAGAGATCAGACTGCGCAGGTAGGAATCGGGTTTTTGGCATTCCTACCTCTATTTCTAGATGCCTTCCGGATGGTAACCCGGTACCAAAGAGGTCAAATAAGTAAGAGACTGGGACACTGAAGGGATTATCCCTGACGTCCTAATGCGGAGGAGAGGTTTAGTGGGTAGAACCCCACACTATACCCTATGGTCTCGGACCATAGGGTGTCTGGCTTCAGATTCCTCTTCTTGGGGCCGGACCCCTGAAAAAAAAAAGGTGTATAGAGAGTGAATATAGTGAAATATTCACTCTGATTAGTTTTGTGTTTTGTTAAAGATCTCTAGTTTCTGTTCTTTTTTAATTTTTATTTTATTCAACTTTTGTTTCAATAAAATTTTGGAAGAAATTGATATTTTTTTGTTTCGGTTCTATGATAACCATGGCCAACTTTTCGAAAAGTCCTTAGTTCCCATAGAGCGATTATTGTGGCAGCGAAACAAAATAGAATATGACGGCCTATTTGGTGTAAATATCTCGAAAACGGCTGAGCGAAATGTCACCAAATATGATATTTTTAAAATCAGAAAAATAAGGTCTTCCATTCTGGCTAGAAATAATTGGGGCTTTTCATTAAAAAAAAAACTTTCGATCGCCTCCCGTATAGCTTTGAGATTACACAAAATAACAGGTGATATTTGAACTTCAAAGCATTTCCTCTTGAAGTCAGTGTTTTTCATTTTGCTTTACGATAAAAAATGAAAAAGTTAGGGGGGTGTCAGTTTATACGGTGTCACCCGGTACATTTTTTGTCTAGTCCTTCCTAATCTTCAAAACGGCGTAGTTGTTTTTAAGAAATCCACTAAAACAAAAAAAAATTATGCGAAATATAACTGAAACTGTGTACCAGATTTCATTTTGCGTCGATAAGACATAATCAGATTATGTCATGTCGTCTATCAATGACAAGAAGAAAAAATTATCTTTGACTGCCTGTAACTCAAGAAATATTGAGATTTCGAATTCTTGTTATATGACTTACCATCCTCATTTTAACACATACAATCACCCCTTAAGTTTCCTGACGTTATTCCTGTAGACGTCAATATTTCAACCACGTAGTCTACTCCCCAAAAAAGAAATAAGACTTCATATAAACTAGTATCCACAGAAACTTCGTTTTCAAGATACAGTGTGTTGAAGGTGAAGACCTGATGACGGTTTTTCATACATATTTTCGAAACCTGTGAAGATAATTGGATACAATTTTGTACAGTTACCAACATTTTTACGCTCCACCTAATGGACGGAAACTCACGCATTATTGTATTATGCGTGTGTGTGCCCTACATTTTTTGGTTGTTGATTTTTAGTTGTTATATATATCTATATCTATATATAGAGTTTTTTACATGAATAAAGTACTCTTCTTCTACTTCGCTGGGACGCGTCATTTTCGAAAAAAAATTTATTTTAAAATCATATTACAAACAAAATTGCATAGACCGAAACTCTCAGCGAAAGCACGGGTTTACCGGTGATTGCCTAGCCAGATGCATACGACATTTGTCACTAAAATCAGTGTGCAAAAAGATTTTCAAATGCGTTTTTCTTTAAAATGGTGCGTCTCGGCGAGTTACCAAAAAAGTTACCTCATTTGAGTAGAAAAATCCATTTTTTCAAAATTTGTAGGCAAAACTACTAAAAATCCACAACCAAAAAGTTTTGGGGAATTTTCTTCTCAGACCCGTTTCTGTAAAGGGTATACAATACTAATTTTTCATTCATTAGATAGAGTGTGAAAAGTTTAGTAACTCTACCAAATGTTATTAAATTATCTTGACAGGTTTCGAAAATATCTACAAGAAACCGTCATCAGGTTCCTTCAACACCCTGTATCTGGAAAACGAAGAGTTTGTGGATACTAGTTTATATGAAGTTTTAAATTAAAGTTAAAATTTGGAGGTTACCATTTGGAAAAATGGTTGGCAGTTTTCTCAATTTAATTTTTAATCTTATTTTTTGACCACTCAGAATTAATAGTTATCGAAATGTTGTATAAAATCTATCAAATTTGGTCCCTTTCAACAAGAAATTCCACACAAATTGAATAATGAAGGCATTGAAGGCTTCATAACAGGATTTATTCACATCTAACCAAAAGTCTACAAACGTCATTTTTGGCATGAAAACTCACGCTTATACTTATAGGTATAGGACAATCATGATACTGTGACGAGACATCACCTTGTCGCCGATATTTGCCCTGCAACGCCGGATCTTAGCCACTGTGTTGGTGCGCGAAGGCGGTGGAAGCTTAAAGATAGTTCTCCAAAGATCTGAGGTATTCTTGCATTTTCGGCGAAGGGGCCTGAGATATATATAAGACTGCGGAGCTGCTAGTTCAGTTCAGTTATTGATTGGCCGCGAAATACAGATCGTTATGCGATTGTGAACATAAATATTTGTGATTGTGCTGTAGTGACTTTGAATAAATGAATCAAAACTGGACAAGTGTTTTCTGTAGCGAAATTCGTTACAATTGGTCTCAGAAGTGGGATTTATTGTGTGCTATAGAAACGGAGATAAATATTCGCTGTAATGGCTATGAAACTAGTGTTTTCAACCGGATTGAAGGTTGCCGAGTTGAAGAGGGAGTTGGAGGAGCGTGATTAGGATACAAGTTGAAAAAAATCGATCTACAACAACGACTTCGTGAGGCTTCAGTAGAAGATGGCATTGATCCCGATAAGTTCCATTTCGAGATATCTGATCCCAATGCAGTTGTTAGGAAAATGGAGGAAAAGTTCGAAGAATCTTCTAGAGCCATGGAAGAGTACTCTAGGAAAATGGAGGAGAAGTTCGAAGAATCTTCCAGAGCCATGGAAGAGCACTCGAGGAAAATGGAGAAGCTCGGAGAATCTTCTAGAGCCATGGAAGAGAAGCTCAAAGAATCCTCCAGAGCTATGGAAGAAAAGCTGGTAAAATCTTCTAGAACTGTAGTGGAAATCAAGGAACACGGACGGACAGACAAACACAACTGTCTGAAGGATCATGTAGCGGAAGAAATTGAGAACCTTGAGAAACGAGTTAAAGCAAAATTTGAAGACACAGTTAAGACACTTGAAGAAGAAATTCAGCAAATGAGATGGCAAGTGGCAGTGATCATGAAACAACCAGACGTCACAATCGAGAGCTAAGGGGCTAGTGCTAAAATGGAGTCCGATACCGTCCGATTCCGAATGAAAGCCCCTCAGTTTGATGGCAAGCTGTCCTGGAATAACTACCATCGTCAGTTCGAAGCAGCAGCAAGGTTAAATGGATGAGGTGAAACAAAAAAGCCTTGGCATTGAAACTGGCACTTTGGGTAGGCAACGGAAATTCTGCAGACGCTAAACATCCAAGTGCAGGAAGACTACGATGTTCGAGTCAATCATTTGGAGCTGCGATATGGACAGACTCACTTGAAGCACGTCTACCACTCTCAGCTAAAAAACCGCTCTCAGAAGACCAACGACAGCTCGCAGGAATTTCAAGCTGATGTAGCTCGCCTTGCTCGACTGGCTCACCCAACCTTGCCAAAAAGTGTTTTTGAAAGGCTTGCAGTTCAAGCCGTCCTGGATGGACTTCAAGACCAGAAAATAAAGCAGTCTCTGATACTTCATGGTCCTGATAGACTGGTTGAAGCACTGGCCAAAACCTTGGAATTCGAAGCGGCGAAGCAATCTGTAGAGGTTCCTGCACGTGTGCGAAGGATGGAGGAACAGGATATTCTGGAGGGGGAAACCGTCGAAGCAACTGTGAGGAGGGTCATCAAGGAGATAGAGGCTCACAAACGAAGGGAACTACGATGCTGAGAGCCTGGCCACGGTCGTAGCTGTTGTAGAAAAGAGACGCGAGCACCTGCTTTGGCGTCGAAGGTCGATGCGGAGGGGCAATGGACAATTCGCACATTTTTTGAAAATATGAAAAATATAAGGATAAGTGAGTACTGATGCCATTGATGTTTGAAAAATCAGCCTACGACCTCTATTCATGTAGTAATCACAGATTAAAGAGCGCCAATGAACATCCACTACGTCACAGAATACATTATCTATTTCCGTTTTTGACTGAGATGACCCTCTCTCTCTCGGGAGGGTATTATGGCCTTACTGTGGAGTCGTCTGGATGGCAGAGTCCAAGAAGGAGGCACCGTTATGTTTGAGCCTAGACTACACAACTTCGAAATAGGACGAGGAATTGCTTGTGGAAAGAACCTGGTACAAGTGCAGAGGACTGTGCCTGTCAGAGTAATGAACGTCAACTATCACTCAATAAGCTTGGCGAATGGAAGGCCGCTGGGACTCTGCTCGTCAATTTCCTCCGTGATGCGACCGCTGTGCAAGACTGGGGCGACTTTTCCTGAGTTCACGGAAGAAATGGAGAAGTTAGTTTCCACCTCTTCGACGCACTTGGATAAGGGACGAAAACAACGCCTAATAAGGAAGTTCAGCGACATCTTTGACAACGGAACGGGAAAAAACTGTCGGACAAACGTAGTACAGCACAAAATTAACACCAAAGGTCTTCGACCCATTCGTCAAACTGCTAGGACTACCTTTGACGAAGAAAGGGAAGCGGACAAGGTAATTCAGGACATGGAGAAAGGCGGTATAATCGAGCCTTCAAGTAGTCCGTGGTCATCGCAAGTGGTGCTGGTCAAGAAGAAGGCATGGTTCAACTTGGATCGTGTGGACTATCGTCAGCTGAACAACG
This sequence comes from Orchestes rusci, assembly GCA_958502075.1. Lineage (NCBI taxonomy): Eukaryota > Metazoa > Arthropoda > Insecta > Coleoptera > Curculionidae > Orchestes > Orchestes rusci. The sequence goes on from OY293304.1 coordinate 73,180,876, forward strand.
TGACGAAAAAGGACAGCTACCCTCTACCACTAATACACGACACCTTGGACACATTGGCTGGATCGAAAATCTTCTCAACCCTTGACCTGAAGAGTGGATATTGGCAGGTGGAGAATCCAGAAGATGGGAAGAAAACTGCTTTTAGCGTTGGAACTGGGCTGTGGCAGTTCACTGTTATGCCATTTGGATTATGCAACGCCCCTGCTACGTTTGAAAGGCCAATGGAGACAATGCTCAAGGGTTTATCGTGGTCAAAATGCCTGGTGTACCTCTACGACATAATCGTGGTTGGCAAATCATTCGAAGACCACCTGAAAGACTTGGAGGAGATATTCCAGAGGCTAAGAAGATCTGGTTTGAAGCTGAGCCAAAAGAAAGGCCAATTATTCCGGAGTGAAGTTCAATACCTGGGTCATATCGTGTCGGCGGAGGAAGTAGCTGTTGACCTGCAAAAGTTGAAGGCAGTTCAAGAATGGCCAGTACCAAAGAGCCTTCACGAATTACGAAGTTTTCTTTGTTTGTGCACGTACTACCGGCGTTATGTCCAAGGGTTTGCCAACATTGCCCAACTTCTTCACAGGCTTACGGAGGCACAGAGGCGTCTCCACTGGGATGAAGAATGCCAGAAAGCTTTCATCACGTTAAAAAGGGCATCTGCCAGCGCGCTCATCCTTGGCTATCCACTACCTGGAGGGAACTTTGTCTTGGACACGGATTCCAGCAATGTAGGACTTGCAGTGCTATCCTAAATCCAGCAGGGACATAAAAGGGTCATCGGTTACGTAAGCAGAACTTTGACGAGGCCTGAAAGGAACTACTGCGTTACAAAAAGAAAGCTGCTGGCAGTAGTCAAAGGGGTAGAGCACTTCTACAAGTACCTCTACGGAAGAAAGTTTCTGTTGAGAACCAGCCATGCTGCACTCAAGTGGCTTCTACAATTCAAGAACCCGGAAGGTCAAGTGGTTCGTTGGATCGAGAGATTCCAGGAGTTCGATTTCAACACTGAACATCGAGCTGGATCAAGCCACAAGAATGCTGATGCCTTGACCAGTACCCCTTGCCCGGAGAGCTCTGTGAGCACTGTCAAAGAGGTGAGGAGAAAAGGATGCGAGCTTCCGCAAGACAGCTGTGGTGGATGATTCCTGATGGCAGTCTGACGCACTTGGAAGGGACCAGGTGAAGGATCCGGATCTGAAGCCAATCATTGGATGGAAACAGGCAGGCCAACGACCAACTTGGCAAGAAGTCGCGCGATTCTCGACAACCGTGAAGTCCTAGCGGGCTCAATGGGACTTGATGGTTCTTAGCGTGGGCATCCTGAAGAGGGTTGTGAGGAATCTGGATGGCACGGACGATCGGCGGCAGAAAGTGGTTCCTGGAAACAGACAGGCAGAGGTTTTGAAGGAGGTCCATGATGGCATCACGTGTGAACATCTGGGTGTAACGGGAACGGTTCTACAGCGCCAACTGTCAGGCCGATGTCCGAGAGTGGTTCAGGAAATGCGCCGTATGCGCTGCTAGTAACGGACCTCAGTAATGTTGCAAGCCCGTTTTAAAGGATCACCATAGAGGTTGCAGGACCGTTTCCTGAGTCGAACAGAGAAAATAAATGCATCCTGGACCGTGATGGACTACTTCAGCAAGTGGGCAGAAGCGTATGCCCTGCCAAACCAAGAAGCGGCGACAGTAGCTGATGTACTGGTCAAGGAATGGATCTTTCGTTTTGGTGTTCCATTGGAGCTACATTCGGACCAGGGCAGAAACTTTGAAATGGCGTTGTTTGAGAATGTTTGTGAAGTCTTCAAGATCAAGAGGACAAGAACGACAGCGCCGAATCCACAATCGAAATCCACAATGGCCCGAAAGTCGAGAATGGCATTGTTAAGGAGAGGCAGCTGGATTTGTTTGGAGCACCGGTCAAATTCTTGTTTGCGCACTGGGTCACTATGCACCTCATCATGAAGAGTGGACTTGCTGCTGCTTTTAAACGGAAATTCGGGCAACTGGACCATCTGCAACGACAAAGCCAGAGGTGGAGAAAGTGCTACAAATCAGGAAAGGGACACGACACCTGTTCTACCTTGTAACGGAGGAGATTCCACAATATCTGACCACCTACAGTGATGTCTGGAGCGCCCTCAATCATCTTCGAAACTCGATGATGTCACAGGAACTGACTCATTTGGCCATCCCGAATATGACTAATGACCGCGTGTGTTAGCCCAAGAAACATTTTTAGTTTTATCAATGCCTATAGGAGGTTGTTACAGATATTTCATAATACCCCTTTAAAGCCAATAAGTTATAATGATATCATTAAAACAACGATACAACCTCCTTACAACCCTGAGGGCCCACTCCTAAGGAGGCTGTTACGGCTTATTTTAAAGCTTGTTATAAAACCTAAGTGAAACATTTATAGCAAACAATAAAGCACTCATAAAACCTTACATACAATATGCGGTTTAAAACTACTTGACTAGTCTTACAACCCTTTGGCCGTAACACTGACTTCTTCAAATACATTGATAAAACACTTTTTGCTAATTTGGAATATCATATAACCAGTTTTTCTTGTACTTGTGGTTGTTGGGAGTTATTTGTTTTATGCGAGCTCTATCGTTGTATTTTGACAGTTATGAGATCCAATCATAGAAATTGATAAAAATGGACAAGCAGGTAGGTATAGGATCCATTTTTTATTTGAACATCTCAATCTCAGAACGAGTTATATCAAATAAACTACATATTATTATAATAATGCGATGTATTTACCAACGAATAAGAATTTTCCGATGAATGTATATAAAATACTCACACAAAACATCAGCGCCTCGAAAATATTGCGTTTAAATATATATTTATATATTTTTAAGGCATTAAGGCGAAATTGAAAAATGATCAAAATCAGTCAAATATGTGCACAAAAGAATAAAAATGAAAGGTAACTATGTTCTGAAAAATTTGAAAGTCTTGGAAAGTCCATTCAATGGGTTCTTGCTATTTTTCTAATTATTTAATTAATGGCGAATGTGTGACACCGTGGTCAATATGGCCGTCATGCTTTTAAAGCCAATTGTTCATATCTGAGATATCGTTAAAACACTTAAGCTTTAAGAACCATTTTTATAAACATCCAATAATGCCTCTAGCTCCTTTCATGATTATCCATAGAACAATATGGTTGTAAGGTTGACCTAGAATTGTTTCATCATAAAGCCTTATTACTCTATGATTTACCTGATGTGGCCAATTGGCTGTAAAAAGAAAAAGAAGCCTGATTTCTTGATTTTACACCATTTATTTGCATTTGAGTTCATGCTGTAACTTATTCAATCAACGGTTTATGTTAGAACACAAAAAATAAACAAGTTACATGAAGAGGTTATGAGGGTTTTATTCTAGATAATTTTAAAGCAAACATGCTTTTTCATTGACTTGAATAAAACCAAATATACCTCCAAATGAATAAGCTTTATCATGGTTTTATGGATTAAATATATCCGATTGCTTAAAACCATTTTGATCTTTTTCAGTCAAAGTTACAGCCTAAAGTTCTTAAGGAGGTTTTAGGAGCAAACAGCTGTAACAAAGATATTTAATGACCTTCATAAGGCTTGCTTAAAACCAATGTCTTATTGGTTTTATGAGTGAGTTTTATAGCTAATGTTAAAACCTTGTTTTAGGATCATTATGCCGTGAGGCATATTTGGTTTGAGTTAAAACCTCCTTAAAACATGACACTTAAGTAGAACCACCTTAAAACCTACATAAAGCTTGCTTTAAACCAATAAGCCGTAAAAATGTTCCTTGGGAGGGACAGACATGTATTTTTTGCATGTAGTATTTTTGGTTCAGGCAGCTCTCTCAAAAAATAAGTCATCAAGACAAAAAGAATAATTTGATATAATTTTTGTGACAGCCATTAGGGAAGAAGCTATTGTTTGGCAAGCTCCTCATCTTGTTCAGTGTTTGATGAACCATTTCACCATAGCAGAATAATTGGCAGTGTATTCAAGAATTTCACACTAATAAATACTGTAATTAGATTTGTGCAGTGTTTGGAATTCGAATCGTCGATTACCTCGATAAACGCCTAAAACGGGTAGTTTTTCAGGGGCTCGATATATTGTGGTGACCGTGACAGGACAGTGTGATTTTTCCGGATAAGTCTGCTATCAGTGCTGATTTGGAGCCCGTAGTGCATTGGACTTCATGGTCAAAACAGAAGACAAATCTTTTATTCGCTGTGATCGGAGTGTTTTTGGCCGGAAGAACGCGAATGTTTTGAACAAGTTTGTCATTGAGCTTTGCTCCAGGCATAGTATAATAAACAATAAGTAGCGACAGCTGCATATACCTAAAGGTGGTCTGTCTCAATGACAGAAATTCGCCTCATTTATACACTGCTAACATTATGAAATGTGAAATAAAACTATACCGTAGCAGATTCCATGATTTCAATGATACTGATACATAGGTGAATTACCTATCAAGTTATAGAATACGATTACTCACTATGAAGTAGGTCCAAAGATCAATGCGAAGTTTAAAATTCTTGATTTGAAAACAGTTTTGCATTTTAAAATGTTAGCAGGGTATAAATGAGGCGAATGTCTGTCACTGAGACAAAAAAGGGTTGACGTGAGCTGTCGCTACTTGTTGTTTATTATACTATGTACCAGGTAATACTGAACAATTTATTTTTTGCTGTATGTTTTTGATGTTATTGGGCTTATAATTTCTGAAGTCAATACCTCAGTTAGTGACTATTTATATTGACTTATTTGCTGTATTTAATCCCAATAGAACATTTGATACTTTTATCTGTCATCCGAGTTGTCACCTGTAGAAAAAATCAATTTGTTTTGGCAATATGGAACAAATGAGGAGCCCAATTCCAAAACTGCTTTAATCCAGCCAACCATTTTTTTCAGAAAACGAAAAAAACTTCTCACCGTTTTGATAAGTATACTATTTTTTTTGTAAATATCGTGATATAATCATGATGTTTCCTACATTTTTGGTAAGCGCTACAATAAAATTGTGAAGGTAATCCCAGATAGCACACTCTGCTGCAAGGTGCTCAAATTCCAACGGTCGGCAATCAAAAAGGAAGCAATTTATATCATTTACTCACTAAGCGCTTATCAAATACTTATTTTTGGCAAGACTACATCAAAAGCGAAAGATATGTGCCTATAATATGCATTCACTTTTATGCGAATGATACATACTTTGCCAGCGCTTCCTGAATAGCTTCTAATTTTGTTAAAATCTGAAGCACAGCAGGACTGCCGAATAAATGCTTCAAAGCTAGCAAGCCGATTGCAGCGTGCCAAATTTCTTGCGTCCGACAAGCAAAAAGATAGTATTTTATATCATTATTCAATAAGCGGTTATTGAATGCTTGTTTCTTGCAACATTACTTAAAAAGTGAATGATACGCGCATTCAAAATACATATTATGCTTTTATGCTGCCCTGTAATCGCTTTTCAAGTACTGCTAGGCTTGTTGTTTCATTTTTCCGAACAATCTCGGACATGTTCGTATTACCTAGTTGCCTGATTGGTTGACCACAGCGTTGGTCTTTGTTATCTGCATTTTGCATTTGCCCTGAGCAGAGTCAGAGACAAGCCAAACAAGACAAGCACATCAGCTTTTCAACTTATTCGGCTTATTCGGCTATTTGTAGAAGTAGCCAATTGACAAAGTTATTCGTGATATTTTCGCTTTGGTGAACCACATTAGTTTTCTTGTGATTGTGATCCTTTGGAACGGCTTTGTATTTTTGTGTTTGTGGACCTACGACATGACTTACGAGGACAACGAATAATAAGGCCGAAGGCCTGATAAGTAGTGATATGTTCTCGATAATAAAATTTTAGAGAATGATTGTTATTATACTGGACAATTATTATGCTGAGAATATTGTTTCAAGGGTTTTATACATGTAGTGTTAAATCATCTATGAGATTATTTCTAGTTATTTACACTATATATTATCATCAGCTTGTAGAGGTACTTGGTAAAATTTCAAATTGGTTAATATAGGTATGCATGGTTTGTTTCGAATAATTGTCCATTGTTGATTATGTACTGGAAAATAGAGTCTTCTGTATCAGTGTTTACATATATCTTAGCCTACATCGAGCAGTATTTTTGAACGCACGACGAGCAGAATTCTTGAGCGTGAAATACGCATTTCTCTGAAGCGAAGACTAAGCACTAAGCACATATCCGAAGTACGTAGACGGCACTTATTTAAAGTGCTTTTTATGAAATGATATTTTTGCGTCGGCCGGAAAGACGCCGGTCGACTAGCCAAGCGCTTTTTTGCAGTGCACCAAAAGCAAACCTCTGCTTAAGCTTAGTGCTTTTTTAGCAAGTTTCAAGTTAATTTTGTTATCTGGAAAGGTCATAAATTCAAAAAAACAAAAGGATTTGAACAGTTTTGATATAGTACAATGGATCTAAGAAGTTTTGGAAAAGTCTGAAGCGGATAAAACATAGATTAAATGAGTTTTGATGACAAATGTCAACGATGGATTTTAGGCAGCCTTAATGGATTAAAAGCAGGGCCACCGTAAGGGCTACTGGCGCCTGTGTGCAAGAGAGGATTTTGGCGCCCCTTAAGGCAATTTGTATAATGTTTTTTCATTTATTTTTTTGAAGGCAGGTAGGTGCTTGAAATAGAGCCAAAAATTGAACTTTGGAAGTCATATTTAATGCGATTTTGTTTTTTTCTAATAACTTCAGAAGAAAATATAGGAAAAAACCTACAACTTCTGCTTAAAATATTTTGACATAATAAAGGCTTTAAGAAGCACATAGATATAGTCAAAGACCCTGTCACCCTGTACATGACATTTCAATTATTAATAAAAAGATATTTGGGTAAAAAAAAATAATTATCACCAGTATCCTATAAAGGGTTAATGTTGATAGTATGTATAAAGTAAAGTAGGGAACACCGACCATTTTATGAAAAATCAAATCGTTCAAATTGTTTGCACCTGTATGATCTGTAACTTGTTCACTTGTTATACCTACTTGTTTTTATGCACTTGTTGCACGGTCCAGTGAACAAACCGTCTAACCGATTTAAAAACGCCCCTGGTGCAGGTTTGCCACCATCCAGAAACTAATCGTAATAGACTGCGGTCAAAATTGTAATAGATTTGTCAACATGTGTGATAGAATTGACAATGTTCATGCATTTCGACTTTTTTAGATGAAATGATGGTCGAATTGACTTTCTTACAAGTTTTACGAGTTCAAAGTAAATAATGTTATCAGGTTGATCCGTAAATTTGAATTTTCGCAAAAATTCTCAGATGTAGGTTGAGTACATTTGGCAACGTGGCATTTGGGTTGCGAGTGGAACTGATATGACAAGATTGACATTGATACTGACGAAATGACATTCATGGTGAGGCGCTTTCCAATGGGTACGTGTGTTCTTGTTATGAACACATCATAGGAGTTTAATATCATCGTATTTTATTTTAAAATTGATTTTTGTTTTTTTTTTGTAAATAAATTTTTGCTATTTTGACTATGGGTTTTGGCGCCCCTAAAGGATGGCGCCCGTGTGCATTGCACACTTTGCACACATGGTAGCGGGGCCCTGATTAAAAGAGCTTTGTTTCTGTACGCAATATTCACGATTCAATTTTCAGGGGATCTCTTGTGTTTTGATGCTTTAATTGCTTGCTGTCTTTAAGCTGCTTAGAAAATGAAGGCAGTGCCTCATAAATCTCAGTTTTGATGTAAAATGGATTAAACGAGTTTTGGAATCGGGCTCCTCAAATTAAGAAGAACAGAAAAGCTCTCAGAGCCTTATTTTCGAAGAACTGTACTGAACTCGAGAGGTTATTTGATAACATTGCAGAAGTTTTTGATATTAAAGTTTCTTATCAATTATTATCTGATAAATTTGATAAGTTGAACCTGGCGGATGAAGAATTATAAACGTCTTTGCTGGAGTAAGCATCCGAGGAAGAGGTCGTACTTGAATTGGAGGGTTGTGAGGGCTATAAAAAACGATTCCTGAGTCTTGGCGTGGAATTTAACAATTTTTCTTCAGATACTCATCCCAGGCATACCAGGCAGATAGTCACGTAGTGACTGAAAAAAGAAAGAGAAAGTTCAAGCTCCCCAGCATTGAGTTCAAGACTTTTGATGGAAATATAAAAAATTGGCTTCCATTTTGGTCGCAGTATGAAAAGATTCATATTGATCCAGACATCGATGATAATGACAAGGTGGAGTATTTATTGCAAGCTAGGTATCCGGCAGCAGAGCCCGTCAATTGGTTGAGAGTTTTTCTCTTGTTGGTCGAAATTACAGTAAAATCATCAGTTGCTTGATATCACGTTTCGGTCGTGAGGACCTTCAAATTGAAGTTTATGTTCGTGAACTTTTAAAATTGATCATAAACAATGCCACTTCCTCAGGCCCAATGAAACTGTCTAACCTGTATGATGGAATTGAGTCACAGTTGCGTTGCTGTATACTTTGGGTATCACGTCATCTGGATATTCTGCAGTTCTTTTTCCGTTGATTGAGTCTTGTCTTCCAGAGGAACTTTTGAGGGTATGGCAGAGGACAACCTTGGCTGATGTCCGTGAAGATGAAGAGCGCAACTTGGAGAATCGCCTCAAGAAGTTGATACAATTTTTGAGGAATGAAGTTATCAACGAGCAAAGGATATCTTTAGCTGCAGAGAGTTTTGAGTTGCATGAACAAGCTTCAGGTGATTTACATCAACGTAAAGTTGATTGGCAAGATCAAAATCCAATAATATGAAGGGCATACACTCCACAGCTACTGGATTATTAAACCATGATAACAAGAGGTCGGAGAATATGAAGTGTTTATTTTGTGACGGCCCCCATGAGAGTACGAGTTGTTTTAGGGCCCAGAGTTTTACATTGGACAAAAGAAAGTCAATTTTGTTTTCAAAGAAGGCTTGTTTCCGCTGTAGGACATCAGGCACGCCGTTGCCGTCAACACTTAAAATGTATTGGATGTGGCAAAACCCATGTTATTCTGATGTGCCCTGATTTGGCAACTAAGGATCCAATCAAAACTCCCAAGAAAGAGCAGTCATTGCATCCAGTGAAGTCCCATGAGATGCTTACCTGTACAAATGGTACAAACTCACATGTCTTCCCACAGACACTCAAAGTTCAAGTGGTGGGACCACACGGAACCAGATATATGAGGCCATTGATCGATACAGGATCACAACATTCTTACATTCTTCAGTTTTCTGCTCAGAACATAGGTTTTTCGTCAAAGCGCCAGAACAAAGTCTTTTTGGAGGAGTTTCGGCTGAGTTGTCCCATGAAGTATACGATATTCAGTTGAAAAATGGTCCATACTATTGCACTATCGAAGTTCTATCTCGGAATGTTATTTGTGGACAAGTTTCACCGGTATTCGATGGCCCATGGATTAAGGAGCTAAGGAGTGGAAATGTCTCTTTCGGATTTCAAAGAACCTGGCCCTATCGAGATTCTCATCGGCTCAGATGTGATTGGCAGGTTATATACTGGAAAGAAATTCGTGTTACATTGTGGCTTGGTTGCTGTGGAAACATGTTCAGGGTGGACACTGGTGAAGTGCAGCTTCCTTGGTTGGAAGGACACCCACCTCGAGTCGAGCCTGAAGACTTTCATAAGAGAATCTAGTATGGTGATGTGGGAAGCTAAGTTTGACTTGCGAGGGTGGGAGTATTCCCAGCAGCCTGCGATGGCCCTGCTACAACCACTCTCTTAGGACTTGTTTGGGATAAATCTAGCGACACTCTTTCGATTAGTAAAGAACTTTTGGAGAATTTAGATCAGGTGCTTGTCCAGCCAATCACAAAGAGATCCATGCTTTCTCTAGCCCAGAGGGTTTTTGATCCAAGAGGATTCACATGTCCTGCCACATTGGTTCCCAAATGACTGCTACAGGAGACATGGGCGAAAAAGATTGGTTGGGATACGCAAGTGGATCAGCGAATCGCAAAAGATTTTTGTTTGTGGGTTAGAGAGTTGCCTCATTGGCTCGAGCTTAGGATTTCTCGAAGGGTGTATGATGGACTAAACGATGCCAAGCAATGGACCCTACACGCATTTTGCGACGCGAGCAAAACAGCTTACTCAGCCGTAGTTTTCGTAAGATGCGTTCAGGGAAGTCAAGTTACAGTGCACTTGGTAGCCGCAAAGAGCAGAGTTGCACCAATTAAAAAGTTGACGATACCTCGTCTGGAATTTCTAGGTGCGATGATCGGTTCTAGGTTGTGTCAATTTGTGAGAAATAATTCGGACATCGAACCTAAGTGCTACTTCTGGAAGGATTCTTCTACAGTACTTTTCTGGATACGGCGTGAGGAAGAATGGGCCACCTTTGTATACAACGGAGTCACAGAGATCCGTGGACTGTCAAGTGGTTCCATTTGGAAACATGTTCCTGGGATTTTGAATCCTGCCAATCTACCATCCCGTGGATGTACTGTGGGGCAGCTGAAACGGTCAAGATGGTGGGAGGGACCCGAATGGCTTCACAAAGACCCGGATTTCTGGCCTCAAGAAAATACTATATATGATGAAGCTGAGATAAGTGCTGAAAAGAAAAACAAGAAACTCGTGGCCCCTTTGCTCAATAATGCAGCTCTGACTTCAATGAATTCAGCCGATTGGCACCTCAATTATTTTTTCCAATTTTTAAAGGCCATTCGCATGATTGCTTGATAATTTTTTTGTAACAGCTATTAGGAAGGAAGCTATTGTTTGGCAAGCTCCTCATTTTGTTCAGTGTTTGATGAACCATTTCACCATAGCAGAATAATTGGCAGTGTATTCAAGAATTTCACACCAATAAATACTGTACTTAGATTTGTGCAGTATTTAGAATTCGAATCGTCGATGACCTCGATAAATGGGTAGTTTTTCGGGGGCTCGACAGCGTGGACTGGCGTGTGATGAGAAGCATGCTGGAAGCGATCTTCAAGGGAGTGACGTTGATATCCTGGTGGGCTGTTATCCTTCCAGGAGGACGAACCAGAGAACAGTGGACTGCTATTTTCATCGTACATCGCGCTGCAAGTTCGGGGATAGATGCCGATCATTTTGTCGCCGCTAATTGCCCTGCAACGCTGTATCCTAGCCATTGTGTTGGTGCTCTACAGGGTGAAGCTTATAGATAGTTCTCGAATGGGATAGAGAGATGGAAAAACTAAGGAAAGATACTGAAGGCTTTCTCTCTGGCGAAAACAACCCGCAAATGGCAAGAATGTGAGGAGCAGCTGAAAATCTTAGAGAAGAAACTTGGAGGAAAGAAAAGAACGGCATGGAGGAACTTCTGCAGCGAGGTCACTGATACATCGTCGGCCTCGAGGCTCAAAAAGGTCCTCTTGAGAGACCCCTTCATGCAGCCAAGCTGTCTCTAGAGGAGTGATGGAACATATACCAACACCTCTGAAGACACGGCAAAACTATCACTGGAAACCCACTTTACAGAATGTGAAATCGTCAACACCACTGACGGCCACGCATGGCCAGACGCACAACCGTACTCCAACGGAGTAGACGGGAAGATTATCGACACAGTGGTGACAAAGAAAAAATAGCCTGGGCAATGAAGAACTTCAAACCATTCAAGTCCGCAGGAGCCAATGGCGTGATCCCGGCGATGCTTCAATGGAGTCAGGAGGTCATTATTGGACACTTAGAACTTTTGTTCAAGGCATATCTAGCCCCAAGCTATATTCCGTTGAGATGGAGAGAGGTAAGAGTCGCGTTCATCCCCAAAGTTGGTAAGGACGAATACCCTCACCCAAAAGCCTACAGACCTATCAGTTTAACATCATTTCTGATGAAGACTCTGAAAAGGCTCTGTGACAGACAGATTAGGGACATTTACCTGCCTCTGTGGGAAATTCACCCCAATCAACATGCGTCTCAACCTCGAAAATCAACAGAAACTGCTCTACACTGTGTAGTTCAGAGAATAGAAGAAGTGCTCTCACACGAGCAGTCGGCACTAGGGGCTTTCCTAGACATATAAGGCGCCTTCGACAAAACGACTTTTAAAAGTGTAGAACTAGCTCTAGCTAGGCATAACGTAGACCCAGCCATTGCTGGCTGAATCGGTTGCATGCTGAAAAACAGAACAGTTCAACTAAAAACGGGAGACACTATGGTGAAGGTACTGGTGAGCAAAGGCCGCCCCCAAAGGGCGTGCTGTCACTCTTTCTATGGAACATGGTAGTCAACGGTCTTATGAAGAATGTCAACGAACAGGGATTCCACACTACTGGTTATGCAGATGACGTCACTGTTCTGCTGACTGGAAAATTTGAAGGCATCTTGATGGATACCATGCAGGCTGCTTAAGAACTGATGGAAAGATAGTGCGACGAAAACGCACTATCTGAAAACCCAACAAAAACCGAGCTCGTACTTTTTACCAGGAAAAGGAAGATGGCCAACCTAAAACCACCTCTCCTGTCTGGAGTCATTTCTTAAGAGGTTGAATACCTAGAAATCATTCTAGATAGAACCCTCAATTGGAATAAGCACTTAAGCGAAAAATCTAAGAAGGTCACAAGAGCATTCTGGCAATGTAGAGGTGCGATTGGCAAGGTCTGGGGGTTGTCACCCAGAATTGTCCACTGGATCTACACGGCCGTAATCAGACCAGTATTTGTGTATGGAGCTATTGTGTGGTGGACTGAAACCAAACAAGTGACAGCTCAGAACAGAATGCAGCAACTACAAAGATTAGCATGCCTGTCTATCACAGGTGCAATGAGATCCACATCAACGATGGCAATGCAGGTGCTGCTGTGCCTGCCGCCTCTTGATGCTTTCTTGAGAGGCGGGGCAGAAAGAACAGCAATAAGGGCTGCATGCCATCCATTTCTGGTGCGAAAGAAAGTGCGGCCCAGGACATGCTCGTATATTTCTGGAGGCTGTTACAAGACAGCCTCTGGTGGAGTATGGAACTGATGCCCTGATTCTGCGCTACATTTTCAAAAAAGCCTACTAAATCGATACAGACAGCTCAACAGAAGAGGATAGAGCGGGCTGGGTGTGTTCATACCGGAGCTCAACCTAAAAATCGGTAGAGCCCCAGGCGCGGGGGCTACTGTCTTCCAAACAGAGCTGCTTGGCATGATGCAAGAGGCCACACAAATAGTAAAGAAAAAGATAGTGGACAAAAACATTATCTTCCTTACCGATCGCATTGCAATCCTTGAACAAAAGTAAAATAACATCCAAACTGATTCTTGAGTGTCATCAGATTCTGCAGTCGGTCTCCGACGAGAACTAGGTCACATTATCCTGGATTAAGAGACATTGTGGAATCAAGGACCTCCTTGGACTCTCGCGGAGCAACCTTGGAAAACTGAGAATGCTTAGGGAACATTGTAAGCTAAATGAGCACCTCAACACCTTGCGTGTGGTAAAAGATCCGACTTGTATAGGGTGCCACGAGGACGACGAGAGTGCTGAGGATGTCCTTTGCCACTGCCCAGCTCTCGTGAATATCAGAGAATCCATTATGGGAGAAAAATGGCCAGACTTGGCCTCGATCGGGGGATGCTCGGCCGCCACAAGCCTTGAACTATATCAACGCTGTCGGCTGGCTCGAAGGGTAAACCCCGAAGGAGGTTACAATGGGCCCGCCTGAGTGGCCTAAGTAAAAGGATGGCGCATGCTACCTCTCCATATCTCTATCTATTTATCTAGTTCTTGAAGGATCTGGAGTATTCTTGCATTTCCGGCGAAGGGACCAGTCGGCTGCCCCAAGCAGAAACACAGTAACTACTTCGAACAAAGTTTTGAGAAAATCGGGCTTCTGTTATAATTTACAAGCCTTACTCCATTTATTTGAATTTTTATTTCAAATTTATACACAATAGAAGGGTCGATCTTAGCAACGTTTTCATGATAGTTTCAAATAAAATAGTGGAAAATAAGCGACCTCGGCAATCGAAAAACTGTTTCTGCATATTATACCTATCAATTTAAAATAAATATATTTTACAGAAACAGAGCAACTGCACTTACTGATTTTGATCACCGATAAAGAATAATTGAATTCTGGATCAAAAACACAGTAACTGCAACAAAAGATTCGGAGTTTTTATTAAATGTATTCCCCACACCACTCGTATCAAATTCCTGGGTTTCCTGAATAAATATTTCCTCAAAGATAATATACTACAGGTTGTTCTGGGCTGTGTTATGTGAAGAATATCGCTTAGAAATTCAATATATTCATCTTTTTGTTCGTTGCTCTCCAGACGATCAGTAAACCATGAACATGTCTCATTTTTTATGGCGGAAAATATTTCTACTGGTTCGACATAACGCTATAAGCAGATTCTTTTTTTAAATAAGTGGGAATTATGAAAAACCTTCTCTTGTATGACATTATTTTGAAAACAATCTATCAAGACACATTCCAGAATTGTACTGCTAACTTATTTTATAGTTTTAACATTTAAGATTGAGAGAAGAAGCTAGTTCTAGTTGTCCTTATATTCCAAATGAGTTAAAAAAAAACATGATTATTACCATTTTGTTCCGACGATCTTCAGCGGTCTCCAGCAATGAGAAATCTATAATGCGTTTTGTTCTTCCACTTGAATTCGACGGGAACGACGACATGACGTTCGCCTCTTTTGAATTTTCATCTAAAACTGGAAGCTCAATAGCAAGTCGGCCACTTACTAGGTATCCGCAATGGTGGTTGTAGTATTTGTGGTGAAAAGTTGAATAATATTTCCCATGCAAAAACAAAGTAAGTGCACACCGGACTGCAGAAACACAGTAACTGCATTTTCACTTACTGTGTTTTTGCATGGGATACTGGAGTTGCTGTGTTTTAGTATGGGAATTTGGAAAATTCAGTGCAGTTAGTATTTTCTGGCCGATTTCAATTCCAATTATACCAAAATGTGCGCCAGAAACAAAGTAATTCGAATAGTGAGAAATCTCGATTACGGCGAAAATGTCAGTTACTGTGTTTTTGCATGGGGCAGCCGACTGCATATTCACCTATGTGAAATTATTTATCAAACAAAGTTAGTTGTTATTTATTCAACTTTGTATATACAGAGACCAGTACATAACAATTGGATGACTCTTTGCAAAACATTGTTAAGTGAATGCACTAAATTGTGGAAAAATGATACGACAGGATTGCCCGGGGGATTGCCGAAGCAATTTGAAAAAAAAGAAGAAATAGTAAAAGTAAAACTGAAGACAAAAATGAAATTTTGTATTCGAGATTTCATTAAGATTTTTTTCAAGGGATTGGAATGTAGATGGGGTATAAGGGGAAGGGGGAGGAGATGCCATGTCGATGATGGAAATCAATTGTTTGTTATCATTGTGAATACATTTATTGAGAATTCTGAACTAGCTGTCCAAAAAGATATGATGAATTGGAACGACCCCATAGCCCTTATGAATATCAACATTCCTAATAGACAATGGAAGAGGTCCGTTCCATCCCAATCTTTTCAAAAACTTTCTCTGAAATATTTGGATTTTTTCAAATACAAAGCTTCCAAAGCATATGTTATCTTAGGCCTGATAATCAGCTCATGAGTCAAAAACTTATTTTTGGTACTTACTCTACTGTATTAAAAATGATAGGAGAGGGTAACAATGCAAAAAAGCAATTATTTGCAGCCCTTGGTTTTGATCATTGTAATCCAAGATATTTTTGATAGAATCGAACCATGAAATTTGAGTTTTGTATAAATTTAACTTAATCGGGAAGTTTTTGGACCAAGAATCTACAACCTTTTGCCAGTTTGTTATAAGAATTTGTATACTTATAAGAATTTCAACGTTGGGATAGTTGAATGGATCAAAAATAGTAACGAACAAATTTTGCTGAGGCTACCTTTACTGAATACATAGTTAATTTAATTACAATAATAGTTCTTCATTGTGAAGTATACTATAGGTATGTTAATATAGGTTAGTTATAGCGTTGTTTAAATAGATAGTATTTCCAATGACTAAGTCCCGACAAGTCACTTGTGACTTAGGGTACTGGGTTATATAGATATTTTTGTAAAACTATTCATTTTTTCTTGGAAATATATTTGATTTGATTTGATATTTGATTTGTGCTAGCGATGTGCTACAATCATAGCTTGACTTTTTTTGGGATTAAAGAGTGATAATTTGGTATTTTGGACCGATAGTATACAGGGTGTCTGACGGTGACCGTCCATTAGAATATCTCGGGAAATAAGACGATTATTGGAATTCTGAAAATTTGTGTGGTGAGATTTTCAAATAATGCTCTCTTCAATTTGCTTATTTTTAATAGAACACCCTATATAGTATCACATTTTTGAATTCTACGTGCAATTCTAGACAGACGTACTATACCTAAAGTATACGAGTTTTTGAAATATTTGAGTTATAATGTAGAAAATGACGTTTGTAGGCACAAATTTAAATGTTGATTTTACCTTATAAGAACGCCTTCATTATTTAACTTGTGTTGGATTCCTAAGATGAAATTATAAAATGTTGTGGTTTCCATTTGAAAGAATTGATTTTTGACAGTTTTTTTTATTTTATTGTTGATCTTATGTTTTGACCACCCTTTATTCATAGTTATCAAAATATTGTGAAAAATCTTTTAAAGTATGTCCCTCTCAACAAGGGATCCAGCTCAAATTCAATAATAAAGGCCTTCTTATGGGTAAAATTCATATTTAAATTGGAGCCTACAAACGTCATTTTTGACATAAAAACTCAAATATTTCAAATACTTAGGTATGAGGCATGATACATCAAATCTGCCTAGAATTTTACGTAGAATCCAAAGATGTTATAATATGTAGGGTGTTTTATTTAAAAAAAGAGAGTTGACACCCGCTTCCGGTATAACCGGAAGTCGCACAACATAGATATTATTTCAATTGAAAAGAGCATCGTGGAAAATCTCACTATACAAATTTTCAGAATTCCAATCACTTTATTTTCCGATATATTCTAATGCACGGTCACCGTGAGACACCCTGTATCTGAAGTGTGAGAATTATGAAGGATTGGTGACAGTATCCACCCTTGTGTCGCGATGCACCAAACGAATGTTAAATACGAAATTCGGAGAAAGTGGTTCAGTTGCATTCACATAACAAAATGATATACCTGGCATGTGCTCCGCATCTTCTTCTTGGTGTAAGGATATTGAAAATATGTTCTGAGCATGTGCTAAGAATAATACTTATATATACTGGGGAGTTGCTGAGCATTATCTTTTGGCCGCGAGTAGCATGTGCTATGGAACTTTGATCAGGAGTGGTCCAGGAATATTCCAAATTATACCAAGAATATCCTCTTTTATTTACCTCAGCATATTCTGTGAACATTCCTAGAAATAAAATCAGCTCATATATTATTTGGAGTATTTTATTTTTGCCAAGTAACCTATAAACAAATGAAAGTCACGAATTTGTCAAATGAAAATAAATCAAGATATTCTAAATCTAAAAACAGATCCAGATCTATTGTAGGAACATAATATAATACACATAAGTATTACCATGATTCAATATAAACTCTAATTATTCCTAGTTAGAAAAAATATGATCATGCACAATTTTAAAGATCAAAAATGCAGAAATAGGTATAGAGAAACATGTCAAGGCTTGCCGAAAATGTAATCGTGTGAATTATTACATAATTTTATTTTTAACATCAATAAGCACGATAAGTACAAGATCGCTAGAATAACTGATACTTACAATCAATATTATCACTAGACACAGCTATGAGAAATTGGGGAATCAGGTAGAAAATTGACTTTTTAAAATTGTCATCCAACGTAAGCAGTCCTGCCACCCGAGTTTCTCCAGCCATCATGTAGGTAGGAACCTATCTATTGAGAGAGCCCGGAGGAACCATTCATTATTTTCCAATAAGCCTGATAACAACCTATCTATCAATCCAATCCGAGGAAGATACAAAGTTATAAGGCTTAAAAACTTGACCCTAATACCGACTACTATAGACTTTAGCAAATCTTTGGCAGAGAACACTTCATCAAACTTCTGATTCCACATTTCAATCACATAACACACACAAATTTATCAACATCAATCACACAAAATTTTAGAAACCAGATAGGTACATACAATCAACCGATTAAAACTTTTTTGACAAAATATACCACACCACTCTACTCACATCACAAACATCAAAATGGCGTGCCCCACTGCCTCGTGACCTCATGAGCAACTAAGGAAATAAGCGGCACTGTTGTCATACCTATGTTCCACTTAAAAAAGAACTCTTAATTCATACTCGAATTTTTAATTGTGTAAATCCTATTTGACGTTACATTTATTCAATATTTATTCAAGAAATTGATATTGACTTCTACTTGAGTGTAGGGATTATTCTTTGCTTTGACCATAGTACCTATTTTATTGCAAAAATCCAGAACCATGATAGTGATCATATTGTTATGCCAAGCTACACTTGGCAACGCTGTTGATGACAATGACGAGTACGCAGACCCGCAGACGGACGACAGACGAAGTATAATATATTGAATATTGTAGAAGGAGAACTCCATTCTATGGAGAACTCCAAGTAACTCACTTAAATAAGATTGTATTATATTTTTGTTCATACAAGAGGTACCTATAGATAGGTACCTAACTACCTAGGCCTGTCTACTTTGAAAAAACTTGATCGAGTGGATTGAAAGGGATGGTTTTTTTCATATTATATAATAGAAGCATATTCCACGCACGTTCTAACACATGGTGAAAATTATATCCTTCCAAGCATTTATAAACATATGGTAAAATGTTCTTGGCACATGCTGAGAATATATGTAAGCACATATACGTTAAAGAATATATTTAGTACATGAGTATATATTCGTAGAACATGCTAATGATATGCGCGTAAGCATATGAATTGACGCACGTTCTAAGAACATGCTGAAGATATGAATATGCTTTCATTGTTATGTGGGATAGTTGCAAACATCAAAAATCCAGCACGCCCTCGAAGTGGCCGTGTGTGATCGGGTTATTGTGAATTTCATGGACAGAGTAATTCCGTGTAGAGGAGGTCATATGCCCGATATTCTTTTTCACGTTTGAAACCTCAAGATGTTATGAAGAGAATGATGTGTTTTTTGCATTTTTTATGAAATTAATTTTACAACCATTTTAAATCCGGCGCTATTTTTGAATCACCCTTTATAAAGAAAAACACCTGCTAATAGGTTAAACAAACTTCGTCAAGACAACATGGCCGAAAATAGGCAGCGTACACTTCGACCATACCTATAAATAGGAACTTCGACCTATATCCTATGAAAAAAATACGCTCCTGCGTTATCCTCCGACTTTTCAATCAGGGTCTTACTTTACTGGAGACAGGAGGAGTCAAGGGTAAAAACAATAACTGTCTTAGGAATCATGCCATTTTTTGTACGGATTTTTTTTCATATTTTGCATTTAGAATACCCACCTATATATACCTACCTGAAGGTTTTTTACGAAAAAAAAACAGTTATTTTCAGTGCATATCGATTGGGCTAGTGAATTTTTTGAGAAAACCGCAATTCTACATCGATTCATCGCCACCCCAAAGTCGTATTTTCCTCAATATTTTCAGATCCGCTCCAACTAAAAAATTTAAATTTGCTACACTGGGTGGGCAAGGTACTGTATCTGGACAACTATTCATCGTAGAGGCTTGCGGCAAAAAAATGTATCACCAAAACCGACAAGAGAAATACCTGGAAAATATTTTCAAGTATCTGAAATGGTCACTAGGGGGCGTAACAACCAACACCAAGTAAAAAAATAGGATTTTCATAGAATTTCGCTTGACCGATTTTAACGATCTTGGGCTCATATGAAAGAGCATAATCTGCACTACGAAATGCTTATTTAGATTTGAATTTGTTGCCTTCTGCGTCGCCGCTAGATGGCGTAAATTGAAATGGAAGCATATTTTTTCCAAAAAAATAAATAGTGATGGTAGATCCATTCCTATATATTTTAAAAGAGGATACATTTTTCTATTAAACAAATGAAAAAAAAACAAAATAAAATAAAAAAAATCATTCAATTTTTTTTTCAATTTTCCAATAGAAAAATTTATAACTTTTTAAAATATATAAAAATAAATATACCCTTACATTTGATTTTTTTGGAAAAAACTCAAAAATATGCTACCATTTCAGTTAACGCCATAAAGCGGCGACGGCGAAGGTAACACATGAAAAACCAAATCAGCATTTTGTAGTGCAGATAATGCTCTTTCATATGAGTCCAAGCTCGTTAAAATCGGTCAAGCGAAACTAGAGAAATCTCCGTTTGTCTTTACAAATAATTGAACTTCCCCCAACCCTTTATTTTGATAGATTTAGAAAAATGTTTTGGACAAAAAGTGTAGGTCAAAAGTCAGTAAATACCAAAATAATATCATCGATATATTTTCATTGGGCAAAATTCTATAAAAATCCGATTTTTCTACTTGGTGTTGGTTGTTACGCCCCCTAGCGACCATTTCAGAAACTTGAAAATATTTTCCTGGCCTCTTGGCCGTTTTAGTCATAAAATTTTTTGCCGCAAGCTTCTACGATGAATAGTTTCCAATAAGATACAGTACCTCGCATTCTTATAGTTGCTGTTGGATGTTGACTTGGTGACTACACCCCAAAAGTAGAACGTGGGCAGGTGGAGTTGTCAATAGACAGATAAGATTTTGTTGTAAAATTGAATATTGTCAGTTAAAAAGCATTAGAAAATAGATAAAAGTTATAGTTTTTCCTAAACGGTGTTTTCCCTGGAGTAAACGAGACGTTGTCTGGACTGGTTAGGTGCAGAGACGCAACATTTGGTGACCCCGACGTGATCCTTTTGAGGCCAATATAAATTGACACAACTGTCAGACGAGGTTTTTTTTCTGGAGATCACGAGTGAATCAAGATGGAGAGGCTGTTGAAGGAAAAAGATATGTATATCACTTCATTTATTAGAATATTTGATGAGATAGAGAAAGATTTTTTAGAGCCAGGCCAAAATATGATTGAAATACAGGGTAGTTTCAAAAGTTTAGGTGGCAAGTTTGAATCTTTGTCTGATATACATAAGAAATTGATTAATTTAATGCTCGATGATGATACTTTAACTGGCAATCTTGATGAAGAAATAGCTGAGATGGATAATATTACAAAAAAGTTTCATAAACTACAATATAAAGTGGAATATTATCATCAAAAAGAAGTGTTGGACAGAAATTCTTCAAATACCAATAAACGATGTATGAAACTATCAACCATCGAATTCAAGAAATTCAACGGCAATATAAAGGATTGGTTATCGTTTTGGAGCCAATTTCGAAGAATCCATGAAGATAATGAGTTGGAAAAGGAAGATAAGTTTCAATATCTGATTCAGGCAACTCAACCGAAATCCAGAGCACGTCAAATTGTTGACAGTTACCCTCCGATTGCCGAGAACTATGTGAGGGTCATAGAAAGTTTGAAGTCAAGATTTGGAAGAGACGATTTATTGATAGAGATGTTTGTCAGAGAACTTCTGAATTTAGTTCTCAATAATCTCAACAACAGGACCAAATTGAACATCCTCTATGACAAAATGGAAACACAGTTACGAGCTTTGGAGTCCCTTGGAGTTACCACGAAGAATTGTGCTGCGATTTTGTATCCACTGGTTGAATCCTGTCTTCCTGAGGACACCCTACGAGTTTGGCAACGGAATGAAGTCTTTTCTGTCGAAAATAGTTTACAAATGCAGCTAGAAAATTTGATGAAATTCTTGAAACGAGAAGTTGAAAATGAAGAAAGGATCTCTTTGGCAACCTCAGGCTTCGATTTTAATAAAGAAAGAAGCAAAGATAACAGATCTCGAGAGTTTCCAGTACCCACAGCTTCAATATTATATAGTCAGAATAAAATATGCTGCATTTTTTGCAAAGGTACACATTTTAATGACAAATGTGAAGCAGCGTTGAAGATGCCATTCTCTGAGAGAAAAAAGATATTGTCATCAAAAGGTTGCTGCCATGTTTGTGCGAAGTTTGGCCACATCGCAAGAAAATGCAGAGCTACAGTGAAACTGGAATGTAGTTCTTGTAATGGTAAGCACGTGAATTTGATGTGTCCATGTTCTGACAAACCTGGAGATAACATGAGGGAGCAACAATCCACAGTGGAAACTTTGTCCAGTCACTCATCCTATCCAGTATTACTGCAAACACTGGTAGTGGAGATTAAGGGAGTCCACAACACAATGAAAGCAAGAGCACTTATTGATACAGGTTCACAAAGATCCTATATCCTGAAGGAAACAGTCACCAGAGCTGGTTACATACCTTTACGAGTGGAGGAGATGGTCCATGGTCTTTTTGGAGGTATCCAGTCTGATCCGGTTTCTCATGAAGTGTACAAAGTGACTTTGAAAAATTCGCAAGCAGCATACATGTGTTCTTTTGAAGCTCTAGATCAAGATTTGATTTGTGGAGATGTTGCTCCGATTTGCGTGGGAAGTTGGACAAATGAACTCCACAATTATGGAATTTCTATCACTGATGTTTCTCCTGGTCCCATAGAAATACTCTTGGGAGCTGATGTTGCAGGTAAGCTGATCACGGGTAGGAAACATTCATTGTCGTATGGCCTAACAGCTTTAGAAACCAAATTAGGATGGACAGTCATGGGAAAAAGTCCGATAAAAATAAATACTTTATCATCACTAGTAACATCATTACATTGTCAACTAAGTACTGTAGCAGATTTATGGAAACTAGATGTCTTAGGAATTTCTGATCCACTCATCGAAAAAAGCAAGAAAGAACATGAAGAAGCGGTGCGGCAACAATTTTTAAACACTGTGAAGAGATCAGCGGAAGGACGTTATGAAGTATGTCTTACATGGGTAACCGATCATCCGCCACTTCCCAGTAATTTTTGTTTGGCTCAGAAACGTTTAGAATCCTTAAAAAAGAAGCTTTGTAAAGATGAAGTTTATGATGATTATGAGAAGGTTCTTCAGGAATGGTTGGATGAGGAAATTATCGAGAAAATTCCCGAGTAGCAATTAACCATGGAAGGTCACTACTTACCTCATCATCATGTGATTAAACTTGATAGCAACACTACCAAAATTAGACCCGTATTTGATGCTTCTGCCAAAGAATCAAAAATTGCACCTTCTCTCAATCAATGTTTGGATAAAGGTGTCAACTTCATAGAACTCATTCCCTCAATTTTGATTCGTTTCCGGTTAAGAAAATTTGGTGTTATCGCAGATATTCGCAAAGCTTTTCTCCAGATAAGTTTGAATGTGGCTGACAGGAATTTTCTACGTTTTTTGTGGTACAATAAGAATAATGAATTGGTAGTATATCGACATGCGAGAGTTATGTTTGGAGCGACATGCAGTCCTTTCCTGTTGAGCATAGTGATACAGTACCATCTTCAGAGGTCCATGGAAAACTCTAGATTTCCCCAACAAGTTTTACTTCAACTTATGAACAGTTTTTATGTAGATAACTGTATTACAAGCTTGGACGATGAAACCAGTTTACAAAATTTTATGAATGTATCCAAGGAAGTAATGGCTGAAGCAAAATTCGATTTGAGATTATGGGAGTATACATTAGAACCATCAACAAAAGAGGTAATACAACCGTCAGCCCTACTGGGTCTGAAATGGGACAAAAGAGAAGATTCAATTCAATTGACTGTTCACAAAATAGGAATCAAAAGGAATGGACCAGTCACCAAGAAAATTATTTTGTCTGAAGCTAGCAAAATATTTGACCCAATCGGATTTTCTTGTCCATTTATATTAATTCCAAAAGTTTTACTGCAGAAAACATGTTTGATGAACCTTGGCTGGAATAGTATAGTACCTGTTGAAATTGAACAACAATTCAAAAAATGCCAGAATGAAGTTGAAATTCTAGCAGAGATGAAGATACCCTGATGGTTGTTTCAGGATGTAGCTCTAAATATTTGTGATACTAGTCTACATGTATTTTGTGATGCTAGCCAACAAGCCTATGCAACTTCAATTTTCGTAAGAACAGAAAGTTTATCGGGTGTCAAAGTGCAACTTGTTCAAGCAAAATCTCGAGTGGCCCCCATTAAAAAGATGTCTGTTTGCCGATTGGAATTGTTAGCAGCTACCATAGGAGCTAGACTACTTGGTCTAGTAAGAAAAGAGTTTAAAGATTGTGAGAGAGAAGTTTCTGTTTATTGCTGGACTGATTCAACAACCGTTTTATCGTGGATAAAACGTGGAGAAAATTGGAAACCGTTTGTTAGAAACAGAGTTCAAGAGATAAGAACTCTGACAGATTCAGATGCTTGGAGGTATGTACCGGGAGCTCTCAATCCAGCCGACCTTCCTTCCAGAGGATGTTCTGCCAGAACATTAATAGATACTCGATGGTGGGAGGGACCTGATTGGTTGAATGAGCCAAAACATTTGTGGCCGGTACAACATTATGATGTGAATGAAGCTAATGTACAAGATGAAGTTAAAAGAAGCATGATGGTATTGTTATCGCAAGGAAAGGTGAATTATTCTTGGATCTATAGATATTTCTCTAAATTTCAGAAAATTTTGAATATGATAGCTTGGTTAAAAAGATTTATTTTTAATTGCAAAAACCCAAAGAATAGAAGACGAGGCCCACTTGATGCAGACGAATTAGAGTGTTCTGAAATCTTGATTATGAAAATGGTGCAACAGGAAACGTTTAATGGTATTGAGGATAAACAATTCGGTTCTCTGGTACCTTTTCAAGATGACCTTGGTGTTTTGAGGTTAAAAACAAAAATATCGGAGAGAGAAGACTCACAAGATTTCAGATATCCGATTATTTTACCTTCCAAGCATCCAGTGGTACAGAGAATAATACAAGATGAACATCTTAGACATTATCATACTGGAACTCAAAATCTAGTCAGTATACTACGAGAGAGATTTTGGATAATAAGAGGCAGGAAGAGTATTAGAAATGTAATTTCAAAATGTGTTCGTTGCAGGAGATATGGTATCTCCTGCAACGAACACATTTTGAAATTACATTTCTAATACTCTTCCTGCCTCTTATTTTTGGAAACTCCTCCAGTGGCCCTACCAAGAGATAGAGTAAGAGATGCAGCAGTTTTTGAAGTTGTTGGAATAGACATGGCCGGACCCCTTTTTGTAAGGGACAAATCGAAGGTTTGGATCTGTATTTTCACCTGTGCAGTATACCGTGCTGTTCACCTCGAAATCGTCACGTCACTGTCCACAGATTGTTTTTTGCAAGCTTTAAGGCGCTTTATAGCAAGAAGAGGCCGACCATCAACCATCTACAGTGATAATGCAACTACATTTACAGGAGCTGAAAATCATCTCGCCATACTTGATTGGAATGAAATAAATATATTTTCAGCAATTGAGAGGATTAAATGGAAATTGAATGTTCCCACAGCACCTTGGTGGGGAGGTTGGTGGGAAAGACTAATCAGAATTTTGAAGAATCTTTTGAGAAAAGTGTTGGGCAGAGCTGCTGTAACCCATGAAGAGCTATTTACAATGATATGTGAATGTGAAGCCATAGTCAACTCTAGACCGATCACGTATATACCGGACAATGACTCAGATAGTGTAAGTTTAACGCCATCCATGTTTTTACAAGAAGTCAAAGAAATAGGAGTACCAGATATTGATGCATTGGAAGCTAAAGATATTCGGAGAAGATACAGATATAGGATGAACCTGAGGGAAAATATAAGAAATCGATTTAGAATTGAATATCTTGGAAGTTTAGCAGTAACTGGGAAGAAAATGGATGAACACGAAATCAAGAAGAATGAAATTGTACTTATCGGAAGTGACAATCAGAAGAGGTTGGACTGGCCACTAGCTAAAGTTGAAGATCTACTACCAGGAAAAGACAATGTTACTAGATTGGTTCGACTCAAGACAGCAAAAGGTTCATTACTTCGACCAATCCAACGAGTTTTTCCTCTTGAAATCCGTGAAACTGAAGAAAAGGAATATATGGAAAAAGAATTCAAAAGATTCTCTAAAAGGAGCAATGATGCGGACACTAAAAGTAGAAGTAGTGGGGTAGGAGACCCACAAGAGAATCTGATGTGTACAAGAGGTGGGAGAACAGTAAGACCACCCAAACGATTGGATTTGTGAAGTCATTTGACACAATGTTCGACATGACTTTGGGTGGGAGTGATGTTGGATGTTGACTTGGTGACTACACCCCAAAAGTAGAACGTGGGCAGGTGGAGTTGTCAATAGACAGATAAGATTTTGTTGTAAAATTGAATATTGTCAGTTAAAAAGCATTAGAAAATAGATAAAAGTTATAGTTTTTCCTAAACGGTGTTTTCCCTGGAGTAAACGAGACGTTGTCTGGACTGGTTAGGTGCAGAGACGCAACAGTTGCCCACCCTGTACAGTGCATAAACTTTCGAAGCCAATAAAGTCTCTCATCATATCATTCATCAATTCATCATCATAAATAAACATTGTTCTGCAACCTCTAGTAAATTCAGAAAATGAAGTCAACAATAATCAAATGTATTTCCAGGACGAAAATAAAAAGATTCACAAAGTGGACCTCTGCTGATTTATTGGATCAATATTTATAAAAATGAGTTGCATACAGTCGCGTCATCTGTTTTTCCCAAATACCCTTGACTTATGTTGGTTCAGGGAATCGAAGGCTTATATTTCTTAATTTTTTTAGTAAAATAGTTATATGTAATTATTATTACTATATTCACCTACCTAGTGAGTTGTACATTAGATCATTGGTTTTACACAGAGTTTTCTCTATTAGTACCTATATAAATTATAATTTTAAAAAATGATGAATCTGAAAATGGTATATTCCTTGCAGTCATAAAATCAACACACAAAATATTGAATAACAGACATTTCCTCAAAGCAAATGAAATTATCAGGCTTATATAACTACAATATAATTGACATCAGGAATCACATTGTTTTTAGTAATCGGGTTTGGCAATCGTACACGTGTATACTACAAGGTCCCCATCTTTTATATTCAAACTCGTACGTCAGTCACCCAAACACATAAACTTCAACATTGAAAATAATTTGATTAATCGAATCTCGATAATGTGATTTACCAATGTTATGTGCGATAAGACATGTTCCGTTTTGATACGATATACGATGCTTGGAAAACTATCAATTATAGCTCTCAGAAATGTATTATTTCATGAACAAAAATGATGATTTTGAACTAAACTCCATAATATGTAGTTCAAAAACACTTTTGAAAAGTTATTTGCGAACTAATGCAAACAGCTTGGAAGAATCTAACGGATGTTTTTATAGCTTACACACAATAAATAGGCTGGGAAACGTCGTTTTGTTGTTACAATGAAAAACTCGGCCAAAATTCAATGAAACCAGCAAGAAGATCTTGAGATATTATAATGATAATTCAGATTTTTTCTTAACCTTTAACACTTTGTATTTCGAAAACCAGACTATTTTATTTATAATACCTTTTGCTCCATTACAAAACTACAGCATATTACAGCAATGAGAAACTTCATGCACACTTTGGTAGGAGACTCACTTTTTGTCTAATAAGGTTTCCGCAAACGTTTCGTTAAGATAATTGGTCGATACGTAGAGGAAATTTCGATTTTGTCTGTGTAGATTAAAAACGGCTCCAGCGATTTTGTTCAAATTTTCAGAGAGTACTTAGATACTTTTATGTCCTAGCAGGTTCTTATCAGCATATTTTCGGGAAATTCGTTTGAGTTCAGCTTTTCTAGGCCCGGACATACAGCATTTTTTTTCGAACGAAAAGATTGTACGCTATACCAAGATTAATTTTAATTGATAATGTACGCTACTGGGTTTTTAAAACAAAGTAGACATCATTGCATGGATTTTAACTGGTAACTTGAATTTTTCGAGATGATAACATTGTGCGATGTCCCAAAAATCAACTTGTACTCAAACTCCAAGAAAAATGGAAAAACAGTTGATTAAATGATATGCAACTGGCAATGCTGATCATTGCTGTGATTTGTTTTCATCAAAAATTAGCGAAACTGAAAATTTAATAGTTTTAATCGCTTGAGGCGTTTCGAATCGATAGGAGGCTATAGACAATCGATAATTTACTAAAACTGTAACACTTTTCTTAAAGATATGTTTTCGGGCATTCCTATACAAAAAGTGATTATCTTAGTATGAGTACCTACATTGACCATGGCAAAATACCAATTTATTTCGGGTTCACATTGTAAACCAAGATTCTATACCTTTATTTTCAAGCTATCTTGTCATTCTTGTCCAGAGTCTTTGAAAAAAAAAACGATAGTCCCATTAAGGAATATTGAGTTCATGAATTTCCCTGGAAATACTATTTGCGTGGGTTGCAACAGCCTACGTCACTCGGAGGGTGAATGAAAAGTTACGTGGGCGTCGTGTGGGGATCTCAATCTCCCACTGCGTTGAGTTTGCTACGCTTTTAATTTCGGGGTTGAGTTGACTTAATGATATTTTCATCACGTCATACATTAGGAATAAGCATTTCTCATTATCAGCAACAATTGAGGCGTTTTTTGCAAAACAACCATGTCGTTAATTACCTACAACTTTCGAAAAAAGTCAAGAAAAACTTATTTAATTAAATGAGACTGTTTAACAAAATCTTCATATTGGTGATTTATCAAATCGATAATCAGGTACATTTTGTAGTATATACAGTGCGACTCTGAAAGGTCCCCCCCCCCTTTTTTTTATGTGTGCATGCACCAAGAATTTTGAAACTTGGCATACTTCAATTACTGTCGAAATACTACTTTTTGATGTTACTGACGTACTTTTAGTATTCAAGATGGCAGCTGGGCGCCATTTTGAAACATTTTTTTGAATGGAAAGGGGGTCGTGTGATACCTAATTTTGAAGAACCTGATGAGTACTTTATAACCCTTGAATATTGAGTCGATATCTTTAAGTACTACAAAATGGCGGTACATTTAATTACTACATTGATACATACACTTTAAAAAAAAATCGTCAAATTCAATTCAAAAGATGCTGGAAATATTCTTGACATAAAGTTTGGGTTAGGAATAAATAACAAAAATGTCAAAAAAGCATCTTTTGAATTGAACTTGACGAATTTTTTCAAAAAGTGTATGTATCAATGTAGTAATTAAATGTACCGCCATTTTGTAGTATTTGAAGATATCGACTCAATATTCTAGGATTATAAAGTACTCATCAGGATCTTCAAAATGAGGTGTCACACGACCCCCCTTTCCATTTAAAAAAATGTTTCAAAATGGTGCCCAGTCGTCATTTTGAATACTAAAAGTACGTCAGTAACATCAAAAAGTAGTATTTCGACAGCAATTATTGAAGTATGCCAAGTTTAAAAATTTTTGGTGCACACATTAAAAAAAAAAGGGGGGGGACCTTTTAGAGTCACACTGTATACATAATATCATTTTTTCTTTTGTTTTTTTGAGGGATCATTTTTTAATTGGACATATGGGGTTTTCGCAAAAAATTGCACATTATTTTATAAAAAATGATATTTTTAAATATAAAACTGAAACATTTGTTTTAATCAGGAAATTTTTACTCAAATTACTTGCAGTTTGGCTCCAGTTGTGCATGTGGTTTTTCTAGGCCATTGTAGTTTACATATTTTTGCCCCTCTATTCTGTCTCCTTTGCTTTTTAAATGGAACATTTTGACTAGAATCTTGACGTTCAAATGATTCACTGTTGTTTGCTCATTTTTCTAAAATCACCGCTCATTTCAAGTGATTTGCAAAAAACGCCTCCACTTCAAAGCACAAATTCGTACAGTGAAATACACTCGATTGTTTGAGGATTTGCTAATCACCTATTATATAAGGTGTTCTTTAAAAGCTTACCACCCACGTCCCATTGAAAAATTTTGGGGTGGTAGCCTGGACGGTTGAGAAGTTGAATTACAGGTCTGTTCGTAGAACAATCACAAACCAGTCATTTTTCAATATCCATTAATTTTATGTAGGCACCTGCGACCCCCGCTTAAAGTTTAACAGATAGGGGGTGAAAATACGTCAAAAATGTGTCACCCAAGAAACAAAAATCGACGTGTCCGAGCGATTTTTACCTAAAAGAAAACTTGAGTGGGGAGTTTTTCGTGCCCCACCACTGTATGTATATACCGAACTTGAAACTTGAATAACTTTTGGAAACATCATATTTGATCGAAATAAAAAAATACGTATCGATTAATCTGCGATTTCCTACAGTTTGCAATAAAAAAATCGAATTAGTTATCTCATGCAAGTTTCCCATACGTCTAACCTTGCCCATCAAGGTAAATCTACACAACGGTATTGAGATACAGACACTCGAATTATCTATAAATATAGGAAGGTCTATTTAAAAAAAAACGAGATTACCGTCTTAAAGCCGCTAGCTACAGTTTTGTATTTTTTTCTAGGTCCACGACATATTTTTTTCCAAATAAGTTAATTTGAGTTTATAAAATATAAGATTTTCGTGGTTAGACCTCCAAATTATGGCCAATTTTCCTTTTGAGTATTTCACATGCTGATCACATACACGGTTAGGAGAAATTACCGGTACGGTCGATTATTTCAAAAGAGACATGGCTTGTGAGGCTTTCAAAAATCAACATATCTGTGATAAATTGGAATATACAGAGAGGGCATAAAGTTATATGGCATACCAAAGTTGCATTCTTTTCACGGAACATGAAACCTCCCAAATATTATTGGATATTTCAATTCTTTCTTCAATTTTGAGCGAAAATTGCCCTACACATAATGTTCCCAAATGCAGCCGTTCTCGAGTTAAAGCGTTTTATAAATGACATTTATTTGCATATTTGATACCCTCTCTCGAGAAAGAGAGTCATTGCAGTCAATACGCCAGACGGAGATAGATAAATGTAATCTGTGACGTCGTGAATGTTGATTGGCGCTCTTTAATCGGTGATTATTACATTAATAGAGGTCGTGGGTTGATTTTTTGAACATCAATGGCATCAGTACTTACCAATCCTTATATTTTTCATATTTCCAAAAAATGTGCAAATTGTCCATGTTATCAACTTTTCCTTGTAACATTTCTTGATTTGTCAAAAATAAAGGTACTTCACTATTGAGCAAAATTTATATTTTTTGACTTCCCTTTTTATGAAGAATAACTTTTTTTGATAAAATTGATAATAAAAAAGTTTCCCATGTGTCCACAACTTTTTGGAACTCACTATATAAAACTGGCAATTCTTCAGCCATCTACCCAAATAAATTGTTATGTGTGAAGATTTTTGAATACCATGCCGCAGCCGCAGAGAAACCTCGTGAACCTAAAAAAAATACAGAAACCTTTACTCAGCCGTCGTATGGACTATCAACTAAGAATGTTTTTTGTTAATTTGTCTGTCACTTGCATTTTAATTGGGGATCAGATTATTTATCCATTTGTCGTTCAGGGTGATCACCAACGGAATTCAATGTTGCCCTCAATTTACGTAAAATCACCGTACATGTGTACGAATGTGATTCCCCTATAACTTGTTAGCGCCTGATACAAGTTACAGTGGCAGCAGGAAAAACTCGAATACCTTCCATCCTTCCAATCAACCGCCGTGCTGTGAATTACCGTATAAAATTCATCATATAACTGGCGCGCTGCATGCCATGGTCATTCATTCAATTTCTTTATTTTGATATAGGTATTCACTAAAATCATCAATTGTGACAAAAATGGTGATACCATTCTCTAGGAACGACGATAAAGTCATTAAAAAGAAAGAAGTGCATCTGACACAAGTGAAACGTTTTATCGGTAATAATCTCCAGTTAAATTTTCCGCGAAATGAGTGCACAGTTCAAGTGATAGGCAACAATAACTGTGTAAAAGTGACGGAGAATAGTGGCTTGGTGAAAATAATTGGTAACAATTGTATGGCAAATATTGTTGAGTGTCCTGGTTCCGTGGAATTAATCGGTGATTATGGGACTATACAAATACAAGCCGGAGAGACGACTGGATCCATAAGATATACGGGTTTCAATGGAAATATCGTAACTAAAGAGGAAAATTCGTCAACTAACACTGGTGAATTGAAAAGTGCTAGTATTTCGGTTGGAAGAACTGTTCTGGTAAAGAATAATTCAAAGAATCAACACTTAAACTACAGAAATATCCAGCAAGAAACATTACAAATCTGATTTTGGATGCAGAAGATTTTTGTTCCTATACTTATTAATAGTTGTAAGAGTGACAATCACGATCTCATGAGTATTATTTATTTTGACAATTAAATAAGATGACCAATAAATAGTTCCAGAGCTGCATTTTTCACACAACTCCAATGATAAAATACGTGACCTAACAGTGCAGACGTTCTTTTTGTCCAAAAATGTCGTTGGTTATATAAACTTCCTCATCTACTTTTTCTTGTTTTATTTAGTGTAATTTGAATTTAGTAGTAGATAATGGTATTATTGGAAATGTTTGGCAGTATTTTATGTTGACGTCTGGTTTAATGTACAGGGTGTTCCCAGCTAGATGGACTCCCCATTTAGTTTTTAATTAGATGTTTGGGCAAAAATGGTTCAAAATGAATTTTGTGAAAACAATATGTTTTCACACTTAAGGATGCTTCAGAACTTCTAGGCGTGGTCCAACTTTCTTATTTCAATTAACAACCTTATTTTTTAATTTGATTTCTGCATTCTCCTAAAAATTCTTAACATTTTTCATATAGCATACCCTATACCCAAAGTCAGAAATTTACCATATGTTTTAAAATAAATGGTATTTTTTCACTTACCCGCGAGTTGACTTCTCCAAACTAAGAGGATATGATGGTGTACAGAATATCTTCAAAATAAGCTATTACTCAATCTTTTTGACGAGGATTTTTTCACCCCAATTTTTTTTTGTGAAATTAATTCTTGTCAAAAAGATTGAGAATAAAACTCATTTTGAAGACCTTCTGTACCTCATCATATCCCCTTAGTTTATGGGGAAGTCAACTCACGGGGAAGTATGAGACAATACCATACTTTTTAAAACATGCTAAAAAGAATGGCAAATTTCTGACGTTAATATCTTCATACTGGTTGAATTTGGGTATATAGGGTATGCTGTATAAAAAATGTTTGGAATTTCCAGAAGAATGCAAAAATCAAATAAAAAAATAGGGTTGTTATTTGAAATAAGAAAGTTGGACCACGCCCAGAAGTTCTGAAACACCCCGTATGTGTGAAAACATTGTTTTAACACAATTCATTTTGAACCATCAAACTTTCATTTGGAACATTTTTGTCCCAAGAATCAAATCAAAAAGTTAATGGAACGAGAGTTGAATTTTCGTTGTCAAAAATAACTACTGCAAATTGTATGTTATTAAAAATTACTTTCTTCTTCTTTCTTCTTAGAGTAACGTTATTCTGAAAGATTAATTCTGCCTGTACAAGGTGTCCCATATAAGATCCTCTACCACCTTATCTTGGAAGATATGCGATTTATGAAAAAGTGTTGAATATAAAGTCTTATTGTTCTCAAAGGAACTTCATTACTGTATATTTTTGACATATACAGGATGCTCAGTTTTCCCTGGGCTGGGCCCAACTTTTAAAAATTGAATGGACCACTCTGTATATTATTTCAGAAATGAATTCATCATAAAAAATAAAGGTATCTTTCTAGATGATGTCCTATACGTATCTCCAATAGTTTGGGCTATAATGGCGATTCTATTTTTTTTTGCAAAAAACGCATTTTTTTCAAGTAGTGAAAAAAAATTTAGGTGCCTAGTATTTTGTGACTCTGTCAATTTTTTCCTACACATAAAACAATAATATATCTTTCCAGTTTGTTAAAATGGCCGCCAATTATACAGGGTGATGTCAGAAGTTGAACCCAATGAGGATATAAAAATCACCAATAAGTCGAAAAGATAAATATAGAGCACCCTGTATATCATCGCGGATTTTGATTTTTCATCAAAAATGGAGGTTAGTTTGTAAAAAATAATCTATACCTATCTCTAGCCGTTTTGAAAATATTCGCTATTGCAGCATTCTTATGCAAAAAAATACTGATTGTGCAAATTCAATGAGGAAAAATATTATGAATATTTTCAACAAAACCTCAAGACATCAATGTTCTTATGGATAGAATGAGAGAAGAAATTCAAATTCTCAACAGAATTCACTTTGTCAGAGATGCCTTAAGAAAACTGGGAATCATCTATACAACTTGTATCGCCCAGAATGGAGGACCTGTAGGACATTTACTTCAATTATCCGTTGGTGATTTTGTTAAATCATCGTTATATGTATGTATTAGTTCAGTTTGTGTTGATACATACTCATTTTTTCTCATTGAACTACCACAAAAAAAAAATTGCATGAAAAAGCTTGAAAAGCGAATATTATCTAAACGGCTGGAGATAGGTATAGACTATTTCATGCAAACTAACCTTCATTTTTGGGTTAACAATCAAAATCCGTGACGATATACAGTGTTCTATTTAACATTTTCCTCTTATTGGTGATTCTATATGTCCTCATTGGGTTCAGCTTCTGACATCACCCTCTATAATTGGCAGCCATTCTAACCAACTGGAATGATACATTAAAGTTTTTTGTGTAGGAAAAAATTGACAGTCACAAAATACTAGGTACCTATTTTTTTTCACTACTTGGAACAAATGCGTTTTTTGAAAAAAAAATAAAAATCGCCATTATTGTTCAAACTATTAAAGATACGTATAGGATATCCTAAAGAAAGTAACCTTTATTTTTTATGTAGAATCCAATTCGAAAATAATAAACAGGGTGTTCCATTCAATTTTGAAAAGTTGGGTCCAGTCCAAGGAAAACTGAACATCCTGTATCTGTCAAATATATACAGGGTGAGTCGAGAGGAATGACCCAAATTTCAGGAGTGTATTCTACACGCGAAAACAATGTAAAAAAACCCATATGTTCTTATCCGATATTCATCTCTAAATTTGAATAATAAGTAGGTATTCGGTATTTTGCAACACTTTAATCCCTAAAACTTGAAAATAAACGTATAAGTAATGCTAAAATACATTATAATTAATAATAATAATAATAATAATTGATAATCTAATTACGTGAAAATTTTGATAAAATTGACGTAGGAAAAAAAATTATATTGCGCTATAACTTGAAAACAAAACAATATCGGATAAGAACATATGCGTTTTTTCACATTGTTTTCGCGTGTAGAATACACTCCTGGAATTTGGCCGTTCCTCTCGACTAACCCTGTATATATCAATAAAGTTCCTTTAAAAATAATAAGTCTTCATATTCAACTTTTTTTCGTAAATCGCATATCTTCCGAGATAAGGTAGTAGAGAATCTTATATGGGACACCCTGTACATACGTTATACGCAGAGTGTCCGAGTATAGATGTTACGATTGGTACAAAACAAGGAATACGAGATTTTCCTCAGATATACGGGTGTCCCGGATGAGAAAAGGCACAGAGCAGCCAGGACTATGTAGAAGAACCCAAAATATTATGATTCAACGTAACTTACCTATACACCAAGTTGCACTCCTAAGAAGTTATTCGCCCCGCAAGTGAAGAGCATTAATCGATAGTGATTGGAGTTCAATTGAGGTTCTAAGTTGTTGATAAGGTATGATGCACCCTTAACGTAATAGTCCAAGAGCCAGTGACATTTTTCAGTGATGATTTAGTTAAGGCGTATTTTTTGAGAGAATGTTGAACGGATCCTGATCGAGTGTCATCCGAGAGGTTTCGCCCTGATCGCGGTTCCAATGGGTTGATTCAGTCAAAGCCGAGGTCAAAGCTGAATTTGTCATCAGTTGTTCTTTGGTAGCCGACAATCTTCAAGAAATATTAACGGATCGATTGGCCAGTTCCTTAAGGGTGGCGGATCACCCCAAACCTCCAACGACATGTCACGGAAACCATAAACTTTTCATAATATGATTCAGTTAAAGCTGAATTTTTCACCAGTTGTCCTTTGGTAGCCTACAATCAACCAGAAAAATTGATGGTCCGATTGGCTAGTTTCTAAGGGTGGCAGATTACCCCCAACATATCATGGGACCAATAAACATTTCATAATATGATACATTTGAGGCTAAATTTCTCAACTGTTGTTCTTTGGTAGCCTACAATCATCCAGAATAATTGGCGGATCGATTGGCTAGTTTCTTAAGAGTAGCCTATCACCCCCAACATGTCGTTGGAACAATGAACTTTTCATATGATTCAGTAAAAGGCTGAATATTCTAGTATGATATTGTGGCAACTATTTCAAGTGTATATGTCAATTGGCGGACAAATTAGCGGTTCTAATTAGGTTCCTGGCGGAACGACTTGATCCGCCACCCTTAGGGAACTCGCCAATCGAATAATTCAGGCTTAACTGAATCATATCATGAAAAGTTTCAATGTTTCCGTGACATGTTGGGGGTGATCCGCCACCCTCAAGGAACTGGCCCATCGATTCGCCAATTTTTCTGGATGATTTTAGGTTACCAAAGAACAACTGGTAAAAAATTTAGCTTTAACTGGAACATATTATGAAATTTTCATGGATTCCATGACATGATGGGGGTGATCC
Source organism: Orchestes rusci (assembly GCA_958502075.1). Lineage (NCBI taxonomy): Eukaryota > Metazoa > Arthropoda > Insecta > Coleoptera > Curculionidae > Orchestes > Orchestes rusci. The sequence continues at coordinate 73,217,599 of OY293304.1, forward strand.
GCTACCCTTAAGGAACCGGCAAATCGACCCGCCAATTTTTCTGGCTGATTATGGGCTATCAAAGAACACCTGGTCAAAATTTCAGCCTTAACTAAATCATAAAAAAATAATTGGTCCCACGACATGTTGAGGGTGATCCGCCACCCTTAAAGAACCGTCCAATCGATCCGCCAATTTTTCTGTATGATTATGGACTACCAAAGAACAGCTGGTAACAAAATCAACCTTAACTAAATGATAAAAAGATGCATTTTTTTTACATGTTGGGGGCTTTCCGCCACCTCCTTGAAACCGCGATCAGGGCGAAACCTCTCGGATGACATACGATTAGGGTCCGTACAACATTCTCTCAAAAAATAGGCCTTAACTAAATTATCACTGAAAATTGTCACTGGCTCTCCTACTATAATTAGACAGAACTTTTTAACCCGTTGACAGACTTGAAAAATTTTCTTTTCATTTTATGGGTTCTAAAATTTTTGTTGCTCTTGTTATTTTTTAAAAAAATTGTCGTTTTCAGCAAAAACCCAAATAACTAGAACACGTATTGTAGCTGTCATACCTATTAAAAATCGTCAAAAAACCAACGTTGTCTATGATATTAAATGTCAGACTCTACAATAAGGTATAAAGTTGGAATAACAATCATTTGATAGAAAAAGTAACGATTTAAACAATATAAATAACCGAGTTAATAACATACAATTAGCACTAGGAAGTTACAGAAACTGATGAAAATGATCAACAAAATGTAAGTGGTTTCTAATGAGTGTGCATTTATCTGTGATTCGATTCCACGATTTGGCTCGATAAGCAACTGATGAGGAACACCCAAATTATTTTAACAGTCCCTAAAGAAAGAAGTCCCATTTTAGGTCTGGTAATCATGGGGGCCAAAGTTGTGATCAATTGTTTCCTCTTCCAATCCATTTGTTTCGATACTGATGGCTTAAAATGTCTCTAACATCATCATAAAAATTAGGCGATATTCCATCGTGCATAGACCAATGTTCCAGTCTAAGTTGTAGTGTCTTGTCAAGTAGATCTGGAAAGGTGTCCTGAAGAAACTTCAAATGAATCGAGCAGTTAAATACTGATCAATAATACGGAATCATTATTATAAACTCGCGTTGGAGATTTCGAAGACAAAAATGTCCCCGCAATGTGGACAATACAAAGCAAGAATCACTAATTAAATGACTCGCTTTCTGTATGGTCAAGTCTAACGTTTGATTTCATAGCCGTTGGAATTTTTGACGACTTTCAATATGACAGCTACAATACGTATTTTTAGATATTTGGGTTTTTGCTGAAAACGACAAAGTTTTTTGAAAAATGACAAGAGCAAGAAAAGTTTAAGAACTAAATTCCCCATAAAATAAAACTACAATTTTTTATTTCCACCAACAGCTTAAAAAAATCTGTCTTATTTTGTGGGTGCATCATCCATTATCAACACTTTAGAACACCTCAATTGAACTCCAATAACTGTCGATCAATAATAATAATAAATCGCCTTTATTAAGAATTGAAGAAAAAAAATGAAGTACAGGGTGATTAATTTCAGCGACAGGGTGCCAGTTCTCGTAAACTATTAATGGGAGAGGCTTGCGGCAAAAAATTTTATTACTAAAACGGCCAAGAGAAAAACCTGGAAAATATTTTCAAGTTTCTAAAATGGTCGCTAGGGGGCGTAACAACCAACACCAAGTAGAAAAATATGATTTTTATGGAATTTTGTCCAATAAAAATATATCGATGAGCTCATTTTCGGATTAACTGACTATTTACCTAACTTTTTGTCTAAAACGTTTTTTTCTATCTATCATAATAAAGTGGTGGGGAAAGTTCAATTTTTTTATTAAACAAACGGAGATTTATCCCGTTTCGCTTGACCGATTTTAACGAACTTGGGCTCATATGGAAGAATATAGTCTGCGCTATAAAATGCTCATTTGCTTTTTAATTTGGAACATTCGCCGTCGCCGCTAGATGGCGTTAACTGAAATGGTAGCATATTTTTGAGTTTTTTTTTTCAAAAAAATCAAATGTAATGGTATATCCATTTTCAAATATTTTAAAAGGGGATACATTTTCCTATAAGAAAAATTAAAAAAAAAAAAAATAAAAAAAATCAATCATTTTTTTTGTTTTTTTTTATAGGAAAATGTATTTTAAAATATATAAAAATGAACATACCATTACTGTTGTTTTGTTTGCTGAGAAGGACCACCCTTGGTAGGGAAATGATATGATTCGTACGGGAAAATGTTTTACATTTTTTATTCGAGCAACTTTTAAAAAATTCTATTTCAACTTCAAAGTCATACAACAATACTAATCACCAGTGACAGTCATTCATGGCACCCTTGTTCTCCTTGGACTCGTCGGCCCGTGTTCAGACTTGAACCATGATTTAAGCAGTAACATGCCGGCCACGTTGAAAAGTCTTACTTTTCGAAAAATAAAAAATACGGCTGACTCCAAGAACTGCCATCACACACTTCACTATCACATATCAGTGTCATTTTCTTTATTCTGAGGTGTCAATTGGTAACACGCACACTCGAGCCACTGATCTTCTGATTATGTTGCCATTAGGAAGACGTACGGAAATAACTCTAACTATCTTGTCCGCTCCTGGATGAAGATCGACGACTCGTGCCATTCGCCATCGTAGTGGAGGTTGATTGTCCTCGATCAGAACGACTAGGGATCCAAGCTTCAAATTGACATGGATATTTTGCTTCCACTTGCCCCGAGCCTGAAGGCTTGACAAGTACTCTCTTGACCAGCGTTCCCAAAATTGTTGGTGTAATTGCTGCAGTCTTTGATATAACGACAAACGTGATATTTTGACTTCCATGAAGTTAGCTTCTGGAGAACATAATAGAGACTCGCCTATTAGGAAATGTGAAGGGGTCAAAGGATCATAGTCATTAACATCATTAGAAAGTTGAGTCAGTGGTCGGGAATTTAAACATGCCTCAATTTGAACCAAAAGGGTGTACATATTTGAAAAATCAAGAGATGAATTTCCGAGTACCCGCTTAAGGTGAAATTTCGTACTCTTAACAGCAGCTTCCCATAAACCGCCCATGTGAGCTGATCGCGCAGGTATAAAATGCCAGTTGATCTGATCGTTGGCTAAAACTGTTGAAACAATTTCATTATGCTTTTTGTCATTTATCAAATTATGAAGTTCAATAAAGTAATTATTTGCCCCAACAAAATTTAATCCGTTGTCGGAATAAATGTTTGAAGGTTTACCCCGACGGGAGCAAAATCTCTTTAAAGCATTCAAAAAACTATCCGTTGTCAAATCTGGAACTAATTCGATATGGATTGCATGAGTGGTGAAACATACAAATATGCACAGATATGTTTTTATAATTTTGCTTCTGCGCAACCTTCCTTCTTTAACATATATCGGACCAGCGTAATCCACACCACAGTTTAAGAAAGGACGACTAGGAATAACACGTGTTCCAGGCAAGGAACCCATTAAAAATTTGACAGGTTTGGGATTTGCTCTATAACAAATAATGCACTCATTAAGAACCCTTTTTACTGTATTTTTACCTTTGATAGGCCAAAATTTTAGACGTATCATAGAAAGTAAATTTTGACTGCCTGCGTGCAGATATCTAAGATGAGCATCCAAAACAATCAAATTTGTTAACTTATGTTTGTGTGGCAAAATGATTTGATGTCTCTGATCATAATTTAGTTTTGAATTTTGCAGTCTTCCACCCACACGTAATATTTTTTCAGAATCCAAGAAAGGATTCAAACTCAATATTGTACTGTGACGACTTAAGGGTTTTGAATTCTCAAGGCTCGAGATCTCTTTCTCGAATGATTCGCGTTGAGCCAATCGTATTAGAATGAAAGAAGCTTCGTTTAGTTCAGAAATTGACAAACTGTTTGATGTAACGGGAATTTTCTTCAAAGTACGATTTTTAAATCTGATAATGTATGCTACAATTCTTCGCAATTTGCAGAAAGTCGAATATTTTTCAAAAACATTGAATGTGAGCTGAGTATTTCCACTAGAATGTGTTACGTCTGTTGTATTCAAGCTTATTGCGTTTGATTTTATTTCTGGTAATGAGTCCAACTCAGAAATATCACCACTGCAACAATTATCATCCGGATCAAACTTGTATAAAAATTCGGGACCATTAAACCATGTTTTGTTTTCAATCAATGCTCGTGGTCCTAAGCCTCGAGATATAATATCAGCAGCATTATCGTGACTTTTGACATGCTTCCATCTATTAAGATCCGATAATTCTGATATTTTAGCAATTCTATTCGCGACAAATGTTTTCAATTTGCAAGGTTCCACCTTCAACCAAGACAAAAGTATTGTTGAATCTGTAAAATAAACTGTCTTTGATATGTCATGATTAAGAATTTTTGTTACTCTTGAGACCAATTCTGCTAATAAATGAGCTGCTAACAATTCCAATCTAGGTATAGTTTGTTTCTTGAGGGGTGCAACTTTTGACTTAGCAGTTAAAAGCCGTATCTGCTTTCTTCCGTTTTTATCAATTGATGATAAATATAAACATGCTCCATATGCCTTTTCCGAACTGTCGCAAAAGCCATATAATTCAGATTTCTTCATGTTGGGAATCAAAACGTGTCGATTGATTTCTAGTTCATTCAAAACTTCAATTTCTGACATGAATTCTAAAAAACGTTTTTTCAAATTTAACGGAATATCTTCATCCCATTCGGTTTGTTGTTGCCATAAATCTTGCATAAGAATTTTTGCTGTGATGATTGCAGGACCAATTAAGCCTAGAGGATCGAAAATTTGTGAAATTGCTGACAAAACGCAACGTTTGGTTATTTTTTCATGAAGCTTGACGCTAATTGAATATTTCAGATTGTCTTGATGTGGATTCCATATTATCCCAAGTGTTTTTAATTCTTTCTCGTCGTGATTTAAAATCAATTTGTCATCTTTGAGATGACTTCTTTCTGAAATGTAATTTAGGATTGATGTATCATTTGAGGACCATTTTCTGAGATCAAATTTAGCTTGCGAAAGAATTTCTGTTAGTTCATGATAAATTTCTAATGCTTCGCTTTTGGTATCAACACTTAGTAACAGGTCGTCCATATAGAATGAGTTCTCAATAATTTTCGCTGTCCGAGGGTATTTGTCTCTATTTTCGATAGCAAGTTGCTTTAAACATCGCGTTGCTTGAAAAGGCGCACTTGCGGTTCCGTAGGTAACTGTGTTGAGTTGATAAACTTTTATGGGTTCGTCTGGATGACTTCTCCATAAAATTTGTTGATAGGATCGCTCGGTGGGATTGATCAATATGCATCGATACATCATTTTGACATCAGCACTAAGGACGTACTTTCTCAATCGTAATCGTAAAAGAATTGAATAAAGATCGGATTGTATAGTTGGACCTACTAGTATTAAATCATTGAACGAAACATCTGTACTCGTTTTCGCACTCGCATCAAATACTACTCTACACCTTGTTGTGACTGAGTCTCGTAATACTGCTGTATGCGGTAAGAAATATGAATTTTCGTCCATTGAGTCATCGTTTTCCAAATTGTTTTTAAATTGCATATGCTCCAAATTTTCATATTCGTTCATGAATTCTACATATTGAATTTTCAAATCTTCATTTTTCTTGAAACGTCTTTCTAAATTATTGAATCTTCTTAAGGCCATGGTTTTTGAATTTCCTAACTTTCCATCACAATCTCTCTTGAATGGATATTTCACTATGAATCTTCCGTCTTTGTGACGCGAAGTAGTCTCCTCGAAATAACTTTCACATATTTTTTCTTCCTCTGAGAAAAATGCTTCTTGTTGTAGTTCTTCAATCTCCCAAAATTTATTCAAACTGTTATTGAGATCTTTATTTGTGATTTTTGTGGATAAATTACAAATTGAAGTTTGTTGTCGATTATTTTCGTGAAATGCGATTCTTCCGGCAAAAATCCATCCTAATCGTGTTTCTTGTAAAACTGGCATATTGTTACCTAGTTTCAACCTGCCGGTTTTTAGCAAATCGTAAAATACTCCTACGCCTATTAATAAATGTATTTCCTTCGGAATATTGAACTTTTCATCTGCTAATTTCAAGTTAAACGGGTATTTTATGTCTTGTCTATTAAATTGAAATAATGGCAATTTTTCTGTTATTTTTGGTAAAATCAGAAATGATAAATCCACTTTAAACGATTCAGTGCGTGATTTTATGGTCGTGAATGCTTTTTTTGAAATTTTTGTTACAGATTCATTGACTCCTGACAATGGTATATTGACATTTTGGCAATTGAGCTTCAGTTTCTTAAAAAGGGATTCAGTCATCAGATTGGATTGACTACCTGAGTCCAACAATGCATTACATGTATGCCAACTTCCTTGATAATCAGCAATAAGAACAGTAGCAGTCGACAATAAAATTTGATCCTCTGAGAAATTGGAAAAAGCGAAGTTTAACTGCTCGTTTTCTTCATTTTCTGTACAAATTTCTGGAAATTTTTCATTTGTGGCGCACATTGCGTTAAAACTTCGTTCTGCACGTTCATTTGATTTATTTCGTTGAGTTACATGTTTTTCTGGAGCTTTTGAATTGTCGGTTCGGTTCTGGTAAACAAATGATTCGGCTACTTTGCGACATGGTTCAGGCAGAAAGTTCCGATGGACAGCCTCCTCCGATTTCGTAGCTGGGGATTGAGATAGAGAATATCGAGTATTCGTTGTAATCCGGTTTTCGAAACGTTCCGAATCATGATGCTCAGGTCTTTGATTTTCATGCAATAAAGTATTATGCTTGGAATTACATTTCTTGCATCTGCTTGAGTTACATTCATTTTTGAAATGACCTGTTCTGAGACAATTGCTACAAAGTTTGTTTTCTCGTATGACGTTATATTTTTCTTTTGTGGGAAGATTAGCAAATGATGGACAACTGAACAGGAAATGAGAGTCACCACAATATGGGCACTTGATATTTGTTTTTTCTTTTGTGAAAAGACATCTATTTGTAGATTTTTCGTATTCAAATTTTCGAGAAAATGGTTTTTGTTGTGAATTCGATTTTGAGAAATCACTGCTTAATGCTTCCAGGGTTAAACACTTTTTTGTCAAGAATTGCACAAATTCATTCAAAGTTGGTAAATTTGCATCGTCTTGCTTATTTTCCCATTCACGCCGTGTTCTATCGTCTAATTTTTGTAATATGATTGGGATGAGAATTAAGTCCCAGTGCTCGACTGGCAATCTTAACTTTTCCAAAGCTGATTTATGTTGAAATAATTTATCTAACAAAAGTCTGAGATGGCTAGCTGATTCTTTTGAAACTTGTGGCAAATTGAACAATAAATTGTTTATGTGAAGATTGATTGTGGCTCGTTTGTTTTCATACCTTTTTTTTAGCAACTCCAGAGCGATTGAATAATTTGATGCAGTAACTTCCAAGGATTGGATCAATTTCAATGCATCACCCTTACAACATATTTTCAAATATAAGAATTTGTCAATATCGTTCAAATCATTTCTGTGATTAACAACGGAATCAAAAATATCTATAAAGCTATACCACGTTTCATATCGTCCATGAAATTCAGGCAATCCTAAATCAGGGAGCTTGGCAATCGTATTCGAGTTTGAAGGCGCTGTTGCTATACTTCTATGTAAATCGTTTATATGAGCATTTTTGCTTTTTTCGATAGTTTCTTTGGCTGTTGCAATCAATGAGTAAAAATCTGATTCAACGTTTAAGCGAGACCCTTTTTCCGTTGATGATAAATACTCCAGTCTTGTTTGAATTCGATCATATTCAGAAAAATCTTCTTGAACACTTTTCAATCTGATTTCAATTTGATACACCTCATCGCGTCTTTGATCCAAAAATTGTCTAAATCTTTCCAGCCTTTCGACTATGACTGTACGTGAATGTTCGAGCTCTGAATATTCTTCATACTCAGGATCAGAATGAGAACCTGTTGCATTTGATTTCTTTTTGCCACCCATTTTCAACTACAATCAGATCAACTTGATACGTGAATTCGATAAATTCAACAAAGAGGATCGAGTACTTATGTAGCAGCGTTTAAAACTACAAAACTTCACCCTATTAATTCAAATAATCGAAATGTTAACGCTGAACCTACTCAATGAGAAACTATCAATGTCAAAGATGTACACGAGGCAAAAAATACGCTGATAAAATAATTACGATGAATAATAATTAGTCTGTGTGAGTAATACGAGAATCAAAATGTATGAGGCGAGAAAATATGAGAGTCAAAAAATACGAGAAATACAGATACTTGTTGTTTTCGAGAACTGTCACTACGAGAAAATAGTTAAGAATTGTTATAAAACTTGGATAGCATGTAGGAAGAAATAGAACGAGCTCACCAGTTCTTATGCGTAGATCACGTGCTCTGCCGCCTTTGATGCCTTCTAATTTCCAACCACTTCTTTTCCAGTTTTCCACAGGCGTTGTTGATCTAATCCGGTTCGACGGGACCAAAAATTATGTTGTTTTGTTTGCTGAGAAGGACCACCCTTGGTAGGGAAATGATATGATTCGTACGGGAAAATGTTTTACATTTTTTATTCGAGCAACTTTTAAAAAATTCTATTTCAACTTCAAAGTCATACAACAATACTAATCACCAGTGACAGTCATTCATGGCACCCTTGTTCTCCTTGGACTCGTCGGCCCGTGTTCAGACTTGAACCATGATTTAAGCAGTAACAATTACATTTGATTTTTTTTTAGAAAACTCAAAAACATGCTACCATTTCAGTTAACGCCATCTAGCGGCGACGGCGAAGGAAAAAAATTCAAAACCAAAAAATGTTTTTGAAGTGCAGATCATGCTCTTTCATATGAGCCCAAGCTCGTTTGAATCTGTCAAGCGAAACGGGAGAAATCTCCGTTTGTTTAATAAAACAATTGAACTTCCCTCACCACTTTATTATGATAGATAGAAAAAAACGTTATAGACAAAAAGTGTAGGTAAATACGATATATTTTCATTGGACAAAATTCCATAAAAATCATATTTTTCTACTTGGTGTTGGTTGTTACGCCCCCTAGCGACCATTTCAGAAACTTGAAAATATTTTCCAGGTTTTTCTCTTGGCCGTTTTAGTAAAGTAGTGAAGTAGTTTGCCGCAAATCTCTACGATGAATAGTTAACGAGAACTGGCACCCTGTCGCTGAAAATGAATCACCCTGTACATTGCAATGAATAATGCTCTTAGTACACCTGGAGCGTGTACCAAGATCTTGAATTTTTTCGAAATTTAAAACTTCACCTTGCGAGGCGTATAACTTCTTAGGGATGCAACTTGGTATATAGGTCATCAGTTGCGGTAAATCATAATATTTTGGGTTCCCCTACACGCTCCTGCTCTGTGTCAGTTTTTATGTGGGACACCTTGTATAACTACGAATACTACAAACGGGCAATAGTGTTATCCTCAGTAATTTTTTTCAAAATGGGAATAAAAGCTTAGTAGAAAAGGTGTTTCAGAAATGGAACTAATTTTATAATTGTTTGAAATTGGGCATTTCAGGTCAATACCACAACGGCAAATGGCGATTATCCAATATATTCCTAAGCCCAAAAAGAACATTGAATTTTTTGAAACTAGAACTTGACAGCACCATCGCAGGCACGATTTTTAAAAATATGCAAAGAGCGATTATGTTGGCCACTACGCTATTCGTCCAAGAAATCATTGGTGACAATGCAGTCGACTGATTCAAGGTTCACCAAATAAATAAGTAGGCTTTGCTAATGTGAACTAATCTGAGCTGCGTTACCGGTGAGGGAGTATCATTCTGAGGGAATAATAGCCATTATTGCGAGTACTCTACTTTATTGACGACTTGATTAAATCTCAAATAAATAAACTTATTTGAGATTCAATAAACAACTTTATTGCTTAATAGCATTTTCATCCATCTCAAAATATAAAAACACAACCACTTTTGAGTTGATAGTTTATGTTGTTATCATGGAATTATTCAGGAAGAATCTTGTGATTGGTCCGCGACTATCTGAGTGAAGAATATGGTATTGTATTATACTGCAAAAACCGCAAATAGTTCATATTATTCGGGGTGTCTGTCCAGCCAAATAAAAACTACAAATTCTAGACAGGATTTCATGTCGATCCGACAAAATTCTTATTCGAAAATGCTTACTAAAGGCAAGCTATTGGCTCTTTAAAGCTGGCGGCTCCTTGCATGTTTTTTGAAAGTATGTAGGTATCTATTTCGAAAACGCCTTATCATCAACAAGATGTTTGAAACACTTGTTTCTCTAAATAGAAGCAATCGTTAGCCATACATTCATATTCAGAAAAATCAAGGTTTTTCGAAACTACATTATAAGGTAATCTTGTCTCTAGTTGATAGGACTCTCCGTTATGAGGAACAAAAAATGTTCAATTCTCATGTCAAGTAACTAATTGATAGTATTCGCCATTTCCAAACAATTCTACACGTTTTCTGATAAATAATGTTTATTCTGTTTTTAAAAAGAAATAATGATGATTATTGATTCGGTTATTATTATTTTTTGGAAAAAGAAACATGGAGAGCAAATGACTACAAATTGAAGGTATGTATCTATTAATTCACCTGGAAGAAACCAGAAAACAATTTTCGGTGCCGAACTTGAATACTAAAATCATGATTTCTCATGATAATAATTTTGTTTTAAAAGTTATTCACTGATATCCCGTTTAAAACTAGATTTTTCAAACAGCGATCGCGGATTCTGAAAGCTCGTTTCTTCTAAAGCTGTATGACATAGATTTCCAGTAGGATCGCTATTGAGGTTGTCTGGATAAGTTTTTTTTTGTTTTAATCTTTATCAGCAAATTTGTTGTTTCCATCCCCACAACGCTGGTTGGGACATGATCATCTTTGTAAGCGACTGTCTTTTGAGTGAAAAATTAACAAAATGGGAAATTTTCGTCTAAGATTTTTCAGCAACAGGGGTGGTTTTTTTGAATTGTGCTACAACAAAATAATGCAAATTATACATAAGAAGATTCTTTATAACTTTTCCTCATGAAATCTGTTCATGATTTATTATTTCTCGAGTAAGCGGCACCTCAATCAACCGTTTGGAGTGATTAAAAGCAGCAAATTGACCTGCATATGAGTTGTTCACAATAAATAGATAAGCAGCTTTTTCTCATGACCATTCTTTATCACTTGATTAATTTTGGAGATATCACCCATTTCATGGAAAAATCACGGTAGAGTTTCGTAATTTTTGTTTAGTTCAGTTAATTCACCAAATTAAAGGTGTCCATAATAAAATTGCATGCAACCTTCGATATGATATGTGTTAATTTCTCCAGAACTAATCCTGGTATTCACGATCACGTGTTTTATGAAAATAATAATAATAATATTGATTGTCCATGATCAGGGCGCAATCTCCAAAAATACTCAATTAAATTGAAAAATAAGCGACAAAATTTATATTTCATTGATCGATTGTAACAAACTTAGATCATTTACAAGACTAAATTTAGTCTATACCTTTCCAACTTCAAATTGGGACTAAACAACTTCAATTTGGGAATTAACAAAATCAAATTGGGAATAATCAATTTCAAATTAGGACTAGTCAACTTTGATTAGGGAATTTACAAATTCAAATGGGGAATAGACGAATTCAATATGAGTCCCTAACATTAATGAAAGATGCTAGTGAAGAAGGGGACATTAACAGTGATAAAATAAGATCTCAATATGTTTTTAGACCAGATCAATATCAGTTTATAATACTTAATTAACAAAAAATCTAATTTTTCAAGCCGAAAATAATATATTAACGTGAAAAATAAAAATGTAGCCAGTATTCAACGAAGAAAAATCCTTCTCATAGCTATGGACGCATAACGAAAATTTCACTATCATCACGAATGCTTTATTCTTTGATGCCCAAAACATGGCTGATATGTCTTGTTTTACTACTATCCTAGCTGAAGGATGGTTCAACGTTGGACTGTTCAAATACAGTATACTAGGTGCATGTTTGAACCGAGTTCAACGTTGAACCATCCTTGAGCTATGATAGTAGTAACAAGACACGATCAAAAGAAAAACAGATTTAAATTTGCATATCAGCCATGATTTTGGCAATAAGGAATAAAGCATTCGTGATGATAGTAAAATAATCGTTATGCGTGCATATATGAGAGGCAAATCAGGATTAACGACAACCCAACTTAGTTTCGTGCAGGTCACTCATAGTCTCACAAGACCTTTTCTCATGTCGAGAGTACCTACTTATTCAGTGGAATCCCCACGTCCCCTCACTTGATCCTTGCAGCACGACGGTACTGTGCAAGGGGTTCGTGAGTATCTGGAGGGATTTTTCTTCCCGGGCAAACAAAAAAAGAGGTATTAGGCGTTGAATACGGGCTACATTTTTGTTTTTTGCGATAATATTATTGTCGGATTAAAAATTAGAATTTTCGTTAATTAAATATTAAAAACTTATATAAATCTGGTCCAAAAACATATTGAGATCTTATTTTATCACTGTCAATGTCCCCTTGTTCACTAGCATCCAGCAGTCTTTAATTAATGTTAGGGACTTATATTGAATTCGTCCATTCCCAGTTTGAATTTGTTTATTCCTAAATCAAATTTGACAAGTCCCAATTTGAAATTGATCATTCCCAATTTGATTTTGTGAATTCCCGAATTGAAGTTGTTTAGTCCCAATTTGAAGTTGAAAAGGTATAGTTAGTAACATTCACATTATGTAGTTGCTGAAAAAAATTACATTAAACAAAAAAAAGTTAATATTCGAGTTTCTCCTTATCAAAATCCGTTCCGATTCCCGAATTTTGTTGAATCGCCATGTTAATTTATAAAAATATAAGAAAAAAACAAAATAAAATAGTTTTTTTTGTCGCCCTTTATCTCAAAATCAAACCGTTGTGGACCCATGTTCATATGAACTGTTCTTGTTAAAATTAGTCAATGATTTACGCCTTGAATTTTTTACAAGTACTTAATTTACACCCTGTATAGCAAATACTCACATTTGGGGCAATATTCTCGCTTCCTTTGACCAATATTCAATAAAATTAAACCGAATACAAATTTTACACTTCTAAATAGTCCTATTTTGATCAAAATGACAAAATAAGCGCCACGCATGATTGCGCATGAACAAGTTTAACGTAGTCCATCAATCGAATGACACGATGAAGTCAATTTTGTTTTTAGATTATTTTAGTTAAAAAGTCAAACAAGTTTATCGGTTTTTCTTCCAATATCCATGTAGATCAAGTGAGATGCGATGTTCTTCGTTGGATCTCCTGCTTATAAAGATACTCCTTCTGCTCCTCGTTCAAGAGCTGAAATCTGTCAGTGGTGATAACATCCAACTTCTCTGCAACAGTGCACAATCCTCCATATTTATTAAACCACTTTAAAAATTGGCCCTAGAGTTTGGTTGGTTATTTTTGATTGGGACACTAGCTTCTGTGAACTAAATGATTATTTTTTTTATTAATGCAATAATCCAATATTCTTATTTGTTTTTTGAAGTATGGCTTATAATTATTATTATTGCGCATATTTGTAATAAATATATACCAACTTACTATACCCTACTGTGTAATAGATTTTTATTTTTTTATCGCCATCTAACAGACGAAATAACCAAATATCACAAGAAAAGTTGAAGAAATATCCCAAGGAATCTCTTCTATTTGTGTTCCACGGTATCATCATCATCCAAAATTTCAGAATCTATTGAAAATGGTATCTTCGGACCTTTGTCAGGATCGCAAGGTTTTTTAAATTCATCTTCATCTTCTTTAGACCACGGTTCTACAGTTGGTGGTTTTCGAACGCTGCTTCCTACGGGAGCAGTATGGAGAGTGAAAAGCGAACCAAAAACTATGTGTTGAACCAAGGGGAACTTGGAGAGAACCTGAAACAATAATGAATAGTATCAGATCTACTTGATAATGGAAGTCACATTTTTGTATTGTGAATAACAAAGATAAGCTAGTAGGAGACAGTAATCAGTGACTCTGTAGTATGAAGCTGATTTGTTTATTTTAACCATCCCCATTCAATATACAGGGTGTCCCGCATAAGAACCGACACAGAGCAGGAGCATGTAGGGAAACCAAAATTTTATGATTTAACTCAAAAGGGTGTTAAAAATTCGAGTGTATGCATGGGGATCTCGTAAACCGAAAGAGATACAAGGTCGGTTAAATTGAGGCAAAGTTGCGTATTTTGATCCTTAACAAAATGCCCAAATTTTGCCAAGAAATTCCGACTACTTCCGAAATTATCCTAAAAAAACCGAGGGGTAAACAGCTGACCCAAATTCTGTACACCAAACTTCCTACTTCCCGGTACATCCCATATACATCCTGGGAAAACCTGCATACTTCCTGGTACTTCCAATATACTTCCTGGAATTCCCACATACTTCCCGGTACTTCCATATACTTCCTGGTACATCCAATGTACTTCCTGGAATTCCTACATACTTCCCGGTACATCCCATATACGAAATCCTAGGAAATCCTGCGGTATTTTTGGGACAAAAGTACAGTTGATTAGAACTCAGTTGAAACTTGAAACAGCATTAAACGCCCGGCCGGCAATAGGTCTTATTATTGCAATTCGGTATTACTCGGCGTTAACCAATCACAAGCCTCGACATCACGTTGATTCGTACCGGTTTGTTTCCACCTCGGTTTCAACTGAGATCAAAATACACTATACACCCTGAGATATCCGAGGGATTATCCAAATATTTAATGGGAATAACTTTTGATACTACACTGCGCTCCGCAAAATAAATGCACAATTATATTTTCTCGATTTACCCCAATGCAAAAGCATGATGATAATGTAATGATTACTTGGCTCACCAGATGTAATAGTGGTTCAAAAACTAAAATGATCAGCAAGACTAAGACTACAACCCCCTGATAAACACCATATTGGTTGATGTTACTTTTTTCAGTACATTCCAGGAAGTTTGTGTGTACTTTCCAACCAGTTCATTTAGCATACGAAATTTTAAGTTTGTATCAAATTTTCCAGAAAGTTAAAAAAGAAATAGCAATGATAAAAAAAACATATGGATATATTTAATTATTTATTCAACACTTCTCAATAATAGCCAAGCACAAAAAAATATTGAAAAACTCTGCAGTGATTATACAGTGTGTCCAAGATAAGGTTGTCTATCATGGGGATCTTGGAAACCGTAAGGGATACGAAGATGGTTAAATCAAAGAAAAGTTGCGCATTTTCAAGCCTAACAATATGCCGTTTAGAAAGTTTCAAAATTCTGAGTAGTTCCGGAGATATGCCTAAAAAAACGAATTTTGCCGATTTCGTTTTTATTTTTTTCTGACGTTATTTAGAGAAATATGGAAAAACAAAAGACAATTTCTCATGGCCACTTTTCAAGGTCTACAATACAGCGTTGAGAGATTTTCCATATTTTCGTTTCGGAGAAACCATCATCAACTTTGTTTTTTTTAAATATGGTCCTGGATTTTTTTTGACGGATTCTGAGAGCCTCTTATGTTCCTAAGCCAACAATGTATCGCAATTATTCAAAAAAATTAGATTGATGGATTTTTCCATAAGAACTCATGTGTAAGAGAGAGACAAAAAATACATTTTTAATAGGATTTAAAACCAACACTTCGTTTTTGCTATATGCGATACATCGTTGGTTTGAGAACAAAAAAGGCTCTTAAAATCCGTGATAAAAAATCCAGGACCGTGTTTAAAAAAAGAAAGTTGATGATAGCTGCTGACAGACGAAACGTCGGTTCTTCAATTTAATAACGCTATTTTGTAAAGGGCAAAAAGTGGCAATGAAGAAGTTCCATTCATTTTAAAATATGAAAACAATTTTTAAAAATTTCGGTTTTTTTCGGATAGTTTAGATAGTTTTGCCTCTATTCAACCGACCTTGTATCTTTTACGGTTTTCAAGATTCCCATGATAGACATCCTTTATCTTGGAAACACTGTATAAACAACAAACTGAACGAACAATAAATAGTAAGTAGTGAACAAAAATAAATAATCTGGTATCTCTTTACATAACATAATTGTTTAAATCTGTCGTAGGACCAAAGATTAATAATTTGACAATATGTTCATGATTTCAAATTTATACATTCTTGACAAAGCTCTCAATCACAATTTTTTTCAACATACATCTTCACTTTTACACACACATACATTTTCTGATGTGTGCACGGATGAATTAAATTTATTTGTCAAATGTGCTTAATAGCCCGAGGACAAATTCAAACTACAGCAAATGCCAAACAACTTTCGTTTCACGACATAATTGCCACCAAGCGAGTAATTATGTGATTTGCTGGTGAACAGATTTGACCACCAGCAAACTTCATAACAACGTGCTTCGTGGCAATTATGACGTAGGTCGAAAGTTGTTTGGCATTTGCTGTATGTAAGTACATATACTGCTAAATGAAAAAAACTTAACACCTGTTTATTAACCTAATATGGAAAGGTCAAAATAGGTTATACTCTTGGTGATAATTTTAAAAAAGTAATAAAATCACTTCAACTTTCGTTTTAGTTTCTTATAAAGTTCATCTATCGTTTCTACCCTGGTTTCTACCTCATCAAAATTCAAAAATAATGTACCATTCTTTTGAGTTATCTTCGTGAGTACAAAAATGAATAGGACCGTGAAATATGTACTGTACATGTTTTCGCCTCAACCGTTTCAAAAATGCGTAATTTTGGAAGTATCTTTTTCATTTTCGCATTTTTCCATAACACGACCACTTGTCGTGAAAATAAACTGCGTAAAACTTTCCAATGTCAATAGTTTCAATCCGATTTTCAACGATATTATCAGCTGATTTTTGATTTCCCAATGATATTTCATAAAAATTCAATTCCGAGGACCTTTCCGTATCAGTGCTATAAATGATCCTCGGAAGATGTTTCGGATTCTTGATCAGAAGATGACTGGCTTTTAGACTTTTTTGAATTTGAATTTTTTTGATGAACCTTCAAATTGTTCCCCCCTTTTAAATCTAATCTCTGCAGAAGTTGCTTCATCCCTCGCTGTCGGAAAATTCAAAACTTGCTCCATTACATTTTGGTGCGTTTGTTTACAAACAGGCATTATGTTTTATGCGTTTTCTAGCTTATTGTTTTTATCTCGGTCTGGACTGGTTTACTCGTTACGAAAGCGAGCCCAGGAGTATTGATCAATTCACGGTTCACGATCTGCATCGTATTCTGTCGAGGTATTGGAATTCCATCATACTTCCTGGGAAATCCTGTATACTTCCTGGGAAATCCTGTATACTTCCTGGGAAATCCTTTATACTTCCTGGAAATCCTGTATACTTCCTGGAAATTCCACATACTTCCAGGGAATTCCAATATACTTCCTGATACTTCCTGCATACTTTCTGATGCATGTACACCTACTTCCTGCAGCTGTTTACCCCTCGAAAAAAACCGAAATCTTCCAAAATCGTTTTCATTTTTTTCTGACCACATTTGAAGAGATATTTCAAAATGAATGAAAAGTTCCTTCCTTGCCACTTTTTGCTCTTCACAAGATAGCGTTATTAAATTAATGATCCGAGGTTTCGTCTATGAGCAGCCATCATCAACTTTGTTTTTTTACATACGGTCCTGGATTTTCTATTACGGATTTCAAGAGCCTCTTATGTTCATAAACCAACGATGTATCGCAATTATTCAAAAAATTTATATTAATGGGTTTTTCCTCAAGATCTTATGTGTTAGAGAGAGACAAAAAATAAATTTGTAATAGGATTTAAAACAAACACCTTTTTTTTTAAAGTGCATACACCCTAACGGATTATTGAGACAGAATTTTTTAACACGTGGGCGGACATGAAAAGTTATCATACTATTTTATGGAGAATTCAGTCCTAGAACGTTTCTCACTCTTGTTATTTTTCAAGAAACTTTGTCGTTTTCAGCAAAAACCCAAATAACTGATGACACGTATTGTAGCTGTCGTATTAAAAATCATCGAGAATCCAATAGTTGGCTATGAAATTAAACGTCGGACTTCACAAACCAGAAAGTAAATCATTTGACTCAATAGTTTTTGCTTTATATTGTGAAAATGGCAGGGACGTTTCCGGCATCGACATTTCTAACGCGGGTTTATAATAATGAATTGGTGTTATTGATCATCATTTTATTGCTTTTGGAGTGATCCAAAACGCTTTTTCGGATCTACTTGAAAAGGTTTTACCACGACTCAGGCTAGAACATTAGCTTATGCACGATCGAACATTTCGTTTGATATTACTTTAGAGACTTGTCAAACCATCAGTATCCAAAGGAATTGAATTATTGCCTAATATTGTTCATGAGTTTGGCCTTCTCGATCACTTGAACTCGGCAAATGTGACTTCTTCATTTGGGAAACGTTAAAAAAATGTGTATTCTTCGATAGTTGCGTCTGGAGCCGAATCGTGGAATCGGATTACAGATGAATGAATGCACACTCATTAGAAACCACAATAATTTTGGTGATAGTTTTGAAAACTTTCTGTAACTAGTGCAAATTGTATGTTTCTATAGTTTAACTTGTTAGTTTTTCTATTAAATTATTCTCACCCGCGTTCTTACAGAATAAAGCAACAGGAATACATTTCTCTAAGATGATTAACCAACACTCTTTTCTCTCGTTTTGGCGTCTGAGCGGATTATTTTCCAGGCAAAAATGAGATGACAGATCGAGAGGAAAGGTGGCAGGAAACGTATCCCTTCATTTTGAATGAAGGAAGAGAATTACGGGATAGAATGACGGTATTGAATGCTGGTCTGTGGGCACCTTTTCCTGACATTGTTTTCCGTCATTCCATCCTTTCAAAGGAAAGAACGCCAGTTAGTGTGGAATGAGATGATACATGCACGTTCCATCTTTCCTGTCACGTTGAACCGACGTTCCAATCCGACAGGACAAGCGGGCGTTTTTTTTTATGGAACGCCAAGTTAGTGGGCAAGATGATAGATGCGCATTCCATCTTTCCTGTCATGATGAGAAAAGATGGAAAGATGGCAGGAAAACGTTACGTGTTAGTGGGTGATGAGATTTTTATTATACATTCATTTTGAAAGACGGGAATGAATGAGGGGAATGAATGACGGGACAGAACGACGGAAAAGAATGACGGTATTGAATGCTGGTCTGTGGGCACCTAATAACCTTAGGATAACCTCAACATGACTGACATTTGTTCATTTGGCAGGGGCTAAGTTGACACATGGTCAGCTAACCCATGAGTTAACTCTCAATTGATAACCAGCCCCTTAGTCACGTATCGAAAAAATCGTCTAACCGATTCTCGAATGGTTCCAGGTTAGTTTGGAACGCATAACTGGACGGTGCAAGTTGCAAGGAATCATTCATAGTCGGTTGAAATCGAAATTCTTTAGGGCGCACGAAGAGGATCGTTACATGAGCGGTTTTTGGTCAGGTTGGAACAAACCTAATGTAAAAATATCTTACCATAATAATAATAATCAAAAATCAAGTAACCATTAAATTACTGCAAAAATAAATAATATGAACGTAGTCAAATAGCACAAGTGCCAGTCATGCGTCCAATGGACCAATTGCAATTTTTTCGAAAATATGAAAAATATAAGGATTAGTAAGTACTGATGCAATTGATGTTTAAAAAATCAACCTACGACCTCTATTATTGTAGTCAACCGATTAAAGAGCGCCAATCAACATCCACGATGTCACAGAATACATTATCTATCTCTGTCTGGCGTATTGACTATAATAACTCTCTCGATAGAGATTAGCTCCGCCCCGTGTTGGATCATACAGTAAAATTTACTTTCTCTTTTTTATTTATGGGTATATTTTTGAGTGTTTCGGAAAAATTTTTTCGCCGATGAAAAATATTGCCTTAAATACATATTATTATATTTCAAGTCAATAATTGAAAATGTATGCAAATTGTCCATTGAAGTAACAACCACTAGTGATAAATATTCTAATATAAAGGTGATAATATTATTGAAATGGTTGGTAATTGGGCTGCAAAGAAAAACCAGATGTAAAATTGATGTACTCACCTCTCCTTTATACATTTTAACGAGCCCAGAGTTTATTTTCGACCAAGATGATACTCCGCTGATATTCCACAGTTGACAAGAATGTTCGGCAAAAAGTCCAGTTTTGACTTCACTTATATATTTTATGCACCCCATGAACATGTAATCCTTATAGTGGCGGTTTACAATCTCAGGTTTGTAAAATGTTCCTGGTTCAATGATTCCAGCACCTATAATAAAAACTATTAGGGCCGGTCTATCAATTGAGAGTTATCGCTGGGCCAACATTAACCTTAGGACAAAATAATGTGAACATTCTGAGGTTGATGTTCACATTATTCGTCAATTTGGCAGGGGCAAAGTTGACCCAGGGTCAGCTAACCCGGAAAGTTCGCTTTGATTAACTGGCCCTTAGTGTCGAAATATTAAATCTATACAATCTACGTAAAACATGCTATTTCAATTTGCAGCACAAGTTCCGGTTCATCCCTGACCTCAGTTCGGTGCTCTGAACTTCAGAAGATTTTTAATCAAAAGTATCTTTGGGCTTTGGGCCCTTATCAGTTTCAGAAAAAACTAGCACGTGCTCAACAAATTTTATCGAAAACCCTGTGAACGTGCCATGAAAATCGATTTTTTGAAATATCAACGTCAAAGTGACCATCATTTTAAAACAGTTTTTGCGATTTGCTGTTGAATGTTCTCGTTTTTTATTTGTTATACCTCATTATAGATAACTGTTCAGTTCCATGTTCCGTCAATCCAAGTTCCTTTGATTTCTAGTAGTTTGGAGAGGCATAAAATAAATGTCATTTTGATGTTGATATGTCAAAAAATTGATTTTCATGGCACGTTCAGAGTTTTTTCGAAGTATTACTTCAAAAATACCACGCTGTACAGGGAAGTTTAAGGAACAAAACACAAAAGAAATGGGAACGATGTTGTTTCGAAGTTCTAAGAAACTACGTGAAAAGTTTAATAGGTAGGTACGTTGAAGCCTTTCGCATTTGCTCTTGTCGCGGGATTCAGCCCTGCTTGGATGGAAACCAATTCGTGTAATAAACGCCCGAATACCTTCTAGCTTGAATGGGCAGATTTCGGTCTAAAGGTGCGTCCTCCCTTGCAACAAATCGCCTCAAACGAACCGATCAAGATCAGCGCGCTGCAGCAAGTTCTAGTGAAAACGTTGCACTGCACCGAATAAAACGAGCAAAACATTTTCCACCGCTTGTCGGTAAACTAGAATTGCTCAAAGAGAATTCTTTGTTTTGTTTTTTTGAGCTGGTATTTGGAGCGTTCGATGCGATTGATCTGTTAGTGGAAGACATGGAATGGACCAGTGAACAATACTGGGAACTCATCGATTTGTTTGAAAGACAACCAGCTTTGTGGAACCCCAAACATCAGCTTTACCTATCGAGATAACTTATACATATTCCCGAAAACAGCTGAAACGCAGCGGACAGAGTTAACTAACCTAACAGCACGATCTTTTTGTCCGATTTTTTATTGCATTCGACCCGTTTGGATCGTACGGAGAGTTTGTTATCTAGACTCTTTATATCACTAAATCGATTGCGGCTTCGTAGGGACCCGAAAAATAAGAAAATTTACGTAAAAATGTACTAACCTACAAAATTATATCAATAAATGGTGAATTTGATATTAAAATCAACGCTATTAGGGGACCCACCTATCAACTGGGAGCTTCCCCAAATAAATGGTACGAATTGATAGTCATCTAGACTCCATACACCATGACTACCTGCTGGTTCCATTCTATATGTTTTTTGAAGTTTCCTCACAACATCAAGGTATCTGAAAGATACATTATATTTTCTAATGTTACACTTCCGGCAATTTTACTCAAAAATGTGATTTTCGCCACTTCATAATATTATTGACATTATTGAAATATGTAATGCGACTATACCACATGCAGACAGCAAGATATGAAGTGAGTCGACTTTAGCAACACTTTCAACTGAAAACCGGGATAGTTAACTATTTACCTTTCACAAGCTATTGAAGACATACCGATGATAACTCGATTCTCTATTACATTTTGCAAAAATACTGATGCAGACTTACCTCACAAAAACCTTACATGCTGTGGATTTGAAATCTGTCTCCTTCAAAAACCCTATTTTGAATAATGAACATAGAAACATGACGAATGCCAACTCGTGTCCAGTGCCATAATCAATTCTAGTTGAATTTCCAAACGATTCTTCCAAATATATTCCAATTTCAGGGATGGCCCTGTATAGGGTATGGGGTAAAACTTGTTGTAACAGATCAATGCAACCCTGGAATAATCGAATAAGATGGGGAATTGGAAAAAAAATAAATGAAAAACACATCATACAAATAATAAAACAAGTCAAAGTTTAAAACTTTTGGCGCACTGCACAGGTTTAGAATTTTGATAACAATTATCAGGAATACAGCAACGAGGGATTGTTACTTTATTGTACAAACCACATATCACTCAAGTTCAAACGCCTGGATAAACGTAAAAGATCATTGAATTACCTCATGACATCATCAATAAATTTCTCAAGTTTTACAAAAACTGATTTTGCGAAATTCTTTTTGCGATGTGTGATTTTATAAAAAAAAATAAAATCAAAAGACTGTGAAGATTCTTGTAAAGGGTAACAATAATAAGTTCATAAGTTCTATTCTTCCGTTCCATTATTTTGTTGATCAACCATCAAAATGTTCAGAGCTACTTCTACAGTATGTCTGCATACCGAAAAAATAGGAATTACGATGAGGAAATTGATTCTTATTATATATGGTATCAAACATGCAAAAATTAAAAAAAACATTCAATCAGTAAAATACATCAAACAGTATTTTATTGCCTTTCGACGTGAAATGGTGAATAAAAACTTGCTTTAAATTTAGTCCCAACTCGATTCCGAACTTAATAAAGAAAATTTGAATCTATGAAAATTTTCAAAAACTAGGGAAACATTTCTGCAAGTTCGCATTTTACTAGGTTTACCTACAATAGGTAAACAGTAAATAGTAACTATTATTATCATTGTTATTTGTCGACTACAACAATAAGTGATAATACACAGGTATGAAAGTCCTAATATGAATGTAGTAAAACGCGGACTTGCAAAAACGTTTTTTTTTTCTAATTATCATAAATTCAAATTTTCTTCAGTAAATTCTTGATCTAAATTTGGAGCAAGTTTTTAATTTATCATTTCAAGTTAAAAGCCAAAAATGACTGCATTTCTTCTGGATTGATCTCATGTTTTTGCATATTTGAGATAATAAAAATCAATTTTCTCATCGTAATTCCTATTTTTTCAAAATGCAGACTTGTTTTAATCAAGAACTACTTTGTTTCGTATCTTTTTATTTTCGGTCCATTTGTCCTCTTGTTAACGGCATCCGTGGACATACTGTTGTGGTCAATCTAGCTTGTGCACATCTTAAACGTGTGTCAGTTAATTATTTTTTATCTTATCGAAGTAAACCAAAAATATGTTGGGGGGCTAACTGCCAAGTTTTTATTGTCATTTTGAGATAAATGATATACGGCGATGTAAAACTAGTATATTATTCAATGAGCGGGAAATGGTTGTTATTACTCACGAGGATGAAGTGATAGCCATTTCCCGCGAGTAGAATACTATACTTTTTCTATGATTTTTCAATAATTGAAGCGAACTTTGCAATATTTAATTTCATTTGGACGGCACTTTTTGACAACGTCTGTACTTAAAGTGAGGTTAGGTTGTTAACACAATGTGACAATGACTATAAAACAAGAATGGACGGTCAAATGGGCTGTTTCAAAATGATGGATTTGAAGTTTGACATTTTGTCGAATGTTCTGATTGGCTCTAAAACAGTGGAGTAAGGACATTCCATTGGTTAAAAACAATTGAGTAATGAGAAAAAAGTCACTGGTATAAGTAACGAGTTACATTCACCAATAGTCGAAACTGGATGTATATTGAATAGTCATAGAAAAAGTTATTTATCTTGACTTACTATTTTCCAAATGGAAAAGGGAGATGGAAAAGGGAGTTGAGTGATAGCTCATTTCAAAAATCTTTTCATCTTTATTACACCCTTGAAGTTCGAAGTCGCTGTCTCGTTCTAATTTTTCAAAATTGGGCCAGTATTTTTTTTTCAAAAAGTGTCAGCTTTTATAATAAGCTAAATATTGTTGTTTTTTAGAAATGTACCATTTCCTTCTACACTCTGTATCTACATTATGAGATGAAATGAAATGAAATATTTGTTTATTTAGCACACTCGACTTCTATAGACTACAATAATTTTGAATCCACCACTTAATTTATTTAACATGTGACTTAAACAGAGATATAATAAGGTACTTGAACTTAAAAGCCCAAAATATACCTATCAACTAACCTATTAAATTCTTTTAGACTTGATACTGCTTTAATGTTTGCGGGTAAAGCATTAAACCGAGCAACTCCTTCATAAAGATTTTTGAAGCATGGTTGTTCTTACTTGTATTATATTATAATTGTCTTTCGACGTTATATTATATGAGTAGAATTCGGTTCTTTTTCTTAAGTAAGGACTTAGATAACTGGGCATCAAAATGTGATCTATTTTATAAATTAGAATTATGTTTGCCCTTTCTATATTTTGTCTTACTGAGAGCCAACCCAATGTGCTTAACATATGTTCGACATGTTTGTATCTATAACAGCTATCTTATCTACAACATCCTTATTGCAAGAAAAAAGTGACACACAATAGTTAAATTTGGAAAAAGTAATTGTATTAAAAATAATTTTTTTAGTCCAGGAAGATACATTTACCTCAAAAATCCAATTTTTTTTTCTACTTTTATTTAGAAAGATATTGAACAGTTGTGGGTCAAGAAAGAAGCCTAAATGTTTGATTTCTTGTACATAATAATACATATCCAATTTTCTCTTTGTCCAAACATATTGCCAAATTACTATCATTTAACTTTTTACAATTTATCTCACTTTCTAAAATCATACATTTAGCCTTTAGAGCGTTCACTTTTAACTTTTTTACACACAGCCATTTATATAGTATTGAGAGATCATCAGCGAATAGGTTTATGACACTGGTTTTCAGGCCAATATGCATATCATTGATGAAGATTATGGATAATAGAGGTCCCAGTACACTACCCCGCGGAATTCACCATTTATTGAGTTTTTTTCCAGACAGGCTATTTCTCATTTTCACACTTTGAAATCGGTCTTCAAGATAATCACGAATCCAATTTAGAGCCCCATCACCGACACCATAAAATTGTAATTTGTTTATTAAAATATCCCTGTCTAGTCTCAAACGCACGTTTCAAGTCCACAAAAACACTCAAAACAACCAGTTTTTTTTGGGTATTTCGCCACACCCTATCAAAAAACAATCAAACTAGTGTTTATATATCGGGTCTTCTATATTACCTGGAAAAAAGTCTATTTAGTACAGTAAATCCGTGCTTATCCTGAGAATTTTGGAAAATACGCAAACACTTTTTTTATTTGTGGAGGGGATCCTCAATAGCAATAGCTTAACTGTGAGTTTTCGGGAAAATCGAAGGTGAGCTTACCACGCCATCTTGAAAATGAGGGCACGTGTGTTTTATTCGTTCTTATTAGACTTACGATAAAATATCATAGAATCAAAGTTGTTCAGAATCACATTCTCAAAAACTTTTATCTCAAACTTTTTTCTGTGAAATCAATGATACAAATCTACAGGGTGATTCATTAATATGGAATGTGAGAAAAAATCGTACAGGACGAGAGTAAGTAGTGCAGAATTACATTCCCGGAAACTTTTTTTCATTCAAAATAATTACTGGGAATTTAATTCTACACAACTTTCGTCCTGTAAAATTTCTCTCCACCATAGAATCACCTTGTAGATTTTTTATTACTGATCTTAGTTTATAGGAAAAGTCATTGAGGATATTAATTCGAACAATTTTGGTTCCATATTTTATCGTGAGTCAAAAATAGGAACAGGGAAAAGAAGTACCGTCCTTATTTTCAAGATGGCGTGGTAAGCTCTCCATCGATTTTCCCGAAAACTCAGAGTTAAGCTATTGACCTCCTCTACAAGTCAAAAACAAAATTTTGCGTATTTCCCGAAATTCTCAGATGACCCTATTTTAAGCACGGATTCACTGTACTAATTAGTTAACAATAAAGCCTATCAATATCAAACGTTTCGGAAGCGAATCTGCTTCCGTCGTCAGTGGAACCTAAAAAATGAACAATGGACAATTTGCACATTTTTTGGAAATATGAAAAATATAAGGATTAGTAAGTACTGATGCCATTGTTGTTTAAAAAATCAACCTACGACCTCTAATAATGTAGTAATCACCGATTAAAGAGCGCCAATCAACATCCAATACGTCACAGGACACACTATCTATCTCCGTCTGACGTATTGACTGAGATGACTCTCTCTCACTCGGAAGGGTAATATGGCCCCACCCCTTTTGCGATCATGCAGTGAATGTCGCGTCTTCTTTTTCATTTATTTAGTATATTTTTGGGTATTTTGGAAAAAATTTTTCGCTGGTGACTTTCAAATAATGTCTAGAATACGTATATAAAATTTTAAGTCATTTGCAAATGTATGCAAATTGTCCATTAATTCAAATTCAAAAACTATTGTTCGTTTTTGTGTGATTTCGCAGTAAAATTCCTTTTTTTTGTGTTTATGGCACAAAATTTCACTTTTACTGATATTGAAGTGTATCGTGTTGATTGTTCAACTTTACATAATAATATGAATACACTTTTTTGGGCTATGTTCAATTTCCTAATATTTACAGCAAGTTGCTACACATTCATTAGAATTTAACATAATATGTGCACTTTGCTATGATTTTAGAATTATCCCAATTTATGTTATGATTATTATCAAATGCATTTTGACAAATCCCCGATCTATGAAACTCCTTTTTTTTTTCATGTATGATTTATGTTCTTCAATTCTCGTTTTTAAAGGTCGTGAGGTCTCTCCAATATAGAATTTATTACATTCACAAGGAATTTTATGAACTACATTTCTAGTGGACTCATTAATATTATTAAGTCTAGTATTTGTTTAATAAGAGCGAAGTGTGTTATTAGTTTTGAAAATGGTCCGTATATTATATGGTTGACCTAAACGTTTCAGTTCCAGAGAGAGAAATTCCAGGTATGTATGGAATGATTGAATTAGTTAAAGGTATATTCTGTTCTCGTTCTCTAGTTTGTTCAAAATTATCTAACAACTTGTTCCTTTTTGAGGTTCCACTGACGACGGAAGCATATTCGGTTTGGAAATGTTTGATATTGATAGGTTTTATTGTTAACTAATAGACTTTTTTCAAGTAATGAAGAAGATCCGGTATATAAACACTATTTTGATTGTTTTTTGATAGGGTGTGGCGAAATACCCAAAAAAAAATCTGGTAAATCATGGATGCGCCACAAAACTACAGAGCTTATCTACTCAAAACAACCTTGCCCTTGTATACGTGCTGGATAGCAGAATCACCATTAGGGTATCGATTCAAAATAAAACAGAGGTAGAATATTTTTGGGCATGCACATACGCTGCTTTTCTTCCATTCAAGTAACGTCGTATTGCTTACCGTTTCCAAAATACTCATACAGCCTGACCCGGTGAATAAAATGAACAAAACTTCTTGTGAAACTGGTACAGTATCAAAAATGCTTTTGAAACCAAAGTTAAGCAAAGAAGACACATGAATAATTAAACTATTTTAGATTATTTCAAAAATAAACCCAATGCCAGTCTACGCATTCCAGTTAAGATTTGAATGCACCTCGACACCTCGAGAAATAATTCGGCGATGTCTTTCTTGTATTGTTTTCAAGTTTTCAAGAAGTTTTGTGTTTTTGATTCTGTGCCTTTTAACAGATCAAAATTAGTCCTTTTCAGAAGTTGTCGCTGCTGTATTTTTGCTCACTTAGCGTTTTTCGATTTTTCGCTTTCTTTAAGCAAAAAAAGATAAAAGAAATATGTAACTACATAATATGATGTCACCAAGGACCAAGGACGTCACTTTTATAACACTTCCGGTCAATTACAAGCGTTCTCTATAGAAACGAAAAACGTAATTTCATGATCCAAGACTAGGTACCAAAAATGATCAAAATCGATTTGTACGTTTTGGGAAAATGTAGGAAAAACCAAAATTTTCTTGAATCTTTGACGCCCCCTGTATACTTGACGACGCAATTTTGGATTAAGGTAAGTTGGCCTAAATCGAACTATTTTGACGGCAGGATTTTGCAATCAAACCGAGAATCAAACACGTATTTTCCGGACACCCTAAAAGGTTAAAATATGAGTATTTTTTTTAAATCTGATTTGCCACAAAATCGGCATGTGGAGTCATTGGTGGATTCTGAACAACTTTTTTTCATGAAATTTTTTGATATTTTGTCTAATTAACACATTTTTTGACACCACATTGAACTTTTTTTGAAGATCTCTCTAAACCGATGATCTCATGACGTGTCAAAATTTATCGGACATGCACAAACTATCCCCGAAGAAAGTTACTTGAAAATAAAAATATAAAAAAAAATGATGCAACGTAATAGTGGGGTTGAGGACATGATGTCCTCAATCCTTAGACTATAATATAGTCTAAGCCTCAACCCCACTATTACGTTGCATCATCTGGAATTAACTAAGGACACAAATTAGAGCTAATTGAAAAAAATCCCATTTGTACCCAACTTTATGGCGGACACTGTTACAAGAGAAAGCCGGGTTTGTTAAACGTCCTACACACTATGCAGTCAGTTCATCGACAAGTTGAACAACTCAAGTTGATTCGACTGTTGACGGTCACATAGAGTGTGAGGTTGTTGTCCAACAAGTTGTGCGACGCCGTTGAGTTTCTGGTTTTTGGCCAGGTCATACAACCTGTTGTTCAACTTGACTTCAACGACCTCAAATGCGACAGTTTGGATAGTAAGTGTGCTCGCTTCGACTGGTTGAGACGACTTCGGAATTATATTCTATTGATGTTGGATTGATGAGACGGTCGAACTAACTTGTTGTTCAACCGAACTGAATGGTGATTGTTGTGTGACCAAAAACCTCGTAATTGGTCCCAGTTAATTATCGTTTATGCGATGTATTTATTATTGTCCATTTCCCAATAGTTGTCCTGATGAAGCGAGGACATTTTCTCCCGAAAGCTTGACTTTTCAATAAATCGAGCATCTAACAACCCAACTTCATCACTGACTGCTTTACCACCAATTTTCTCGTCACTGTAACCAGACCAGTCACCAATCATTCTCGAAAATACTATTCGACTGGTTGCGAAGACTGTCCATTCAATCTGTTGAACAACTTGTCGTACAACCAGTTGCATTATGTGCGGGCTGTTTTGCACTTTGTATAACTCAAGAACGCCTGGACAGATTTTTTATGATTTTTGATTTGTTGGATAAGTCTCCGCCCTGAATAGTGGATAACTATTAAAACATCGTAAAAATTCACAAAAAAAATTAAAATATTGCATATTCAATACAAGATTTATTGATAATGTGGCGGTATGAGATTCGTGGTCAGTTAGCTGCCGAATAAAAAATAAAAACATTCTACTGCACTTTTGATATTTCAACTCTCCAATTGACGAGAGAATATGTTATTAGGTACTACTAAAGTTAATTATCTCAAAACAAAAAATTAAATATTTTCATCCCGATTTAATGAAAACTGAAAAATACGTAATAGAACAATAATTATTATAATGTTTCAACATACCTCCTTCAATCTTGCATACCAAGTTTTATAGGCTGCATTTCCAAACCTTTGCGGCTGATCAATTGGCGGGATCTCATCAATCCACTTCTCCAAGGTATCCATCATTGCAGCGAGTCTCACAATGCCATCTGAAGCACCTGCAGATCCTTTCACATTGGAAACTCCCTCTATTGAATCATTGATAGCAATAATGAAACCCATTATTTCCTAGAACGCCATAATATTGGGCATTATTAATATCTGTTTAAGACGTTTTGAAAAGAAACAAGTTTATCCCCGAGTTTATCTTATTGGTTGGATTTTCAATGTCCATTCAAAATTAAGGTACACTTGAAGGTTATTTTTAACCTTGCATTTGTCTCCCGTGAGTGCACGACACTCACATTAAATCCTTAGCTAAATGAAAAGCGTAGTGCAATTGGAAAACGACACTTTCGGTGAAAAACTTTAAAATTCATAATCAACTTAAAGTAAACCTTAGCTTACATGTGACTTAAGGTGGTCACTTAGAAGATGACCTTCATTCTGAATCCTCTGATGTAGCTGTATACTTTATACTTGTATTATAATTTATTAGAACATCCATAGAAGATTAGGCTCATTAGCATTAGGGTACTTCATGCGTATTCTGTGATGTACCGACCGTGAAACAGAAACGTATGAAACTCTGAGGGAAATCTGCAAGCTCAATGCATTTTTGCAGATTCATCAAATTTAGGTAAAACGAAAAGTAATTATTGATGTAGGACTTGAATCAAATTTTTATGATAAAAATCTGCTAGGGAAACTTACAGCATAGGCTTCGGATTTATCCCATTTATCCATATCATTGATAGTTTTGATCACCTTGATCGGAGTCACAAAAGAATGATTTTCGGAAACTAGAAAAGAATTATTCGTTTTTAGACGTTATTTTTTATATTATTTTTGGACGACGTTGTCAGACGTATTCATTACCTGTGGGTATAGCCTTAGGAATTTTCTTCGGTGGTTTAGACATTTTGAAAGCAGTTTTTCCCTGAATTCTTGGAAACTATTTCTTTTTAGAACTACAATAAAATTATTTGTTATTGTTTAGTTTACAGATTGAGGCAAATCAAAAATCAAACTGTCTAGTGTTTAGTGACGTTTGACGCATGACGCATGTTTGACGGTTGACGTCCTATTGACATTTGACGTAGTAGTTCATTTTGAACTGTTCGGATCGACTCTCGTCGGGATGGATCTTGCACCAAGTGTAGGTTGTTTGTCCAATAACATTTTTAAAAAATAAGAAATCTTGTGTGTCATTAGAGTATTGGTGAGTAAGATCACTGAGTAATGTGAGAAATTTGAAAATCATGGAAGCAACAATGAGATTAATTACTTTGTACTTATACACGAATGTAATTATCATTCGGAGCTTTTTTCATCCACACAAGCTTGAATAGTTAAATATTGAAATGTATTACTTGAACGCGAAAGACGCATCGGTCGTCACATACCTAGGTGTCTCCGTTCCTAACCCATCTTTGGAAATAATCTTGATCATAAAGAAACCACTAATTTCTTTATGATCTTGATGAACTAGAGGTGGATTTATAAACTTGCCGACCGGCATCTGCCGTTGATGTTCACCGGTACCGCTAACGTTGCCGTCGGCCAATGCATTCATAATTATAAACTTTTATACCTACCATCGAAGATTTTCAAATTTTTTGTTTACTTTACTTTGAAGTTATTTTGTTTAAGTTAGTGAGATTTGGTGACTGACTAGAGTATATTTTGGTACAAGTCTCAATTTAATGAAACGCCTAAATATGAAATATTATTCCACTAAGCAGACAACATAATATTTGCAACGTTTGGTACCGTTTATCTAAGGAAACTTCAAAAACATTATTTTCGGAACATTCCATTTCTGGAACAATACTTAACGATTTTTCTAAACGTTTAAAAAATAACGTTCATGGGATGTGAATTTTGAGTATAGAATCAATACATAATACATTATCAGTGCCTAGAACCGACACATTCACATTATTATGAAATACGTTTTGTAATTAACATCGCTGAGATGTTACTTCAATTTGATTGTTACGTTATACGTTATGTATTGAACGTTTATAAAACGAAAACATCATGTTTTATCAAACAACATTAGCTTTTTCACATCCCTGAAACGGTTGATTTGCAACGGAATTGTTTCATTGATCTGCGATCACTGCGCAAAATTGGTGAAATGCATCTTATTATTTCTGCCGGTAGGGAATTTTTCTCTCGATTCACCATCAAGGTTTGAAAAAAACGATTTTCCCAACATGAATTTTATTATTTTGATAGACGTATACTTAACTACATATATCTTTTTTCTGGACTAATCTGTAGAATTTCGAGGGGTATTGCGGTCTCTCTGGAAATCAATCAGATTTTTTTTTTGTAATTCCTCAAGTACGTTGAACTCCTATCGCTTGACTTCCATCGAAAACTATACGATCAAAAATGAAAAAAAAAATTGTTTCACAAGAAAAGTTTATAATCAATAGATTTTCTTATCTCAAAATTATTATAGTTCTACTTTTCAATATTGCTTTTATCAAATAATTATTTAATATTTTCATAAAATATATTTTTTAAGTAACTAATTTAACATAATAGCTACAAATATGTAGTGTGCATAGATGTAGCAATGATAAGAACAAAAATAAACATTTTAATGTAACCATGGAAAAAACAAATTAATCATGTAAAAAAAAATACAATGATGTTATGACAATAAAAAATAAAACCGCAAAAAAGCAATCATTATAAGTATATCAGTTGAAGAACTTTGTCGTTAAATAGTCTAATAAATTATTCGTTTGGCTGTATACCTATCTCTCACTTAAAAATCATGTCTCTATCATCAGGTATTTTGTCTTTAAAAGAATCAGTAGGAAATAATCTGAAATAGACTGAAAATGAAACTTCTTATTTTAATAATGATGGTCAGCTGGTTATGGCTGAAGTATCTATCGGTTATCATCGGAGTGATGAAAAACAAACAAAGCCTGATGGAACAAGTTTATGAGCAGAGCTGTTGCAATTTCTTTTGAAATGTTATCCAATTATACAATAACCAATTACCTTATTGAGTATGTAAAAAGTAATTTAATTCTTACAAAAGTAGTTCAATTACCAATTATGACTAAAAGAAGTTGATTACTTACTTACGAAATTACCTTATGCCAATTATTACTGCATGGTTTTAGTGCGATTACTTTTATATGTTATTGAATAATTTTTTGTTAATCGAGTTACTTTTTTAGTAGTTGAATAACCTGAAAAGAAATTGAATTACTTAAATTCTGAGTGAATTATGTTTGGGTAATTTATTAAAACTATGAAGCAGAAACTAAATATCAACACTGGTCATCAAATTGCAAAATTTATGTTGACACGTATTTTTTAATTCCGGGTATTTGAGGCCTGAGAAATTCAGAAATAAAAGTGTTTTTCTCAAATTGGCTATAGTTTTTGAGATAATCTATACCATCAATTGTTTTGAAATTCTGTCACAATATAATATGCCAGAACTCAACCTTTTTCGATTATTCCAGACCTGTTTAATTTTTTTTATTATACTTAGCAGAAAATATTACATTTTCAACTGTTTATAAAATACAGTAAATATGACATTTTCGGAACAGCGCACGGACATTTTTTCCCGATCCCTCTTTCCGTGCGCTTAATCGTTGCTATAGACACATCACATTAGAAACGAGTAATGTGTCTATAGCAACGATTAAGCGCACGGAAAGAGGGATCGGGAAAAAATTTCCATGCGCTGTTCCCAAAATGTCATATTCACTGTATTCTGTATTTTATAAACAGTTGAAAATGTAGTATTTTCTGCTAAGTATAATAAAAAATATCGTTCATTACTCGTCCAGAAATAGATTTTCCGTTCTTGCATGACTTCCCGTGTTCGGCTGGAATTTGTCACGCGCGCACGAAAAAATCCTCATTTCTGTACTGGTAATGAAATATACCATTTCCGCATGTCTGTGATCGGATATACAGATTTGTCTACTTGTAAACAACGGTAGTTCAGTTATCAGTACAGCAGTTTCACAAGTATACTTAGTATGGAGTTCTTCAAGATTTTTATATCATCTTTATCATAATTCCTTTACTAGTGAACATGCTTATCAAAACAAATATTGTCGTATTGGCTTAATATTTTTTTTATTTTTTTATGAAAGCCACCCAGTTATTTCCAAAACTAGACCCAATCCACCGATCTTCATATTTGTGATCAGCACAACGAAATTACTTAGAATTGGCTCAAATGCCTGCCAATAAAATTTGTGCGAATTCTGTATAATTACTCTGTGGGTGTGTTCTTTGCTTGTGCTATCCATAAAAAAATGACTATATGTATACAAGAGTAAAACATAAATCGTATTTTGTAATTAGGGGAGGAGACACCTAAACTCACATATTTTATTATTGTATACTATTTTTGACCCCAAGAACAATAGAATATAATAATATACCTGTTGGTATTTTTTTCTTGAGAAAGTGATTTGGTAATTCTTCTAAAGTAATATTGAATTTTTCCGAAAGACAAGTAATTCAATTATTATTGAGGAGTCTAGGCAAAATAAGCTTATAAAACAGAATCCTGCCATTTTTTACAGGTGAATCCTTTATTCATTAGCCTCATAAATAAATTAAGGATTCACCTGTTAAAAATGGCAGGATTCTGTTTTATAAGCGTATGTTTTGTGGATCCCTGATTCCGAAGTTTTCACTTCCCACCAAAAAATCTCCCCGTAAATACTTTTGTTTCAGAAAATATCGTGCTTTTTTAAAAATACCTGTTTTTTTTACAGGGTGTCCAGATCTTCAATCGACAACATCTGAGAGGTGATAGACCTCCCATTTTTATGAAATTTGAGATGAGGTCATATAGCCTTAAAGTGCTTAGTTCTCAAAATACATGGTGTCAAACATTTATTTTTCATCTCGATTTTTGTCAATTATTCATCAAGTCGTCACAACGATACGAAATCACGAGAAATCCAAAATCATTCACGGTATTGATATCACTACTAGAGGGTGCCACTTACGGCACATTGAGCATATCTAAATTATCGAAACTTTTCCAGTTTGGTGCATCGATAAGAAAATTGAAAAAATCGACTTTTCAACCTTTTTAACTTGAAAAAGGTGTACTTTGTTCAAATCTCCAGAGGTAGCCGTTTTGGAGATAGCCTTCATTGAAATTTCCAATGCAATGGTAATTGGAAAAAAATGAATGAAAGAATAATCGGTATTCCCGTAAGAATTAAGGTCAGGAGCAAAAGAATAGATCTTTAACATACTCAATTCTCAAAATATTAGGCATGAAAGTTTAAAATTGTCTTCAAGTCTTCCAGGAGAGGAGAAAGTAATAATTAGCTTATCAGTTTGGAAACAATTTTTCTGAGCATTTCAGAACTATGTTTGTGATTGTAAACTTTCATGCCTAATATTTTGAAAATTGGCTATGTTGAAGATATATTTTTTTGTCCTGACATTAATTCTCACTGAAATACCGATTATTCTTCCATTCAATTTTTTTCCAATTTCCGTTGTATTGGAAATTTCCATGAAGGCTATCTCGGTAACCTCCGGAGACTTGATCAAAATACACCTTTTTCACGTAAAAAAGGTTGAAGAATCGATTTTTTCAATTTTTTACATCGATGCACCAAACATGAAAAAAGTTTCGATAATTTAGATAAGCTCAATGTGTCGTAAGTGGTTACTCTACTAGTGATATCAATACCATGAATGAATTTGGATTTCTCGTGATAAAAAACCCTTCTATGCGTAATTCCATTTCGCCATGTTCCTGCACGAATAATTGCCAAAAATTGAAATGAAAAATAAAAGAAAACTAAGCACTTTAAGGCGGTAGTCTATCACCAGTATCACCACCCAGGCGTTGTCGTTTGAATATCTGGACACCCTGTAAAAATAAGATATTTTCAAAAAAAAGTATTTCCGGTGAGATTTTTTGGTGGGAAGTGAAAAATTCGGAACCAGCGGCTCAAACAACATAAGGTAAGCATATACCACAAATTCCTGCTATTTTTTCCAGGAAATATTCTTTATTGCCTGGAGTAAAAGTAATTCGATTACATTTTAAAGTAATTGAATAACTGATGAACCAATCACTAATAACAATTAATTCACCTCAGTGATTGAAAAAACAATTGAAATTATTTCTTTCGAACAGTAATTTTATTGAAGTAGTTCTTTCACCAAAAAGTAATTGAATTACATTTTTCAATAATTATTGCAATTCAATTAACGACAGCTCTCTGTTTATAAGTGGAATAGAAGTGCTTGAACCACAGTTTAATTGAGAAGAAAAGAAAATATCACCAGCGAATCCAGAGTCTAATCATGAAGAAACTGGACTTAACGTAAATATCCTTGAACTTTTGACTTTCACGAAATCCGGCAGTGATGTCAAGTCGTATTATTAGGCTGTCTGTCTTCAATCAAACTCGAAAGAATTATGTTAGTTCCTGCCACAACAAGCAAGATCTGGGAACAATGAGTATCACGAAACAAGAAACCTTTGGTAACTTTTTGTTTATCATCCAGTGACGTCGCTACGCTGGATGCGCAAGCACATATCGTTATGAGTGTATCGTGTGTGTATCGTAGACAATGCTAGTGCGAAACTCTGTCTCATCCTATTTAGTCTTAAGTGTAATTGGAACTCGTTGTGATTATATTTCGAAATAGTTATTTCAAAATGATGGTCGATTCTGTTGAAGTTTCCTTTTCTGTGGAAGATTTCACCCATCTAAATAGATACTTTCAAGACTTTCTCAGACTCCTCATCATCTGAATCAGTAACACAAGTATACGTTTGCACAAATATGTGTTTTTTTCCCATATCTATTTTTTTCTTACCAAATCAAATCAAATCAACTCTTGCGATTCAATTTAACAAAAACCAAAGCCTCTGATAAACGCGGAAAACCTTTCAAAAACCTGCGACGTAGAATGCGCATGCCAAGCATGATACTATAACAAACAAGATATGCTCACGCCATTGAGTTTTATGCTCACGCGCAGGTTTCGCTGACGTCATTGCGTGTCCGAACCTCAAAATGTATAGGTTACCTTGGTAACTGGGCTACCATGATACTGAAACAAACAAGATAATCTCTCGCACCTCCCACTTCAGAAGTCATCACTTGACCTACCTCAAACCTATACAATCAATGTCACGTGGGGACGTCATGCGTGAGCCAGCTCAAATTTTGACCAGCAAATGGTAACTAGGCATTGAACTCCATACTACATACCTGGAAAGGTCCCGGTCGTTGTCGACAAAGCGTCAAAGTATCTAATTTTTTGTTAGACAGAGATAGCCAGTGTCACGGATACCTATCCTTGTCGAACTCATTACCGGGTATTAAGGTTATGGTTAAGGGGCAAAAAAACTGTTTTGTGAGAATTTGGTGGTATTTTTTTTATATGGTACAATTTCGAACAGATTAGAATAACCCATCGTGAGTACTATTTTTCTGCGAGGAAAGTACCAAGTAGCCAATTTATTCAGTTTAGAGTCTGGGTAGGTATATTCATTTTTTATTCCTGATTAAAATAAATCTGGCACGTGAATGGTAAATGTCTTTTCAATTTCCTATAATCGAAGCAATAATACAATATTTTCCTCAAATATGTCTAATTAAAATGTGTGTATTATTGTGATTTCTGTCCATATAGACCACTGCGTTAGAAAGAGACAGATATCCGTAACTATCGCTATCTCTACTTGCTTCACTCTCGATAATAAGCGGGTCTGTTCCAGGTTTGTAGTATGGAGTTCAATGTAACTAGGTAACGTTATGGATGTTTTAAATCCAACCTCACTTTTGGCTCGCGGTGACGACATGCGCGGCTTGGTTCTAATTTCGTCCAGCAATTGATCATATCTTGTGTGCAGTGTTGCCTCCTCTACCGATTTTTCGGTAGTTCTACCGATTTGGAAGCCTATCTACCGATCTACCGATAACTTCTGACTTTCTACCGATTTTTTCACTTGACAGATTATTCATAAAACAATAAACAAAAAACTGCATATTTAGTTGTTTGAAACAAGCAAGTTTTCAAGTCAGATCACTTATATCGATATCGCGGCCGTTCGATAGAACAAGACTAATAAGAAGTTTTTCCTCCTAAGTACTCTTCTATTAATTACCTAGTCGTTTTTTTTCGAAAACAAAAAACATAAATATTTAGTTTTTTTAGTTCTGTATTTTTGTTAGAGTAACGTCTTAATTATTTGTATGAATTTAAAAATATATTTAAAATTCAGTATGCATTATTATTTTCTGGAAATTAACACAAGGTAGGTGTATCAGAAAAACTATTTTGCATGCATAATGATTATTTATGTGTATTTTTTCATTTCAAACTACAACAGATTGTTCTTTTTTCTTCGTCGACATCAGTTTTATGAAAAGAAAACTTTATTTTACTACTAAAAAACCTTTAATTTGAACCTACCGATTTCTACCGAATTTTGAGGACGTTAATCTACCGAAAATCTAATTTTGTAGCTTGTGTGTTTTAGAATCATGCACGCCAAGTGTGTTTCGCTTCTAAATAATCTCTCCGAATAACTTCACACCCTCTCGAACGCGCTCCAAAGAGGTTCTCCAACGCCAGTGGAAAACGCCTAACAAAATTTGCCCTTCCAAAATGACAGATTGTCAAAATTTGACATGAGACATGACGTGACAACTTTTTGTTTTGTTTTGGATGTTTTGATGGGTGAATATTAATCCAGATATTAAGATTCATAATAATTCCAGAGATAAACCGACTATTCCCTGGAATAGGATTAACTTGTGAACATTGATTATGATGATCGATTGAACTTTACAATATGAATGGAAAAATAAAAACCAACGTTGAAACACAAATGCAAGGTAATTTGAAACAAGTTTATGAAACTATGTAATACGCTTAATACAAATTTATTTTTTCCAGTTGCCATTGGGGTGCTGCTAGAATCTTTATCTGATAAAAGCCCTTCAGTATGTGAGGCTGTCACAGGCTCATTATCGAAATTATCGGAGAAACATCCAAATCAAGTTTTACTATCATGCGCATCATTTTGCACTATAACTCCCAAACCGCCAGCTGAACAACTTGGCCGGATTTTGTCCATAATGAGTAGAATTTGCTCCGAACATCTGGTGAATATTGATGGTGATATACTGATCAAGATGATCGAATTTAGCATGACAATCATGACTGAAAGTACAGTTCATGAACCGACTGTTCAAATGGCTGCGTCTGATATTCTAGTTGCACTGGGAAGACTTCATTATATTCAGGTATTTGGGTCTTGTAAAGATTAGGCATCCATTGTGTTTATAGAACAATTTCAAGTAAAATAAATGCTGGATGAACAACTTTTAACAAAAAAAATAATTCCAGAATAAATTAAAATTTTATCATATTTCAATGAAACAACTTCCTCAAATGACAGCTTCGTCAAATCGTTACAAGCTACATAGAACCAACATGCAATGTTGCCAAACCTACCAAGACTTCTTTAAAACCATCACTGTTTTTGCCTTTATATTTTAAAAGACTATGACAAAAAAAAACACTAAAACAAATAAGACACTGAGAGCTATAAAAATGAAAGTTTCAAAAATCATATCCCTGGCTTATCTGATCAATCATGGTCCTGAATCTCTCGGAACTAACCCAATTTAACCAGAACTAACCCAATCTAACAAAAACCAACCCAATCTAACCAGGACTAGCCCAATGGGGTCGTTGCACGTACTTTTTTTATTGCATATTCTGAAAATATAATCAAAAATATTAGACCCGTATTTTTTTTTTTTTTTTTTATCGATTTTTAAGGGCATAAACTAGCGTCGAAGTTTGTCAACAGTCCTTTTAAGCCTTTAAATGATGACGCGTGTACGACAAAATATGGCGTCGCTTCTTGGATCCGGCGCAGCTCTTCCCGTGGATCGATAACTGTAGAGAACGCAACGTTGCCGAGATGCTTTTTGCTTGGGGTCGAGTGTAAAGCGTGTTTTATTCTAGGGATTTCTCAATTTCGAATTCACGTTCGTGGTTTGGATCAACTTTGCTTATATACGATTCAATATCGTCAAAAAAGAATGGGCCAATAAATAATATTGCCTACCAGCTTTAATTTGCAGGTACCAATATTTGCAGTTTTTGTTTAGTATGCAACGCTCCTGGTAGTTATTTATCAGACGTAGGGATAAATTCAAAGAATTGTGTCTTTGAGTTTATCCCTACGTCTGATAAATAACTATTCTATGCGTCTGCATTAATTTGGGTCTGAGAAAAATAAATATCTTGAGGGTTTTATGATACGGTCAAAGGTATCATAAAAACCCAGTCTGGGTGGTGTCGTATATAATTTCCTGGTTAATTTGCATTGAATCACATTATTTACCATCAATTTTAAAGTAAACCTAAATGCGTCGATTATCTATCGTTCATCATATTGAGCTGGTAATTCTTGTAAAAATATCATCAATAGTACATCTCGCAACACCGCATTTGTATCAAGCAGCGCGCGTTCATTTCAGTGTCAAGCGGATAAAGGATATTGATCTGTGACGTCATGGAGGCAATGGGCCCAGGTTGATGGAGTTATTTATTTCAAAGAGGCCTAGTTCAAATGTTGTGCATTATTTTGGCCAATTCATGTCACCCATTCTATTAACAAACCCACAGTTATATATTCTACACAAAATCAGCTCTAATTTTCATATAGTGCAACGACCCCATCCAACCAAAACTTACCCAAATCAAACTGACCCATTCTGACCAAAACAAAACCAATCTACCAAAACTAATCCAATCTAACCAGAACTAACCAGAATTAACAAAAACTAATCCAATCTAACCAAAACTTCATCCGCTCCAGACAAAACTATGGAAAACATTTCTCACAGCATCCACTTGGCAACACAGCGGGTGTGAGTACCTAGTGACTTGATATATTGACAGTTATTGAAGATATCGACTTCACAGCGATCAGTTTTGTAAATCAATTTTTCAAAATCAATTTTTCCTGCTTAACAATTTGTTTTAACTTCTTTAGTGGTTACGTGAGGAACTGTATGACAACACAAATTAATTGTCCATTTCAATGACCCACAACTGGAACAAATCGAAATTTTTGGAAAATGTTCCGATGAAACAATGTGCCTATAATAGGTAGTGTTTTTTTTTCTAGAAAAAAGTGATTCATCCAGCATTTTTTCAAAAAGTACAAAATACGTGGATGTCTAATGTTTACAAGAACCCAGGTTTTTTACTACCATTTTTTACTACCAAGCTCCTATAATAAGATAGCATCAACCAAAAAAGAGTATTCACAATACAAAACCCGTTCATGTTATTTAGTCTCAACACCAAACAAATAACTATATTTGTTCGGTGGTAGCTGTAAGGTTTTTTTTTCAAAACTAGGATAATCACTCAACACTGCACAAGTAGTTACACTAGTTACTCTCAAATGAAAAAAAAGGGGGTCCGATAAACTTAAGTCCGGCACGATAATCGATAATATTAGGTCTGTTCGTAGAACAATCACAAAACAATCAGAGTCAATCAGCATTCAGCATTAATTTGCAGTTTGCAAACTACTATGGGGGACCTCTCATGATACTACAACCAACAAGATAAGCTCACGCGCATCTTTCCCGGTGGCATATTTACAGATGCTAGCGTGTGTTGGCACCGGGGTGTTAAAATCAGCTAGGCTTTGAAAAAAACATTCATCTACAAATACTAGCCGATTTGGACACTCCGACTAGCGTGCTGAAACCAGTGCGCTTTCGTAGTGGATATATATTTACAGATGCTACGGTTGTTTACACTCAAGTTAAATGCGGTATAGCTGGTTTGTCAAGAGATTGGGAGGATATACATAATTGATCCGTTTTAAAAGTGACGCTCCTGCCCAGCGTAGCCGGGGGATGTTTTCTCAAATATCGTTTAAAAAGTAACGCTCCTGCCCATATGGCTGCTCCTGCCCGAGTAAAAAGTTACGCTCCTGCCCAGCGTAGCCGGTGGATGTTCTCTTAAATATTGTTTGAAAAGTAACGCTCCTGCCCATATTGCTGCTCCTGCCCGAGTGAAAAGGTACGCTCCTGCCCAGCGTTGCCGGTGGATCTCTTAAATATCGTTTAAAAAGTGACGCTCCTGCCCATATGGCTGCTCCTGCCCGAGTAAAAAGGTACGCTCTTGCCCAGCGAACCAGTTCGTTGGTTAGCAACAGGTTAACATTTGAATTATTATTGTAAATCATAATTTATGTGTTGTGTATGGATATTATGAGAATTCTGTATTATACCCACTACTCACAACATGCCACTACGAAAGCGCACTGGTTTCAGCACTCTAGTCGGAGTGTCCAAATCGGCTAGTATTTGTAGATGAAGGTTTTTTTCAAAGCCTAGCTGATTTCAACACCCCGGTGCCAACACACGCTAGCATCTGTAAATATGCTTCCCGGTGACCGCCTATTTAAAATGCATAGGTGCATGAATGGTGACCCAAATCGTCACCATGCGCGATTCGGTTTCAATTTCGTCCAGCTAGTGGGCTTATCTTGTGTGTTTTAGTATCATGTGTCCCTCTTTTTTGTTAGTTCATTTGAGAGCGCTGTTGCTAGTAGCGCTTATTTATGCATTGTCATGGTAACGTTTTTTGCTTGTCAATAATTTGTCAAGACACTTTTATCACAATTTTCCACTCCACATTCCACCTTCCATATGGCAAAAAAATTGAGGTTGAATCGTCGCAGCATCGTGTTTTAAGCCCATGGTTTGTTCAATTATGACTTCTGTCAATGGAGGATATGACGTCACTCTATCAATTAAGTACCTAATGCAATCAAACAAAAAAATTAAACTTCTAGAAATTTTAAAATAATTTTTAACAAAAAATATATTCATGCTCGTATTCATGTTACCTACTATCATTTGATAGTGGCATGGTGAAAAGAAACAAGGAATGCCAACGCGCATCTCACTGTGACGTCAAATGCAACAAAGATACAGTGTTGCCGTATTGGCTATTTATTGCAATTGGACTACCTCTAGAAACCACAACTTAAGACAAATTTTCAAGAAATATCGCTAAGCGGTTCTTTAATTACTTACTTTGATTGGAGGCTATTTTTTGCTTCATCTATTTTGCCTAAAATCAAACAAAATTTTGTATTTAACCTTTATTTTGAAAACGTTTAATTCCAAGGTGTCCACTGTCCAGTATATTTTCAAGTTGGCAACGTTGACTGGAGTGTCAGTTTGACAGATGACAGGTCTTACTGGAATGAGTCTACATAAAGTTGGTATTATTGTTTTCAATTTTGAATATTTAGAGGAATAATTCGTCTTATCTGTTATTGCTACGTTCGTAATTTTGTTACCTAGTGACCTAGTCAGTAAAATCCGTCTCCAAACCTCGTCTGGTTTTTGATTGCTTGATATTATCAAACTTCAACGAAGATGGGAAAGTTGGGGAAATAGTAAATGCCATATACAAAGGAATGGGAACAAGAAATTACTTTTCATGGTATGTTTTTTGATTATTTATATAAGTATTTATAAATGAGATAATAATCACAGTAAATGAAACAACTTATCTGTTATTCTAGATAGCACTCGTGAAAAGCTACGTTCCTTTGTCACCATGGTTACTATAAACAAAAACTGTAGCGTTTGACGTCATTGCGCAATTCAAGCCAATTTTTCTCCGAGTGTCTGACATACCTTGTTTCTTTCCACCATGCCCTACCATGGATAGTGGGAGTTTTGATGCCACCTAGCAGAGTCGTCTAAATTGTAATACAAGCCATGAAGTAACAATTGCAACGTCGCATCTAACGTCAACGATGGTCAAAATTTTGCATTGATTGAAGGAGATTTCTTTGAAAATTAAGGTCTATTACG
Organism: Orchestes rusci; assembly: GCA_958502075.1. Taxonomy (NCBI): domain Eukaryota; kingdom Metazoa; phylum Arthropoda; class Insecta; order Coleoptera; family Curculionidae; genus Orchestes; species Orchestes rusci. The sequence goes on from OY293304.1 coordinate 73,261,549, forward strand.
ATTACGAGATACGAAAATTGTTCAATGAAACTGTAATTTGGAAGAATAACTTATATATTATCGCAACAGGTATGATGTTCATCACCTCATGACGTGAAAATTTACATAAAACATATCCAAACCTAACAAGAGTTTTATGATTTGTTGGGAAAAAACATTAATTCTAAACAATAAAACATTAAAACTGGAAGATAGGTAGATGCTTACAGATTTTGGAATGTAATTGAAGCAGTTTCTGGAGGACTGGAGTTGATAATAACATTTAAAATTGATTAACCAGAAAGCACTATCTGGGTAAGTCGCCATTTTGTTTTTCCAAAGTGAACGAAACAGAACTCGTTTATTCTGGTTTTTCCGCATGACATAGAAGCTGGTGGTCATGTGTGAGAAATCCAGGATGAGGCATTAATTAATCAAGTTTTCCTATTCAAATATGTATTTTTCTCATCCAGTATTTCCCGAAAGGCATAGACACACACATACCATAATATTAAACTATCTACCAGTCTATTATGAAAATATTGACTGTTAGATCGCGATATCTTTGGTACCTACCATTACCTACCCACTTACCTCAATCTTTACGCAAAAATCACTTCATTTTTCACCGTGTTTCCCAGTTTTTCAAAATACAATTTGAAGTTGAATGAAAGCAGGTTGAAACTAGTTGAATAGTTGCAGAGCCGTCTAGAGTTTCATAGTTGGAACTAGAAGTGAACATAACCTCAATCAAGACCACACGCGGTGTTGCCAAAACCATTACTTCATGGCTTGTATTACAATATAGTCGGCTCTGCACCTATCCAATAAAAAATATTGTTGCATTTTGATAGAGCATTCATAACGCAGGTGATATTTTTGTTTGACATGAAAGCGTTAACGACTCTTTGTTATCTGCATCGTGTTTCAAGTCCATGGTTTGGTCAATGATGACTGCTGTCAATGAAGGATATGACATCACTCAGTTACTCTATCGATTAATGCAATTAAACAAAAAAAAATGAAAATTCTATAAATTTCAGAATAATGTAATGTAAAGTCCGTTTTTTTTTTAAATGCCTGACATACATCAATTTTAGTTTTGAAGTATTGGCACTATTGATACTAATAACGTACTCGAAAAATGAAATGATCTGCATCGTATGTGTACCAGGTGAACCGAAATGCTTTATTTAGGGTTTTCCAACAATTTCAACAATAAACTTTTATTATTTTTTTCGCTTGAATAATAATATAATACTAAGTAAAAAACATGCATTTAGTGATATTATGTAATAGTTAGAATAATTTGATGTATGATTGTTGCAATTAAACATTCTGCCGCCTCTCCACAATTGATGGACGAACGTAGAGACATCATGTCTTCGTTTTGGCCTCTATGTTTGTCCGCTTTCTGGTTTCGTCTCTTCTGTCTTTTCCTGATGATCAGTTTCACTGCACAACATCCTGCTAGGATCACCATTAGGCTATTGTCGTAATACTGCTGATGAACGCTACGCCATACGCCATACCGTGTCATGGAGACGATCTTTGAGGTCCCTTTCTTTTGTTATCAAGTCTCCAAAGCTATCTGTTTGCTTGAGTATGGGCTCGGTGGCTTGGTATGGAGGTTTTTGGTTGATCAGGCTGCCATTGAAGATTATGGACACTATTTTGGAGTAACTGCCTATAACAGGAACGCTTCCGCTTCTAGTGTGTGTCAAGATGTTAGGCTTTGTCTGGATGATGCATTCTTGGGGTATTTGGATTTTTTCGGTTGTATTCAATACCAAATCTTTCCGGATGCCGGCGCGCCGTTGAAAATCACTGCGACTGTTGAAGAATTTGCCATGAACATCCAAGTATTCGTTGCGCATAATTTCAAAGTATGCCGTTTGTTCTGTGCTGTTGGCTGTTGGATGTGACAATGTCTGGGAAGTGGTCGTTCGTATACTTCATCGATGACGCAAGACGGGTTTGATTCAATGCTTCGTATGGAGACAGGAGAGCAGACGAGCTTTTGCGGATGGAGTGGATACACTGTTGGAGTTCACTTTCTTGAAGCTGAAAATATAATTAAGTGTCATGATCGACTGCTGTGCACTCGTCTGATAGGTACCAGGTCCATCCGTCTTTAAGTAATTCATTTTGTCTGTTCTAGTCAATGCAGATTTTTCATGGATGATGTTTTTGAAAATGTCACAAATCATATTTGACATAGAACATTGGAATCTGTAGATGCTCTTGGGGTTGATTAAGTTGTACTTGTTGAATCGGTGCTATGACGTTTTGCTAGAGTTTGATGATCAGATCGTCAACCACTTGTTCGAATTGTCTGCGGATCTCTTCTAATACGTTTTGAGTGCAATATTCGTTTTCATGTTCTTTTTCGTTGACTAAGATTGCTTCATGGAGGTACTGGATCACATCCCATTGTTGGCTAACTTTATCTATAAGATGCTTGTGGTGATACTCTGCTTTGTTTTGTTCCAACTCTGATTGTATTTGCATAAGTGAGTCTTTCAGTTGTTCCATTTTGAACTCTTTTATTTTTATCCGTTTTTGTTGGCTGCTGGAGAAAGTGGGATCAGATTGGGTGGTGGATGTAGCTGCGGTCTCTGGGCATGTTAGTAAAAAGTAGGTCCAGAATTCGTCATATTTGGCAAACACTTGTTGAAAATATGATTTGGTTTTTTAGGGATGCTCGAAGTCCTTTAGTTTTCTGATTGAATTGTCGTTCTTCCCATAATTTTTCCAGTTGTTTTCATATATGTTTTTGGATGTAGGATTCTGTTTTTCTGGTTTGTGAGTCTTTTTTGCTGTTGTTCATCGTCACATTTTCTTGTTCTAGTGCAAGGCGGTCGAGCTCGTTCTTGTCTGCCATTGTGTTTGACTGGTAGCTTTATTGAGAGTTGATCAGGATGAATGACCAGCGAGCCTCTATGGACTGTCCTTGTATGGATGGTTGAACAGCGAGTCTCTGTGGACTGGCGGCTTGTTGCGGTCTGGAAGACGAGTCTCTGTGGACTGGGGCCCTTGGTGGGGAGGGGGACGTATTCATGTGATATTACCACAGAGTGTCTGCTTTCTCGAATATGATTCGCCATGTTATGATATTAAACGATATTTAAACAATAATTATATAGGTAATTTTACTCCCAGGAAAAATATGATTCATTATGATAAGACGTACAGCTATGCGGTATAACGTTTTAACCACTCAACTAACAATTATATGTTTTATAAATGCCCTAAGAACATTAACGCAGAACTATTTTTATGCAACAACAGTGTCGCTAAAAACGTTTATACAAAGCTTATAAACACAAAAAGGGCGCACTTTTGTGCAGCAATTTGCTCAATTTGTTTTATTATGGCTTCCAAAGCTTTCATCGGACAGTTTTATAAAAATGTACTGAATAATTATTATAAAACATGTACTGTGAAACAATTTTATAATAAAAAGGTTTTATAAAGGTTGTGTTGTTATAATATCATGGGTAGCTTTTTTGTTTCAACAAACACCATAAAAGTGAAGTTTTGTTGTGGAATTGTACCCACTGAGAATAACGTATTTTTTTGATGGTCCTCAACATAACTAAAAAGCTAAATATCGCATGTTTTTTGACAAATGAATTTTTTTCATTTGGACTGTATTGTGATAGAATGATTCAGATGATCCATCTTAAATCATTATGAAATACTAAATAGTTATCCACAGCATTCTATCATTGGTTAAATGATTTTTTTGTAACAATTTTGAAAATGGACGACTCACTGATGGGCAGTCAAAATAACAAAAAATATGGCTTCCATGTTATACAATAATTTCATTCGTTCGCGAAAGAATGACCTTGTATCAGATGATACCGGTATAAATATATTATAAAACAAATATTATGTTCGATAAGCAAAAATATCGTATAGAATCTGTTGTGTAAACGTTTATAAAACAATATCAGAATTTGTCGTAAAACCATGTAAAACTGTTTTGTATTTTTGTCCCAATGATGTTCTTACGAGTACACATTATAAAGCAAAAGCTTTGTCAAGAGCTAAATATTTTACTTGCAATGTTTATATAAAACAAAATGGTGTTGGCAGAGCAGTTATAAAACAAAACAGCACCAATAGTTGAAGATTATTGTTGTGCTAGTTGGGCAGAAATAAAAAATTTATTGAGGATATGACTTCAAAAGACATCTTCGATCATATCATTTGAAAATCAGTCCTCATCTTAGAAGAAGATAAATAGTCATTATCAGAATCAGATGATGAATCCTCTTCAAATGATATTATTAAAGGAGGTACTTCGTTAATACTAGTTACACCCATGTCTTTTGTCCAGTCGTCTCTAATTAATTTTTCTGTATGGTCAACACAATTATTCCACATATCTATACTGAATTTGGATAATGACTCGGACCACACTTGTAAAACTTTATCACTACCGACTAATTTAGAATTTGTTATGTTCTTGTTGTAATAAGTTTTACAAATGCCCATACCATTTCAATACTGACAATGATATGGGGGCAGTCGAAGAATTTCATAGCCTTGCGACTTAAGAAACTCGTCGACTACGTACTTTTTACCACAAGAATTTTTAGCCAAAGGTTCTGCCAAATTCCACAATTGCATTCTGGTACAATCGGGACTGCATTCAATTTTATGTTTTTCCAAAAATGCCGAAAGGGTCGATTTGTTTGAAAATTTTGTAACCGGTTTTTCCGAAAGTACTGAGTGGTATGGCGCATTATCCATCACAACGACACATTTCTCTTTAATTTTGCCCAGATCCGGAACCAATTTATTTTTAACCCAATCCATAAAGATATCTCCATTCATTGTTTTATGATAATCCCTGTCATTATTTTTACTAGAAAAAAGTAACCCACAATTTGAAAGAAACCCGCCCCTGTACCCAGCATGTAAAATTGTGAACCTTTCGCCCTCGCTGCAAATTTTGATATTAGTCATCCTGCGATCATCTTCTTTTACCCACTTTCTAATCTGACTTCCATTCCGATAGATCCACGTCTCGTCCAAAAGAATAAAAACCACGTTTTCACTAGAATTTTCATATTCCAAATATTTTCGCAAAAAAGTTATTTTTAAACGTTTTACATGACTTTTTTTGCATAAAATTTTCCGTCCATCTATTTTTTTAAATTTAAAACCCATATCCCTAATAATTTTGTGCAGAAGACTTCTCGATCCATCAAAATCAACCACTTCCCGCACGTGACCTAATATTTCTGTCAAACAAAAATTTAGCCCCTCTTCCAAACTTTTAAAAATATATCTCCCAATTTCCTCCCTTAAAAAAATGTGGTTAAACCATGGCCCTTTCTTTTTTCTTCCCCTTTTCACGCTTCTTTTCTCTGCGGTTGTTTCCTTTTCTTCAAGAACTTTTAAAATAGACTTCTGATGAATCTAGAAAATAATATATTATGATCTACAATATTAACATATGTATTTCTATAGTGCCTAGACATTATTCGAACTAATGAGATTTAGTAATGGCTCACGGCTCTATAATGGATGAAAGCGAAATCAATGACAAAAAACATCAAAAAGTAGTATTAAAACAATATTACTCGTTTTCCAATAAATATTACCTTGAATGTTCTTGATAATCTATCTATGCAGTCATTCCGGCCCTTGCATATATCTCCAAACGCCCGATACGCATTGTTAATCGCAGCTTTTATCTCTGCAGATAAATGTTTACCATACGGCATAATGAAATTTTATAAAATTTTTACATATTATTATTATCATAGTCAAGGTGATGAAGTTCGGTGTTCCGTAAATTCTTACCCAGTCTACCATTTCCATTTCAACCTTTAACCTATTTTTGGCACATGTCAGGCATTTTTAAAAAAAAACGGACTTTATAACAAGAAATATATCATTATGCCCGTTTGCACCGTTCCCTTGAACAACAGTTTAAAAATATAAACAATGATTATTTGTGAAACGTATTGCACCGTCCAGTAAACAATGTTTAACGACCACTAAACGATGATTAAACTAAACAGCCATATTTGGACGTTTAAACTTCAAATGTATGCTTAGCATAGCAATTTTTGCGGTGAGCAGTGCGTGATTTTTTCCTGGATTTATTATTTCGAATATTTCTATAGCTCGTGTCATTTTGTTCAATACACATAATGGATCTTGACGATTTTGATGATATTTTCATAAATGATGATTTGGATATTTTGGACATCATTGATTATGGATTTCCTCGAAAAATGTATGCCAGAAAAAACCATTTTCACGATTTGGATGATTTTGATCAGTCTTTTTGTTTTCTAGTACGTGCTTATATTTGGCACAAATATTTGCGATTAAAAGTTTTTCATCATTTGAAAAACTGATGCACCGTTGTCTCTTCATTTTCGTCCTCGTCGTTTCCAACTAAATCCACTCAACTTAAGACCGGCACTAGAGAAATTCAGATGAAACCGTTGAACCGTTCACAATATGTATTTTCAAACCGAAAACAACGAACAAAAATACTCGAAAGTGAAGTGAAATCACAACTGACACTGACTATTGACTAAGGTTAGGTATGTTCGGTTAGCTTGTTAGCTACCACACTGAAGTTAGCAACACTTGTGAAATGCGTTGTTGACAAGTTGTTTTCGCTGATTACCTAAACGGTGTTTCATTCTTTGCGGTACGAACCTTATGAAATCTAATCAATGATTAAATTAAACAATTGATTAGTTAATCAACGTTTAAGGCAAGAACGGTGCAATCGGGCATTAGTGAATTTGTACAATCGACAAAAATCACGACTTTCGATTGGTGTGAGTGGTTTTTGGTATATTATAGATATTGATGACAATATACTTTCAATACCTGGGGGCCCATTCTCGAATCTCGACCGAGAATGACGAATTCGACAAATGTCGCATACATCATGTCGAATGACTTGCCTTAACTGAATGCTTGAATGGAATGTGAATCTATTCAACAACTCCTTGTTTTCTAGGAGGTATTGATCTATTCCACGCATGCGACAATTTCTCGAAGGTGAGGAGGTCGCAACATTGCAAATTCGGTTAAAAGTCTGTTTTGGAGGTTATGTTGTGTCATTATGACTTTGACAATAATATAATATTCTTGTTTATGTCTTGTGATATCCTTTTAAATACACATTTTATGTTCAAATTGGAAGGGATTATTTTGTTATTTGTGCCTGTTGATAGTGTAGTAGGTTTTGTTATGCATATTATGAACACAATAATTTGCAGGGTTAATTTTCAGAACATGTGAAATAAATGTGATGGCGATTCAACCGACCTTGTATTTTTTACGGTTTACGAGATCCCCATGCATACACTCGAATTTGTAAAACCTTGTATATTATTGTTCGGTGATTAAATGGTAGAAAATGAAACTTAAACTGGAATGGCGCAAAAACTCTAATCTCTAAAATAAATGGAAAAATAAAGGTGTATGGCTGGCCCATTGAAAAGCAAGGATGCATTTTCATTGACGTGGGAATAAAGCTCCTTGTTGCTGTTTCTGCTTGAAGTGCCGTTTTACGGTGGTATCCTTGCCATCTTTCCGTAGTGAATCGAGCTGGGTTGTTTATTGTTCGAAGATTTTTGGATTTTGGTGTTTTTTAGGCGTTTTTAGAACATTTTGTGGTTCTTTTGACTTTATTGACATTCATGGTCAGCGTTATAATTGAAAAATTCGACAAATAATACCTATTTACTTGCTTTCAATTAACCTGTCAAAATATAAAGTACGGCCCAGTTCAGCATTCCCCAGAACAGAAATAAATCACAAGCGTTTTATTCATCCATTTATTTTAGAGATCAGTGCGCAGAAACGACCGAACCAAACATCAACTTGTATGGTATTTTTGGAGTCAAAGCGAATTGCTCTTTGATTTTAGAGCATAATATACAGGATGTTCCATTTAACAAACCAATTTGATAGCTTTTTTCATCTTGCGATGCGCACTTATTTTTTTCGTTACCTTCAACTTTTGTATTCCAAGTTTTTTCCCACCTCCTGAAATAAGGTGTCTAGCCAGGGTGCAAAAAAAACACACACCCTCTGCCGTATTCTTGAGTTTCAGGGGGTAGAAATTGTGAGAGAAAGTGTCATAAAGACATGCAGCTTTTGACACTCTCTCAAAATGTATACTCCCTAATTTCAAAAAAACGGTAGCCTGTACACATCTCGCACGATAAATCGTGTGTCAGATATGTACTATTCTATCATTTATACATTTATATCAATGAAATAAATTAGGTACCTACATGTTTTTATTCTGTACCTACCTTTATTTATTATTAGGTAATAGAAGCACTGATGCAAAACTTAAAGGCGGGCGTCGTGCCACATTACACTATTCCCCACACTATGGGTTCCCTAGCAAACACAAATGCATATGGTGTTATTCCATATCTGAAAGACATACTAAATGTTATGTTACCTTTACTAGGAGGGTTGAAGAACGATCATTTAAAACAGGCTTTTTCATTCGGTAAGTTGAAAGATAAATAATATTATTCGCATAAATCATTTTATTTTCTCTTCATTCTCGTCATCTAGTGTTTGGGATGGTTAAAAATTGATGAGTTTCTTTATTTGCAAACCATGATATTCATTTATAAAATCATGAATAACCTCTTGCCGCAATATTTGATTTGTCAATTGATTCCCATCTCACAAATATATGAAAGGTGTACAAGATCAGCAAACTATGAATTTTTATGTCAAAACTAACAATAGAACAAGTCCAATGGAAAATTTATTTCATAAGGGAGTGGTACAATTCAATCTTATACCACAGTATACAAAATCTAGTGAGAATGTAATAATATTTAAAAAGATGCTGTTTGTACAGGGTGTTTCCGTATATTTCGTCTGCAGACTAACTCGCTTATTATGCAAGATAGATAGGGACTTCAAATACAAAGTTGGTAGGTATTAACATGAACCGCCAGAAAAAAATAATTTTCTGTATACCGGGTGCACGAGAAAAGTGTAACAGACACAACTTGCATTTTTTTAAATGGAACACCCTATATATTATTTTATAATCAAATAGACATTATTTTTCTGATTTCAAAAATTTACAGCATGTAGGCATTCCTTCCAGCCGTTTTCAAAATATTTGAGTTTTAAAGTTGGTTTTTTGGTATTGCCAAATTTAGTATCTATGACTACAATGATTGTTTGAGCAATGTTTAAAATTTTTTATCCTTCCAATAATCTAAAACAACGAATATAACAAGTGAATACATTATTATTATTAATAAATTGTTATGATAAAATGCAATTATTGAATATACCCGTCATTATTCACAACACATTTTCTTAAATGCATTTTATGATATCAATTTATTAATAATAATAATGTATTCACTTGTTATATTCGTTGTTTTAGATTATTGGAAGGATAAAAATTAATAAACATTGTTCAAACAATCATTGTAGTCATAGATACTAAATTTGGCTATACCAAAAAACCAACTTTAAAACTCAAATATTTTGAAAACGGCTGGAAGGAATGCCTACATGTTGTATATTTTTGAGATCAAAAAAATAATGTCTTTTTGATTATAAAATAATATATAGGATGTTCCATTAAAAAAAAGGAAGTTGTGTCTGCCACACTTTTTTCGTGCTCCCGGTATACGAAAAAATATTTTTTTCTGGCGGTTCATGTTAATACCTACCAACTTTGTATTTAAAATCCCCATCTATCTTGCATAATTAGCGAGCTAGTGTGCAGACGAAATATACGGAAACACCCTGTACGTCTAAAAAAAAAATCCTAAGATAGTGAAGTGGTTCATACTTAGATAGCTACTTATTCCTGGTTAGTGTTATCTTTATTATTTTATATTAGTACGTTTTTTACTTCGAAATTTATCGGTTCGATATAATTTATTTTGCTGATATCGTTGTTTATATGTATACAGGGTGTCCGGGAAAATGTGGGAGATCTCTCGGATTCAGATAGAACATTAAAAAATAAGATGACAAGTTCCCATAATTTTTTTTCCTAGCGGCCCTCCCTACGGAGATACGACCCCCTAAAGGACTCCACTGGAAATCGGTTTTTCTTGAATAACTTTTAAACGACTCAATATAATTCAATGAAAATTTAATATGATAAACAGTAGTAAGGACCTCTCAAAATACTTCCCTTAAAACATAATTAGCTTGTTTAGTTTACCAGGGACGGACTAGATTGTACATTTTAACGCTCAAATTTTTAACACCCTGTATGATAAGGAGTTAAAAAAAATAAATTTGGATACCTTGAACATTAAGCTAAAGAAAAGGTACTCTTGTTCATTGTCGATAAAATGAACCATTTTCGAGAAAAAACAATTTTTATTAAACAAAACCTCGAAAAAAGCCATGACGAAGTGGTGCTCTTGACAAAATTGTGAACCTAACGCTAGGAAAAAAATTTATGGGAACTTTTCATCTTATTTTTTAATATTCTATCAGAATCCGAGAGATCTCCCACATTTTCCCGGACACCCTGTTCACAATTTCGTCAAGAGCACCATTTCGTCATGGCTTTTTTCGAGGTTTTGTTTAATAAAAATTGTTTTTTCTCGAAAATGGTTCATTTTATCGACAATGAACAAGAGTACCTTTTCTTTAGCTTAATGTTCAAGGTATCCAAATTTATTTTTTTCAACTCCTTATCATACAGGGTGTTAAAAATTTGAGCGTTAAAATGTACAATCTAGTCCGTCCCTGGTAAACTAAACAAGCTTATTAGTATTAGTAGAAGTGTTTTGAGAGGTCCTTACTACTGTTTATCATATTAAATTTTCATTGAATTATATTGAGTCGTTTAAAAGTTATTCAAGAAAAACCGATTTCCAGATCTCCGTAGGGAGGGCCGCTAGGAAAAAAATTTATGGGAACTTGTCATCTTATTTTTTAATGTTCTATCTGAGTCCGAGAGATCTCCCACATTTTCCCGGACACCCTGTATAATATGAATCTGATATATTTTTTGTAAATACGCCATTATAGTATGAAAGTGAGATTGTTAATATTATCTTTTGATAAATAAAGCTCTATCTATCTATCTATCTCTCGGGGCGGAAATCGTTATCAATCAATCTATATACGTCTTCAATCCTTGAGCTGGAAAGGGTGAACCTTAATTAATGGTACACAGCCAAATCCTAGATTGTCTAATGGAAAATATCTGGATTTAGCCACATCTACTTTGGTCTTTAGTCCAAAAGTTGATGATCACCCTAGTGATAAGATAACCTTGATGATAACCAAGATACATGGTGTCAAGGTTGAAATTTTATTCACTTTTTTGATCAAGTTAATGAGAATAATGACACGAAATAAAAGATTCGGGTTTTTTTTGTGTCAAGGAAGGACATAGCTATTTTGCTGTTCACTGTATCGCTTTGACTAGGTATTGAAAACATCAACTCTTTGACATTGTTTACATAAAAAATGTTTGAGTCGCTAGGACTAACCGTTATCGTGATATTATTTGAGAATTTGTATTTCAATTTCAAGTACACCTAATTTGTTGCCCGGAAAATTCAAAATGTTATCATTAACGAAAATAGTACTTAATTGCAGCGTCTTCAACAAAGTGGTCTTTTTTCACGTAAAAAGTGTAGGGGAATCGACGTTTCCAAAAATCGAAGTGAACCGCTAAATACTTGTGTCTTTTCAACAAACTCTGAGTGTCGCCCTCTATCATTGACGTACGAATTTTACTTTCTCGCGTCAAAAAACCTGAGAATGTCTCGTTTCGTGCGTAAAAAAAAAGAAAATAAAATTCCAAATTTGATACCCTGTTTCTTGGTTATGATCAAGGTTAATTGATATGTAAAGATTTCGCCGTAATTGGGGCATCGGGAATCTCCGAACGTTTAACCGAATCGATCCTATATTGGTGACGTCACAGAATGTCATAAAATATCCGAATTTCAGGGTTTTGAAACTTTTTTACCGACTGTCGGCCGTTTTCAAACGTGTTTGAGGGAAAGTTATCACACAGCTTTTGTAATACAGTGAAATATCTTCTCATTGTTTAGTGTGAACCATATTTTATCTTTTTTTAAGATGTGTATTTGAATTTCGGAACCGAATCGTAGCCGACTGACGTCATTTTTGTGTGAATTCTGATTCGTCCCACACCCGATCGAATAACGACTCAACCTTATTACTATTAATCAACCTTGAGTTATGATCAACTTTTGGATCAAGGTGACCTTCACCTGATATTTTCCATTAAAGAATCTGTGAGTATCTAGTCAGAAATTAATGATGGTTGCGATAAGGTTTGGTTCTTTTGAGACAAAAGGAATTCATGTTTTTTCGACATCAACTGGTAAATCTTTTGGAGTATTTTGATCGTTTATAGAATGAGATTGGCAAATAATTATAAGTTTATCGAATTTCTTTTCAGGGTGGAGTGTCATAATATCCCTTCAAATAATTATAATACCATTACGTATTAGTAATTTGTGAAATATCCGGTTTCATTCCGCCGCAATTCTTTAATGTTTATTTTTCAGCGCTCAAAAACTTTTGTGAAGGTCTAGTAGAATATGTTTCAAACCTGGATCAAGTTCCAGATCCCACGATCACCACGGAAACATTCAAAACTGAACTGGGAATGGCTTATGACGTACTTTTTTCCTCATGGCTATTGTCTCGGGAGCCGAAGGTCACTGAAACAGTTCTAGAGGCCATATCTGCAATTTTCGTTGCTCTGCCAGTCGACAAAGTAACCCAGCAAATACAAAAAATCATCCCTTTTCTCTTGAGCTTATACAGAAAAAGCGTGAGCCCTTATGTTGTCACCAAATGTTTATATGCCGCTCTTGATAAGGGTACCAGTGTGAATGGCATGCTTCTGGAACCAATGTTGCCGAATATATTGAACAGCCTATCGGAACTGATTTGTCTTAATCCCGATTATGCTCAGCCCGACTCGGCAAGGTGCCATTCAGAAGTTCTGAGGTGCTTTGAGTGTATTGCTGTACATTTTACTGATATTACCATAGACAAACTATTAGTGCATTTGAAGAATAATAACGACAAAGACAAACTGAAGGGTTTGATAGTGATAACTCATCTAGTAGCATATAGCTCTGAGCAGACTATACAAAAGAGATTGAAGGATATTCTGAAACTGATTAACGAGATGTTGATAACTGGTCATATCAAAGTCAAGAAGGTGTTGGTGAAAATAATCATTGCATTGGCTCATAAGAGAGTTTTGACTAATAAGGGTAAGTTATCAATTATTCAAGGATTATTATTTGTGTCATTGCGCTTTCAAATTTGAAAAATCTTATATATTTAATTTAATTTTAAAATTTAAAAGAAATAAAAAAATCTGTGTTATCATCTTGTATATAAATGTGAAAGTCTGTATGTTTTTTTCCCTAAGGCTTTTGAACCGTAGCACAGAATTATCTGAAAATTTGCAGTTATTAGCCTCTACCCAAAGATGGTTTGGGAAAAAAAATGAAAAAATAAAAAAATAAAAAAGTCTGTGTTGGTAATATGTAGGTTCTATGGGGTATACGATTAGCGGGAGGAAAAAAAATAAAAAAATATATGAAATGAAGAAAATAAACAAAATGTTTTGTTATTATGTAGGATCTATGGGGTATAAAAAAAATCAAAACATAAAAAAAATGAATTGAAAAAAAAATCTGTGTTATTATTAACTTATAAACTTGCCTAAACCCGACGAGGGCGGTGCCGCGGGTTTAGGCTAGTAATAAATAAACAAAAACCACACCTGCTGCCACAAACGTGACGAGTGTGATTTTTTGTCTGGAATTTCAGGGAACAGTTTTCGAACAATCCTGCAAAAATCAGGTATATAAAAAAATCACCCCTACTGCTAAAAAACCACAAGGGTGAGAAGTGTGGTCTCTTCGGTTTTATGCTCAATGGATGTCAACCCTGAAAAAATCAGCTTGTCAGCATTTTTTTTGCATCCCCTAACAGACATCATACAGTCTAAGGTATACTGTATTACCCGATTTCTGTAGAATTGACGACGATATCAATTGTTTATCCAGTTCCTTGAACAAGCAGTTTTGAGGTTACGCCACCTTCGCCGTTAATCGCAAATGCTCAAAAAAATCGTTATTCTATAGGTTTGTTCCCTGGTTTGTTCCAACCCGACGGAAACCGTATTTGGAACGATTATCGTGCTGCACACCAAAGAAATTCCGTTTCAACCGAGCATGAATTATTCCTTGCACCGTTCAGTTGAGCGTACCAACCCAACCTGGAACCGTTCGCGAGTCCGTTCCCGGACGATTCTTTAGATACATCTAACAATAATTCTAACACCTCTATTTTGGTTTATTGATGTATGTTTTGGAATGGTATAGTCTCGGGTATTGTACTTCATAGTATTTACGTTGTGTTTATTTGTTAATAGTTGGGTTTAGATAGATATGCTCTGTAGTTTTGTGGCGCATCCATGATTTACCTGATTTTTTGGGTATTTCGCCACACCCTATCAAAAAACAATCAAACTAGTGTTAATATACCGGATCTTCTATATTACCTGAAAAAAAATCTATTAGTAAACAATAAAACCTAACAATATCAAACGTTTCAGAAGCGAATCTGCTTCCGTCGTCAGTGGAACCTAAAAAAAAAAAAGAAACAATTAATTCAAATTCAAAAATTATTATACGTTTTTTTAGGATTTCGCAGTAAAAATTGTGTTTTTTTGTGTTTTTGGCATCAAATGTCACTTTTACTGACATTGAAGTGTTTGGTGTTGATTGTTTAACTTTATATATGTTCAGTATTTATAATTCATTTTTTGAGCTATGTTCAATTTCTTAATAAAGGTAACCATGTATTACTTAGATTTAAAGAGCAAGTTGCTACAAATTCGTTGGAATTTAACATTATATATGCACTTTCTAAAAGTTTACGTTTTTTAGAACATGGTTCTTTTGCTAAGATTTTTGAATTATCCCAATTTATTCTATGATTATTATCAAATGCGTGTTGACAAATTCCCGATCTATGAAATTCCCTTTTTTTCATGTATGATTTATGTTCTTCAATTCTCGTTTTTAAGGGTCGTGAGGTCTCTCCAATATAAAATGTATTACATTCACAAGGAATTTTATAAATTACATTTTTAGTGGACTCATTTATATTATCAGGTCTAGTATTTGTTAAATTAGAGATAATTCAAAAATCTTAACAAAAGAACCATGTTCTAAAAAACGTAAACTTAAAGAAAGTGCATATACAGTGTGACCCATTTGTTTTGGGAACACCCTGATAAAAAGTTTATTTCTTAACCGATTTGGTTCGTTTTTTTTTGGATTGTAGAGCTCGAAAAATTGTATATTCTTGGCAAAAAGTGACCTTCGCCATTTTGACTTCAAGGCCTACTATGTTAGTTTTTAAGAGCAAAATTTCAGGAAACCATATTAGCGATTTTTTTAGAAAAAATCTGTGTGCGCCACTGGATTCAGCATCCTTTAAAACGGGTCTATACAAATTTTCAACCGAAAATATCAAGTTGAAAAAAAATAAAAATTCGCACTTTAACAATCTTTGATTCTATCAAAACAAATAAAAATGACATAAAACTAAAAATTTGTAACTTCTACCAAACCACCATCAACTTCAATGCATTTATCATTTGCTTTGATAGAATCAAAGATTGTTAAAGTGCGAATTTTTAATTTTTTTCAACTTGATATTTTTGGTTGAAAATTTGTATAGACCCGTTTTAAAGGATGCTGAATCCAGTGGCGCACACAGATTTTTTCTAAAAAAATCGCTAATATGGTTTCCTGAAATTTTGCTCTTAAAAACTAACATAGTAGGCCTTGAAGTCAGAATGGCGAAGGTCACTTTTTGCCAAGAATATACAATTTTTCGAGCTCTACAATCCAAAAAAAAAACGAACCAAATCGGTTAAGAAATAAACTTTTTATCAGGGTGTTCCCAAAACAAATGGGTCACACTGTATAATGTTAAATTCCAACGAATGTGTAGCAACTTGCTCTGTAAATCTAAGTAATACATGGTTACCTTTATTAACAAATTGAACATAGCCCAAAAAATGAATTATAAATACTGAACATATATAAAGTTAAACAATCAACACCAAACACTTCAATGTCAGTAAAAGTGGCATTTTGTGCCAAAACCACAAAAAAACACAATTTTACTGCGAAATCCTAAAAAAACGTATAATAATTTTTGAATTTGAATTAATTGTTTCTTTTTTTTTTAGGTTCCACTGACGACGGAAGCAGATTCGCTTCTGAAACGTTTGATATTGTTAGGTTTTATTGTTCACTAATAGACTTTTTTTCAGGTAATATAGAAGATCCGGTATATTAACACTAGTTTGATTGTTTTTTGATAGGGTGTGGCGAAATACACAAAAAATCAGGTAAATCTTGATTTTAGATGTTCTTTTTTTTTCTTTTTTTGGGTAAAAATATTCCATCATGTTGTCTGATAAAGAAGGTTTAAAAATCGATTTCTAAAATCGTTACCTAAATCCTTTTCAACTATGTTGAGTTTTTTGAGTCTTCCGTTTTTCTTTTCCCAGTTGGTGATGTGCTTTCATAGTAGGATGGTAAACTAACGTGAGCAAATCTTGATGAGGGTTTTTTGCTTTCGCTACCTTCCTTTTTTGTTTTGGTGATACAACCACGACTACTTTCATTTTATTGAGACAAGTCTTGCATCATGCGGGCCAGATGAACCCTGGTTGCTTGACGAGATTGTTGATTCTTCACCGTTAGCCCTAGAAGTTATGATGAATGTAATAGCATTCATGACTTAAAAAAAGGCAATATTTAGTAACTAAGATTTCATTTATCACAAACACCAAATTTGTATCTTGAAGAAAATATCGTCGTCAACGAAATCACTGATAATTGCGAGACATAATCTTAATACGGCACGATAACAAAATATACAATAAAAATTGTCAACTGGCAAAAGACAGCTGTCTCGCTAGCGCACGATTCTATCAATGTTCGGTAGTTCCAGATTTGCCGGATTGGAATAAATATTCACTTTACCAACATTCACTGTATCAACTCAGTTCCAGCCAGTAATAACCATGAAAAAAGGCTACAAATATTTTTAGATGAATACATTTTTCGATGGCAGTGAACTTTTTGTTATTACACTACGCAACAAAGTGAATACTTTCTTTTTTTACTTTGAAAGCTAATTTAGGTGAATACATAAAAAAGTTTTATCACGTCAGATTTAGAGATGACTAGCATTTATTGTTTTTTTTAAATCTTGTATTAGGGATTTATAACACATCAAAAAACATTGTTTTTCAACGATTTGCTTTTCCTCTGTAAGCAGTAGATGCAGTATCCCTTTGCCGGCTTCAACAGTAGTCTACAAGCAAAGCTGGTTCCCATGTACCTTGATAAAGCTTTTCAAAATTGACAATTTTTTCCTGAAAACGTTCTCCGTGTCCATCACTCACTGAACCCTATTATGCGGAAAAAAACTATAAACGGGATTGTAGGAAATGGATTTTCAATGGATTTTCAAATTTTCCCCATTGAACTACTAAGAAAGAATATGGAAACAGATTTGAGACGATATTATTTTCAAGATTACCCTTCGATACTTATCTCTAAGTTGTCAATTGAGACAGCTACAGGCCCTCAAACTTGATGTTACTAAATTTCCTATAACTCCGGAATGCCTAGACCGATTTGACACTTCTTTGGTTCGTTTTATATGGAAAAATCTGGTCTTTCTGATGCATATAGGGATCAATTTTATTAGCTTGAGCCGATCACACAACATAAGTTGTCAAACTAAAAACTGTTTTTCGAAATTTTCAAATGCAACAGACTAAATAGATGTATTTATCGAGTTATTTGGAACATTTTCTACCACCTTCATAAAGATCATTTTTATATACAGGCTGCTTCAAATTCGACTCTAAGTAGGTATGGGGATCTCGTGAAACGTAAAAGATATAAGTCCGGTTGAATGAGGGCAAAGTTGCGTATTTTGATGCTCAACAAAATGCCGATTTGAAAGGGAAGAAATGACGACGTCGTCCGAAATTATCCGTAAAAAACAGAAATTTTTCCAAAATCGTTCTCATTTTTCCTTGACCCCGTTTGAAGAGATAGGTATTTTGAAATAAATGGAAATTTTTCTTTGAGACTTTTTGTCCTTTACAAGATAGCGTTATTAAATTAATGAACCGATGTTTTGTCTATGAACGGCAATCATCAACTTTGTTTTTTTTTCTCAATACGACCCTGGATTTCTAATGACGGATTTCAAGAGCCTCTCATGTTCCGAAACCGTGTATCGCACTTATTCAAAAACTTTATATTGATGGATTTTTCCATAAGAACTCATGTGTTAGAGAGAGACAACAATTTTTTTTTAATGGATTAAGAACAAACACCTTTTTTTACAGATATATCGTTGGTTTAGGAACATAGGAGGCTCCGTAATGAAAAATCCAGGACCGTATTTAAAAAAAAACAAAGTTTATGATGGCTGCTCATAGACAAACGTCGGTTCTTCAATTTAATAATGCTATCTTGTAATGGGCAAGAAGTGGCAATGAAAAGGTTTCATTTATTTTAAAATATCTCTTCGGCTTTTCGGCTTTTTTCGGACGTAAACGGAATTTCTTGGCTTTTAAAACGGCATTTAACTCATAACCGACCTTGTATCTATTCCGGTTTACGAGATCCCCATACTCGAATCAGTAGCACCTCTTGAAATAGAAGAGCTCAGGTACCCGGAGGGCAGACTTGCGATCGTCTCACTGTCTGTCCCTAGTGAATTAGCAGTAGCACCAGAGAAAAACCAAACTAGTAGAGAAGCGTCGGTTCCGTTTTTGTATACGCATGACCCAAATGTGTGGTAGAATGTACCCGCCCACCGGCAAACATCTAGTCCGTGAGCTTATTCAGTTTTAATTCGACTGGCCCGAGGCGTATTTTTGATTGACATGATTGGAAATGGTTCAGTATCTGCACAACCTCTGAACTGATCTGAGATCAGTTTTCAATGATCCCAATATTTTAGCAGTTCGGATTGATCATTTGATAATCTATCTTTTTTCTCGATTTGATGATTATAAAGAAACATGAAATCTTTGAAATCTTCCTTTGCGAATGGAAACCGTGAAAACTAAGTTTTATAAAGATGGTTTTATAAGAATTAGAAAAAAAAATCAAGATGAGCTGATCCGTCGTTAATGTATATTAGTCCAGTAATCCAAGGTTTAGAAACGGCGTTTCCAGGACAAAAATGTAGAAGTAGTTTTCTCACTGATTCTATATGATTTTCGTTCTGCTGAATCCAAATTTGAGGTTTGCCACCTCGCCAGGTGTCGGCTTAGCAACGAAAATTGCGGAAAACCTCAAAATGTTGGCATTTTTTTCAGTTTTTCAAGTATAACTCGAAAATTAAGCGTTTTTTGAGGATAACTGTGGAGCTCCAAATAAAAGTAGACAAAATTTGCTACAAATACATATAAGTACTTTAAACTTAAGATATTCCATGACGTCGATACATCGGGTAGAAAAAATGCCATCTCTTGACATTCCGTCAAAAAGTTGTGAACATTATTCCAAGTTCGCGCTTTACACTCTTCCAAAATCAATCATTTTGATGACTACCTGGTAGGTCTTGGTTACATCTAAAGAGTTTCAAAACGTGAAAGAGGTCCATATACACTCATGGTCAGATAAATATCACATGTAAAAAATTTGATGAAACTTTGATTTGCATCAGTGATCAAGGAAATAATGGTGGATCTGAGAATTTCAATCCAATCGAAAGTAGACGTGTCGTGGCGATTTTTTTCAAAAATTTGTTTGGGGTCATTTTTGGCACGTTTAAAAAAAAGGATTGAGAATGAAACTTCTTCACATGTAATCTCATAGGTAGACTATCCTTTGGGCAATTATTGTGAAATTTTCAGGAAGTACATATATTTAGCACCCCTTTCGAATGGTGCTAGCCATTTTGATCGAGAGTTACACAAAAGAAAAAGTTAAATTTGTAGTCGTTTTTCTAAACGTCACGAAAGGGCCCTAAACTATTTTTTTTTTTTAAATCGTCACGACACTTAAACTGACAAATGTATTGAAGTTCTCAGATCCACCATTACTTTCTTACTCACTGATGCAGAATCAAAGTTTCATCAAATGTTTGACATGTGCTATTTATTTGACCATGAGTGTATATAGATCTCACTCACGTTTGCCAAATCCCTAGATGTAACCAGAACTTGGCAGGTAGTCATGAAATAATTGATTTTGGAGAAGTATAAATCGCGAACTTAAAATAGTGTTATCAACTTTTTGACGGAATGTCAAGAGATGCCATTTTTTTCTACCCGATATATCGCATGATGGAATATCTAAAGTTTAAAGTAATCATATGTATTTGTAGCAAAATTCGTCTACTTTCATTTGGTGCTTCATAGTTATCCTCAAAAAACGCTTAGTTTTCGATTTATACTTGAAAAACGGAAAAGAATGCAATTTTCGTTGTGAAGCCGACACCTGCCGAGGTGGCAAATCTCAGATTCGGATTCAGCAGATCAAAAAACATATAGAACCAGTTAGAAAACTACTTCTACATTTTTGTCCTGGAAAAAACCTTTGCTTAGTGGAGTATTTGTCAATCGTTTTATCAAGGGCTTTCGGATCAGATCACTTTAAGTGAAACTAATCGTATTAGCTTATCTCCAATCAAATGTGGCCCTGATCTTCATTCAATTTGACTTCGGATTGGAAGTGAAAGAATTTGCTTTTAACATGTTTGCATGGGGGCTCTCAGTATCTTAACCCGGTCTTAACTCTTTTTCGAGAGAATCGATGTGAGCTTACTCCTTCATCTAGGTGATAAGGGCACCACTTCTTTTCTCCGTTCCTATTCTAGACCACATATCACCTAGACCTACGATAAAATAATATCATAGAACCAAAATTGTTCGAATTTTCATTTTCAATAACTTTTCTATAAAACTTTTTTTTCTAAAATAAGTTTCAAAAAATCTACAGGGTGATTTCTTGGTGAAAAGAAATCGTACAGGACGAAGGTTGAGCAGAATTAAATTTTCAGCAAACCATTAAAGTTAATGGGAAAAAGTTGCTGGGAATGTGATCCTGCACTACTTTCGTCCTGTACGATTTTTTATCACATGCCATATTAAGGAATCACCCTGTAGATTTTCATTATTGATTTTAGAGAAAAAAGTTTGAAATAAGAGTTTTTGGTAATGTAATTCCGAATAACTTTAGTTCCATGATACTTTATCGTGAGTCTAATAGTGACGGAGAAAACACACGCTCCCTTATTTTCAAGATTTTTTTTTAAAGTGCATACTCTTATATATATTTTGAAAAGGTAAAGAAAAGACAAATCTTATGGACTATAAATATACAGTGTGTTCCATTTAAAAAAATAAAGTTGGGTCCGATAACTTTTTGACCTGACCCTGTATACTAATTTCGAAGGCAGAATCGAGTTCTACGGGAAAAGTTATAGAAGAAACAGTTTTCACATTTTCCATAACTTATCTGATAGTTTAGATACGAGGGGTACCTTAAAATGCAACATTTTCAGTTCAGCCCTGTATCTTGAAAACGAAAAGGGCTATGAAAATTTTGTTAACGGCATCTTCAGTTTCATGAAAAAGTAGCACACTGTCGCGAAAACCGCAACTTTCTATCTATAAGAATAACGGAGATACCCCGCAAAAGTACCCAAGACGGGACACCCTGTACATTTATAAAAATATTTTTCCAAATGATATGAAAAAAATATTCTATAAATGGCTATTAAAAAATAGTCCATTGAAAATCGAATTCATGTCGAACACCAACTTTTTCTCAGTGTTGCCTAGCCAGAGAACATATGCCCACCGTCTATTACCACCAATTTCTTTTTCTCGGTGTTAAACGTGGTAGGGTCGTCAAATGGCCGAAAACGGAACACCGACATCAAAGGAGCCGACGAGTTTTGTCGCTTCTCTACTAGTTTGGTTTTTCTCTGGTAGCACCGTCACTTAACCTGATAACAGCGCTGCCATCCAATACTGATTCGAGGTCCTGTGACACCTTTTGAAAAGCAAGATTTGTATGTCTTTATTGTCAATTCAACCTGAAAACCGTTTTTAATTTATTTTTATTAGTTAGAATATAGAAAAAATGTGTTTTTTATACGTAGGTTTAATAGTTATTTTTATACAAAGGGCTTAAAAAATCGTTATTTTTGCACCAAGGCTTGTGAGTGTTACATTTTTAGCCAAGGTTGCAGATGGCATGCTGAGACAATAAGTTGGGCTGAAGTTAGCAAGAATTCGAGGACAAAAAAGTATATGCTACAAGTCAAGGTGTATATGAGATCAGGGGGTTGGTTTTGTGGGAGAACGCTCAGACACATGCATTTTAATTTTTTACTGCGTTTTGTTTGATGATAATTTTATGTGTACAGGGTGGACCAACAATGAGTCACGACCATCAACTTCATTTTTTCAAATGGATGTCCCTATTTTTCATTTCATTTTCGAATTCTACATCAAATTTCAAGTAATATGATGATGATAATTTTATGTATACAGGGTGGTCCAACAATAATTTCCGACCATCAACTTCATTTTTTCAAATAGAAATCCACTTTTTTATCCCTTTTTTTGAATTCTACATCAAATTTTGATTAAGTTTCATGTATCTTGTTCTTGACCTAATCCCAACAGTTATCAAGAAATTTACGATTGTTCAGAAATACAGTCCATTTGATCAAGCCGGAAATTATTTGTGGTCCACCCGGTACACATGAAATTATCATCAAAAAAACCGCAGTCAAAAATAAAAATCGACGCGACCGAGCGTTTTCCCACAAAACAAACCCCTGAATTTTAAATGACTTTTTCTACGAGCGTGCGCAAAGTAGCCACTTCGCACACTCATTCGCGTGTGCAAAGTAACCTTTTCCCGCATTCAAATGTCAACTCAATTAACTACCTATCAATTTGTTGTTTTAAACTTCGTTTCCATACCAACCAAACTGTAGATAATGCACTTTGTAATGCACAAAATAATGTTCTTGTTACTTTTCCCTTTTCAGTCAAAATCAAAATGAAACACACAATTCTTTTTTTGCGTTAAAAACGCATTCGCCAGTAACGTAAACAAACATTGATAATGACGACTTTCAATCGGCATTTGTGAGTTGTTCTTGCTTGATTTTGGTGCAAACTACTGTGTTTATCGGAAATCTTCGAAAGATTTGAGCTGAATACTGGCATCAAAAAAACCTGATCATGTATACAAACAAACGGACAAACAAATTTATAAAAGTATAAACGAATAAACGAAGACTGAAGACTGACTGATCTTAATGACACAGCTGTCTAGAGTGTGTTGTCAAATCAAAACAGTGTTGCCAATAGCAGGGAGTAAGGCGACAAAAGAGGAAATTTTATGAACAGTGATCGGACATGCCCTTGCATTTCAAATATAAAATAAATCAATTATGATTTTGATTATACCCATATTATCCAATTTCCAGCTGCCGCCACAAACTGTTCTTTCAATATAAATATATTGTTAAGCATAAATAATCATTATTCTCAAGTTCTATGTTTTTAAGTGCGTTCAAATAATATATTATCTAAAGTTTTTCGTGTCTAATCTGTGGACGCTCGTAGAAAAAATATTGTTCCTAACAAGTTCGCAAAGTGTCTTTCCCGCCCTTAAAGCATATCCGAACTCCGCTTCGCGTCGTTCGTCTAACTGCTTTTGCGTGCGGGAAAGCATCACTTTGCGAACTTGTTAGGAAAATAACTATTGTTCCAACCTTTGCGGTCGCTCGGTCTCACTGTATGAACAAGTGTTTCAAAAACCCTTACGCTTTTCTATGATTATCTTGAATCTTGATTTTCAACTACCAATCGAAAAAACGTCTTCAATTATTCGTATTCAGGCAACTTAGCTTCAAAAGCACGAAACAGGTCTTTGGTCGGTCCAAACGCGATGCTCAAGTATCAAGCGGGTACTGCAGACTGCATGTGCAATAAAAACTTAATTCAATTTTGATTAAATGTGATTTTGCCAAATTTCTTTTCTGTTTTGGTCTCCCATTGCATTGTGCAAAGTGACAAGCGGGGAAGTATGGGCATAGGCATAGAAGTTATACTGAAGAAACATACAATCAAAATAATGATATCTGTTATACAAGTTTCAGTACAACTCAATTAACAAAAAATAACAACCACAGCTCTACGGGCCAAATGTAAGTATCATTCACATAGGGCAAGGTAGAGGTAAGGTAGAAGTGAAGTATAGAATTGGTGCATTTACCGCTGTCGTTCACATTAATCATTTGTGGGGTATCGTTTTGTGGTACGCATGCGCACGTCGTTTCCTTCAAACCAGATCTGAATCTGATTGGCTCCGGTAAGAATTTGCCACACGCTTGCTCCAAAAAGTTTGGAGCTTGGTATCTTTTACCTTGCCACTACTTCGTCACTACCACCTTAAAGCAACCTTAATTCTATGTGAACAGCGCGTATGAAATGTACGCGTCAAATATTCTTAATTCATAATTCACTTCTACCTTACCCTATAATATATCAATACAATTTTGAAGTATTTAGGGAATTTATATTTGGATTTCCAAATAAAATAATTTGTGAGAAAGAGAGGCTTTTTTCTACACCTCACGATTACTACATATTTAGAAAGACATTTTTTTTCTGATCAAGAAAATATAGCACACATGCCCTTTCTATTCAATAGTTCGGAGGAAATTGGTATAAATCTGGTTAAAATTGTGATTTACAGGCGTGTTTTATCTACAATAACTTTCATAGTTCTTGTTCTGAATATTTACTAAAATATAGAAGATTTTATGGTTTGTATATACATCATTTTAATGAATTACTCAAATCAAGAAGGATACACATTTATTTATTTTCACCAACTAAGTGTAAAGGAACAGTATTCACGTATAACATTTGACAATTCGAGTGCAACCCTGACAATTATTGGAAACAAATGAATAAACTCGAGTATCTTCAAAATTCTAAAAAATTACAATGTCAATCATATTTATACCAATTTGAGCTCAACTAGTGGATAGAAAGGTCATGTATGCTATATTTTAGTGATCAGAAAAAAGACGCCTTTCTAAATATGTAATGATATATAGGGTGTGCCATTTAAAAAAACTAAGTTATGTCAATCATTTTGACATTTGACAGTTGAGAAAATATTTGACTCAATAGCACAAAACTTTACGAAAAACCCTACAATTCCTTATTTTGGTCGACCTCTTAGCTCAAAAAATAAATATTTTACGGCCCTTTAAAAGTGTGACAAATTAAATTGAAAGCACTACTACAATCCTCCCTGTTATTTGATGCATGTAATCTTGGGTGTACCTTTCATAAAAACTCTGTGAAGTAATTTTTTCGTGTAAAGGGGCGCTTGATGTTGATGTTGTGTGCTCCGTATGTGGACTATGAAATGTATAAGAGGTTGAATCAAACCAAAAAAAAAAAAATTGTACATTATTATACACGGTATCCACGAACAATTGTAAAAAAATGACAGTGGTGACTCTCCATGAAAAAATTTATTTTTTGTTTGTATGAACATAGGTCCGAAATGGTTTTTTTTATTTTTTATTATTTAAGTACAGCGCTGCCCGTTCCCGATGCAGAAATTTGTAGATTTTTCGGAAACGGTTGCCTCTAGCGTTGTTGAGAAAGTGTATCTCTCTTTACAAAAAAGATGTGAAAATAAGATTTAATTATAAAAAATCTCAGAGGTTTGCAGTCAAAAAAGTCAAGGCAAATTAAATGAAATAATAATAGTGTACGTAGTGCCCTCTTACCGCTACGTAAAAGTTAGCACCAAATCATAACTTTTCACCACAAAACCCCCCGACCACCGTACCTGATTGTGTGGAAATATATTGAAAAAAATCGAAAATAAAATTTTCGAACGTATGTTAATATGAAAAAAAAAATGTTTTGTTTGATTATTTAGAGAAAAAATAGTACGCCCCGTGCCCCTGTGTAGCTCCCAGTAACAAAATACACGCCATTAACAACGTCAGTACAAACACTACAAAACCTACCTGCAATCTTCTTTAAACGCCTACCCAAGTCTAATTTTTAATTTCTAAAATATAAACTTCTGTAGGCATAAATATCTTGGACTATTTGAAGGTTTTGGACCGACCAAAAACCTGTTGTGATTTTAAACATCAGTTGCTACATACGTGTTGAAGACGTTTGTTTCTTTTTTTGCATTTAGACCCACCTATAAAAACACATTTTTTTTAAAAGTATTGTTTAACCAATAAATATAATATAAAACACGGTAACATATTGGTAACAATGACATAAATCCCCCTTTTCAAGAGGTGTTTCATTTTGCTCAAAAAGAATAATAAAATTATATCGATAGGTAGGAAAATTCAAAATAACATATTATAATGTCCCTTTGCACAATGGATTCGATTAGAAACGTCCGTACAGAATGCCCATTGCAATCAGATGTACGTTTTGTCTTAATCGAGCGGGCAAAACCTACATCGTATTAGCAACAGCCAATGGGCGCCCGACTTTAAGCGCCTATTGCTAATCCGTTGTGGGTTTTGCATATATGCAGCCCGGTATAGCCCTGTTTCCCCTTCGGAAAAGAACACAAGACAGTGAGTACCCTGACTAGTCACTTCTACAGTTTATCCTCCCTCGGATTCTTGTACCCCTTGCCCTCACCTCAGACGACGACCAGCTTACATGCTCTCTCACGCAAGAACTGATTCTCAAGCTCCGCTGCTGTCCGGGAATCGCTCGAGAAATACTTTTGATACTGCCCCTGTGAATTTGAATACATATGTCAAAAACGATAGACTAGAACTAGATTTGTTCTGATTCGCGAAAGATAACGTGTTCTTGAGTTTAAGTTAAAAAAACCTATAAGAGAGAATGCCAACAATTTTCCGTTTTATTTTCTGCGAGCAGCTGTCAAGTCGAATAAAGTGCGTCACCAGTCACAAATAATATGATAAAAAAATATTGAAAAAAAAATGAAATTATCACAAAAAAAAAAAAAAACCTGTGCAAATGCTCAAAATTGCCACCGCGGTTCGGGTCTTTGGCATGGCACTCCTATCTTTTTGACACTTTCATGTTAACTGGGGCTGTTTCAAAAGTAGTTCTCGGAGAATTCCTGAAGTCTCCATAACTCTTCTATTTCAAAATATTTCAACGGGGAAAATTTCGAAAAAATATCAATTTTTTGTTTTTACAGTTAGTACAGTGAATCCGTGCTTAAAATGGGGTCATCTGAGAATGTCGGGAAATACGCAAAAATCTGTTTTTTTTTTCAAACGTCAGTAAAACGAACATTGTTCGACTGAGTATCGGCCGCAAAATTTTACTTTTCCTCCGCCGGAGGAAAAAGTAACCATGTCATGAAAAGTATCACTTTTCCTTCATATAAAATAATATACCATTATCTAGTGAAGGGAGTCCTTGATAGCTTAACTACTTCTTTTTTCCGTTCTTATTTTAGACTTACGATAAAATATCATGGAACCAAAATTATTCGAATTGTCATCCTGAATAACTTTTCTATTTTTTTTTTTTCCTAAATCAGTGAAAAAATCTACAGGGTGAGTCCATGGTGGAACGAAATCGTACAGGACGGTAGTTGTGCAGAATTAAACTCCCAGAAACCATCAAAATAAATGGAAAAAAGTTGCTGGGAATATAATTCTTCACTATTTTCGTCCTGTACGTTTTTTTCTCATATTCCATATAAAAGTTTGGAATACAAGTTTTTGGGAATGTAATTCTGAACAAATTTGGATCTATGATATTTTATCGTAAGTCTTATAGGAACGGAGAAAACACACGCGTCCTTATTTTCAAGATGGCGTGTAAGCTCACCTTCGATTTTCCCGAAAACTCAGAGTTAACCTATTGAATACCCCCTCCACACGTTGAATTTTTTTTTTGCGTATTTCCCAAAATTCTTAGGAAAAGCACGGATTTACTGTACTAAGAACCGTTGCGCCGCTTTGCGACGAACCTAGAAACTTGAAGTATATTTCCAGCATTTTCTCTTGGCCACATAACTATTCAGATTTTTCTCCTGGGTCTCTACGATGAATAGTTTACGAGAAATGGCACCCTGACGCTGAAAATTAATCATCCTGTACAACTGACTACCTTTGAACAAGTTTTGCGAAAAGTAAAGAGAGTGAGATCTCAATTATCTATGTTTTGGAATGTAATACGTGAATATCGATTTTCAGTGTTGCATCATGTTATTATTGAAAATTTGAGACAGAAAATCTGGAGAAAGGGCTTCTAAGATTTATGACAAACGAGCAGTTAGGTATTTCCCTCTCCCTTCATGTTCACCATGGCATCATTGACCCACACAATACTTGTTCGTTAATGATTCTGGTCGTTCAATGTTCGAAGAGAATATCTGACTTGCAATAGTGTTAATTTCCTTCATAAGAAAACCACGGTGAATCAGACTATTGCGCCCGTGCACTGAACCGATCTCTATCGTATATTCACTTGAAAATCTTATCAACTCTCCAAATATACCTAGATTTTCTCCAACGACATAAAAAAATCGAGGAATGGACTGTGAAATCTTTTTTTGTCAAGTCATTGTATTGCTTTCAATTTTTCCAAACTAGGTTTTTCTCAGGGTGTACTAACATATTTCTTGAATTTACAGATATGAATCCGGATGGGCCAGAAATATATCTAGAATTCATACTGAAAATGTGCTGTAGACAAAATTTACCAAAAAATACTGACATTTCCAGTGAAGATCTTAAAGACATTCAATTATCTGCCGACAATGCTCTTTATGCTCTGACCACGTCAGTTCCAGAACTAGAGCCAATCTTATGGGAACTTCTTTCAAAATGTTTCCTTAATACAATTTACGATGATGCCATTATAATTCTCCTCCGATGCTTAACTTACCTAGCTTCAAAAAAACAGTCACCCCAAAGCTGTGAAGCGTGTTTTGTCAGGTGTATGGTACTGCTATCAAATCCTTTACCGTTATTACGTGGTACGTTTATTCTCAATTTTTTGAGAAATATCGCCCCATGCGATGTGGGCACTTATAAATCAGTATGGGATTTGAAAATACCACATTTATCAAAGTATTTGGATCAAAACTATGATGGATTTCATCAACCTGAGTGGCAGGATTTACTGTTTGATTTTCTAAATCTGATATTTGAGGTTGTGAATAATGGGGCGATCAATGAGATTTTACTGGCCAAAGCTCATAATCAGTTGGAGTTGTACAATAACAGGTGAGTTATATCTTTCATAATCTATTCTCAACAGTATGGTCAATGTTAATCAAAATATTAAGTCTTGATTCTATGAAATTCTAATCAAGATTAAAAAAAAACAATATATTGCGCAATGATTTAGATGATCCACAAATTTGTATTATTAAGAGCCGATATTTCGATGTCCATTTAAGATTAAGGTACACTTAAAGGTTATTTTGGACCTTGAATCTGTCTCCCGTGAGTGCCGTGTTTCAATTACCACACGCACATTAGATCCTTAGTTAAATAAAAGGAGTGGCGCAATTGAAAAACGTCACTTTCGGTGGCCAATTTTAAAATTCACATGAACTTTAAGAACTCCTTAGCTAAAATGTCACTTACGGTGACATTGAAATATCGACCCTAACCTAATCTAGTTTTATTGTTGTTTAAAAAAAATACTTCGTAATAGTAATCTATAGCAAATGCCAAACAACTTTCGATCTACGTCATAATTGCCACCAAGCACGTTGTTATGAAGTTTGCTGGTGGCCAAATTTGGTCATCTGCAAATCACATAATATCTCGCTTGGTGGCAATTATGACGTGAATCGAAAGTTGTTAGGCATTTGCTGTATGGTGCCAGTGCATTATGTTGAAATTAAGTCACGCGAAGTATAAACATTCTCAAGTGACTTGGGAAACATAATGGACCGGGAGATATCGACCATTGGGTAACGTTCAATGCCCGTCTGCTAAGCTGGGGTAGCGTATATTTCAATATTTAAAGTCGATCAATGCAATAAAATTGTTCCTTCCCCGTGTACCAACTCCAAGAGTAATAATTGAAATTGTAAAAACAACGATCGATGCCCATCTGCCGTTGTGATTGTATGATTCTATACTGAAAAAAAACCATCGGTAACTCATCGGCAGACAGTTTCGAGTGATAGTTTGCGCAGGACCTTACTATGAAACCGTTATGAAAAATGATGAAAAAAAAACGATTGATGCCCTTCTGCCGGAACAAAGGTAGGTTTAAAAGCTCAAAGGAAACCTTGAAAATCCATCGGCAGACATATATAGGACATATACTTGAGAATTAATGGGAATTTTCTATAGTAATATTTTCGTGACAATATATGACATTGGCAGACGGACATTTCTCATTTCATTTGACATGAATAAATAACAAACAACAAATTCGCAATAATTATAAAGAACACTGTGGGCCAAATTGAGTTAGAACATATTTTGATCCTCAATAACTTCTTTGTTCGTTTATGGATAATATCAATATTTTAGAACCATAATCTAAGAAACGATGTGTTTTTCTGTAAGATGGTGCGCTTGTCGGCATTTAAACTTATTCACTTCATTTTGATCAAAGTTTCTTGGAATTCCATAGCAACGGGGATCGTTTGTTCAAAATAAAAAAAAAACTTGAGATTTTAGTGTTTGCCTGTTTGATTTTAGATAAGTAGACATGGTTCTGTCTTTGAAAGATAAAATCTCGATTAAACGATTGATGGAAAAGAATATGTGTGCACGAGAATGTCGTGGTCCCTCCAAATTAGCGAGTAAAATGTAACGAAATTTATTCAACGAAAAAAAAATATATTTTTTTTCCAACTTAAAAATTCTAAAATGTCAAAAAATCGACAAAACTCCAATAAACAACTCACGTTGCTATGAAATTTCAAGAAAATTTGACCAAAATGAAGTGAAATATTTTTAATCCCGACAAGCACCAGCATACAGAAAAAAGCATCGTTTTCAGGTTATGGTTCTAGAATATTGATATTTCCAGGATACCTTTTCCCACTAATACCCTTCTCAAAAAATATATCAGTTGGTCTGTCAGTACCGCAGTTCGTTTTCGCAACAAGCTTAAATGCAGCAATTTCATAAAAACGGTCCAAGACCGGTCCTGGCAAAGATTCGAAAGCTCAATTCTAGGGTTACATTGAGAACATATTGATGATTAATATCATATCCAAAAATCATCAAAATCCATAAACAAATAAAAAAGTTATCAAGCGTGAAATTATATTCTAACTTGATTTGGCCCACAGTGTATGATGAAAAGAAGAATATATCTCCTATATGTCTGCCGAGGGATTTTAAAGGTTTCCTTTGAGCTTTCAAACCTACCTTTGATTCGGCAGACGGTCATCAATCGTTTTTTTATCATCATTTTTCACAACAATTTCATAGTAAGGTCCTGCAGAACCTATCACTCGAAACTGTCTGCCGATGAGTTACCGATGGATCTTTTTTAGTACACAACATAAAATCACAACGGCAGATGGGCATCGATCGTTATTTTTTTCAATTTTTTAGTAAAATTTTAATTATTGATCTTGGGGTTGGTACACGGGGGAATTTTTTTTTATAGTATTTGATCGACTCCAAATATTGAAATATACAATACCCCAGCTCGGCAGACGGGCATTGAACGTTTCCCAAAAATGGTCGTTATCTCTCGGTCCATAATGCACGAGTGGCGTACAATGTTTTATCCAACAAATGAAAAAAATCGTTTTCTTTTATAAGTTAATTTTTGAATATAATTTTCAGTGTCAAAATGACTAGACAGTGACATGTTGCCACGGAAACATGATAGGTTGTTTGTTTGTTTGTCACGGGAAAGTGAGTTATAATCCATAACTCACTAGTAAATAGTGAGTTATGGATTATAACACACTAGTTTGTTATTTGACACTTTTCTTGTCTAAAATGAAATCAATAATGACGCCTATAACTACCATGTGTTGGATAAAACTTATTTTTGATGTCAGTTAACATAACATAAAGAGACCATTTTACAGAATGGATCATTTAAAGTATTGAGCAATTAATTATTCCTCCAGTTTCTTATTGTTCAATAAACCGGGAGCCAAGGCCCATTTTGTCGTCAATAACAAGCTCTTTTTTTATAGCAGCTTTATTTACCCAAGACGCCCATCTTTTCCTCTGCGACAATTCTGAAAACAGGTAGCTAACAGAGTGCACAGGTGTAAAACATTACTCATTTTTATACAGTTCTCTTCATCTTTTGGGGATAGGACTGGGTAAAACCTACAACTTTATTTGAAGGATAATGTGAGAATCTAATTATATCAATATTTACCAAGCTTCTATAAAAAATTTGACTGGTTATTATTCACTTTCATGACCTTGTAGATGCTACAAGTTTGCGGGTGGAGGTTTGCGAAACAAATGCTACTTCGGATTACTTATAAAATTGTCTCAACATTTAGCTGAAGTGAACTGTTATTAATGGAAGTGTTAACAGTTTTGAAAATCTTCACACAGGAAAAAGTTGTACGTCTTGGTAAAATAAAGCTTCTGTCGAAAAAAATGTTTGTTATTATTGATTTGGAAAAATGTGCCTAATACTGCCTAGACGATTCACTCTAAAAAGTTTTGGATATAATCATGATCCATGCCTGTTGCGATAAAGAATCGCTTTATTCGCCCGCATTGCATGTCAAAATAATACGACTAGGCTCAACAAATACCTGTCAAATCTCAAATTCTGTATTCTAGTTTTTGCTATAGCAATACCTTTGTTATGGGTCAAGAAAATGTAAATATTTTGGAAACGATTGGAGATAGAGACATGAAAGTAGTATACCTTTTTTGCTCATAAATGATCGGCCAAGGAATGTAATTAAAAAAAATTATGACTGGATACGAAAGTTACGTCAACTTTTTCCTCAAAAATGTGTTCACATTTTTGCCTTCTCAAGAAACCTCTGTCTACCAGTTTTCACATTAACACGTCAAAAACTGTAAAAGTTATATGGGAAAACAGAAAACATTTCTTGCCCCCATTAAATAATGAGATTTGACCGGTAGTTGTTGAGCTCAACCGTAATATTTTGGCTCAGAATATATGCAATTGTACCATGGTCCATTAAATTTGAAACATCCTGTACACACTATGTTACTTTCTAAAATGAAATAATTCGAAAACGTCTTGTCGAAAGATAGCCAAACTAGACAGGCTTATTCACGTTATTCCACACGAAACATTATGGCTGAAGTATCTGATTTTTAAGAAGTTTTTTTTAAAGAAGGGTGTTTTCGTGGCGTAGGGACAAAAAGGGAAATGAGAAAAGTTAGCACCAGGTGGGATTTGGTTTTGACAAAGAAACTTCCCTTACATTTTTTTTTTAATTTTCAGGTTATGCAGTGTGTCTCCAAAACACGAAACGTATCAAATTGTTTTTTTTTTAATGGAACCCTCTGTATATTGATCGATATTTCAATACTCGCTTATCGCTTTTTAAAAATGGCATTTTGGCACCTTTGACATGCTATAAAACTCAAAGTATTCAAGTTGGAGAAAAATGTGTCAGCAGCACTTTCCTGTCTTAACTTTTCAAGGGCTATTATGTCATTTTAATAGAAGGTACTGTCAACTTTCAACTTTTTCGACATATTTCGACGTTTTTTTCAGAAGAACAAATTTAATGTCCTTGGATAGATCTTCAAAAGTTAAGATCAGAAAGTGCAGACCGTTTTTCTCTATCTTGAACCGTTTGAGTTTTGTAGCATGTCAAAGGTGCGAAAATGCCATTTTTAACACGCGAACTCGATAACGGTTGAACTCAAGAACATTGGTTGTATCAAAATTTTTATTCAAAATTGAAGAAAGAATGGAAATATCTATTGATATACAGGAGATTCCATCTAAAAAATACAACTTTGATACGTTTCGTGTTTTGTGTTTTATAACATGAAAATATTTTTTAAATGTTTCTTTGACGGGCTCCTATCCATCCAGAAAAAAAAACTTCTTCATAATCAGATACTTCAGACATAATGTCTCGTGTCGAATAATGTGAATAACCCTGTATATTTCTCAAAAGTGGAGAATAAGGAGATATAAAATGGCGTGTTTTTTTTCCACCAGACATTCACTAGGTGAAAACATGATGCCACCAAAGCGTTTTTTTATTCGTGGTGGAAGTGTGATGGCCTACCACACCACGTTTTCAAATTACTGGTGGATTTCATTTGGTGAAAATCTGATACCACCAAGTCCCACCAAAGATTTTATGTGATTACTTTGGTTGATTTATGTTTATAGAGCACAATATAATCCGAAAAACATTCTATTGTCAATAATTGACACAATTATAATATAATAAACATAAACATGATGATTTACTTTGAAGAGCCGAGTTGTTGGGTTGGCAAGTTCTTAAAAAGTTCGTCTTTGCTATTATTGGGCGTCGTGAAATTGTTTTTCTGTGTCGTGATTCGTTATATTCAGAATGTTCGGGAGTCAAATTGCTATTCTCGTAATTATTTTCGTGCTCAATTTATTCAGGATTTTCGGAAAAGTTTTTTTTTTCATTGGAGTTGGTTTTTGAAACTGGTTGGGAAGTTGATGAGAATTGTTTATTTGAGAAAAATCATAAGGAAATCCAGTTGTTTGGGTATGGAGGATATGCAGGTTTATCAGAATCACCTCGTTTAAAAAAAAATACAGTGCTTTTCTTCATTGTCCTCCCCCTTTTATTTTTTGAACGGCTCAACTTAGAGACTTCAAATTCTAGGTGATGAAATACAAGCATGTTTACTATGTTTTGACATAAAATTGACTTATGAAAAATTCAAGATGGCGGCTGGGCGCCATCTTGGAATGTTTTTTCAAATACAAATAAGGGTCATGTGACACCTCATTTTGGAGGTCCTGATGAGTACTCTATAACCCTAGAATATTGAATCGATATCTTCAAGTACTACAAAATGACGGTACATTTAATAACTACATTAATGCATACACTATACACTTATAACTTGAATAATACATTTTAGATTAACTTTGATAATACATTCAGATCAATTCAAAAGATTTTGGAAATGGGTGCTTTGAACTTCTTGTCATAAAAACAGCCTTTCCAAAATTTCTTTTAACATTTTAAAAAGTGTATGTATCAATGTAGTAATTAAATGTTCCGCCATTTTGTAGTACTTGAAGATATCGATTCAATATTCCAGGGTTATAAAGTAATCATCAGCACCTTCAAAATGAGGTGTCATATTATGACTATTCCTATTTAAAAAAACATTCCAAGATGGCGCTCAAATAAATGTATTTCTCTTCAATATTCAAGGGGTGTGTAGCCTTTTTTTCATCGCTATTACTACTTGTCGTTGAATAATCGAACGATTTCCCTTGATCTTTTACACTAACCCCCATATGCACCGTAGAAATCTAATCCGGATGAAGTCTTTATCGCGATTATCGTCCATACCACCTGATAGAAAATAATCGCGATGAAGTCTTCATCCGGATTAGATTTCTACGGTGCATATGGGGGTAATAGAATAGACGGTAATAAGTGCTTCAAAGTGACGGTTGTTGTCATTTTCCAGTTGCAAATGATTTATTTGTGCTCGAGAAAAGGATTGAGTGTGGCAATTATACCAAAAAAGTGCTGTGTTTGTGGAGCTTTTTCATGGATGGTTCTAATGTGTCAAGATAACATTACATAAATATAAACAAAAACAGAATGTTATCGACTCAAACAAATCGTGTACGTTCGGGGCGCTATGCTTATTTTAGTGGTTCAATGTTCTAAGGTGGGAATCAACATAAAATTTAGGTGGAAAAAAAAACACGCCCAAACTCCAATAGGCCATTTCAGAAACCTGTCAACATAACGTCAAAATTGACAGCTTGTACCGTTAACCATAATACATATATTTTACAAGAAATTCAATTAAAATCTTATGAAGACATCAAGAAAAAAAGGCTAATAATGTAAATATAACTTTCTTTAGCTCTGATCCTAATAATATGGTTTACAATTTTGCAACTTCCACAGTATCTACAAAACCCGGCCATCAAATTTAAAAAGCATCATTCAAATATTTATTAGCTTTTAACTGCCTATGCAGTATAATAGCTTGTGGTAAGCACCACATAACTAATTATGTCCATGTGAGTTATTTTTGGAAAGCCCTGAGGGCTTGCATCAAAGTCTGGATCACTTTAACTAAAAAGGTCTATGTATGTTGTTTACAAACGAAATTTTGTGTATGTATTAAATTAAATCTCCTAAGCTTCCAGCCTCTAGCTTCGCGAGATAATCACTCATTTCACCGCTTTTCAGGATCAGAATCTCAACAAAACCATATTGCGCACTTGGCATTTCGAAAAATGTCTCAGAAAGTGAAGGAAAAAAGTGACAATTAGACGTTAATGTTTGTCTACGGTACAATCAGCTGACTTTTAGGTTATGTTCTGAAATGGCTTATAATATTTATACATGCAGGTTTTTCAAACTCAAGTCGGTACCTTTGGAGCACAAACTGGTTAAATGGACAAACTAGTAGAACGTTTTCCGCCTATCACGACGGTGAAAACGGAACAAAAAACGAACATCGCATTCAGAAGCTATGTCCCATTTGAAAAAATGGATTTAATTGTTCATAGATCCGATAACAACAAAGTTAGCAATAATAGTGCTGACTCAAGTTTGAAAACCTTGTATAGGGCATTTGGGGCCGATATTTCAATGTCCATTTAAGATTAAGGTACACTTAAAGGTTATTTTAGACCTTGAATTTGTGTGCCGTGAGTGCCGTGTTTTGATTGCGACACTTAAATTAGATCCTTAGCTAAATGAAAGGAGTGGCGCAATTGAAAAACGGCACTTTCGGTGGCAAATTATAATATTATTATTATTATTATACCTTAGCTAAAATGTCACTCGAGGTTACATTGAAATTTCGGCCCTTAGACCATCAGATGATGACATATTTTGCTGACAGAATTTCTCTTCGCTGGGATTTCAACATCTGAACATAATAGGATTGTTGAGATTGTGTGCTAGGCATTCTGAAAATTACCTTTTCTTCTGCAGAAAAAAATTGGTTATTTTTGAAAATCTCTCGTGCATGACATTCCAACACATAAAAATAATATAACAATCTATGGATACAAAAACAGTGCCATAAGGTTTGCACGAACTTAGATTACTGAAGAAATAATGGCGCCATCTTATAAAAGAATACTCCGGTTGCTGATGCATGTTTCGCTTATGGCAATCAACAGAATTGATTATGATATCATTAAGAACCTGTCAAAAATTTCCCATAAGCCGGTCAACTGTTGAGAATAATAAATAGCCGGTCGGACAATATTGCGAAGAGATTTTCGGTATGCCTGTAAATTTTCATTTTTTGAGCTCAGCAATCATTTTATTTTCAGTGGTTAAAATCCCAGCAACGAGAAAATCAGTCAGCAAAATATGTTATTTTCTGACGGTCGAAGGAGTATAAATCACAGCAAAATCGCCGTTATTAATGACATTGGGAATAAAAACTATTTGATCTTGGAAATGAGACCAAATTACCTTTAATATTTTGAGTATTTGTTAATCGCTCAAAAGCCATAAAAAACTATTCTTTGGTATCATGGATGCAAAGGTGATCAGACAACCTTTTTTTCAGAATTGTTGCTATTCTCGACAAGGCAGAAATCCAAACTAAACTGACAGAAAAACGCTTTCTCATGAAATTCATTGCTATAATCTTATGCAATTTAAAATCTAAAGAAGCTGTGCTTCAAACATTGGACAATTTACTGGCAAATGTCAGACTAACGGACTATACTGAGCTACACGCCTGTGCAGAAGCAGTGGGAATAATCTCACGACAACATTTACATCTTGTTTTGGAGAAACTTGCTCTCATTAGAAAAGAAATGTTGACTAAAAAATCAACAAAACTGTTCTTATTTATTAAGAACCAAACACACGAACTGGGAATTGAAAGATTGAGGTATGTAATCATCTACAGTTATGCTGAAGTGTGTAATGAGGCACCAAGTGAGCAACTACTCAGGGTAGTGGAGAGTGAAATTTTGGAATTTGTTCTGAATGAGTTGGCAATTTCCAAGGAATTTGCTATAAAAAGAGTTTGCCTCAGGGCTATCCACTGCATTGCGGATGCAATGCATCCAAACCGTAATAAACTGCATATACGAATGACCGATCGGGAAAAAGTGATCGATACGGTTTTCAAACAGATGCATTTGCATAATGGTCCCGACTATATTGAACTTTTTCCCTTAATTATACCAGCAATGACAGCTCTTATAAAACTTGCTCTGCCCGTAGAATCAGAAGAGCGTCAACGTTTAATGAAATTGTTTTTTGATAATGTCTATAATGCTTCTGCAATTTACTGTAAAATCAACCCAAATAAACCAGACAACTACTATGGCGATCTTAAACTAGTTCCGTACGTGACAAGAAGTTTCACGGAACTAAATTCGTTCATTAAGGAACTGTTGATACAAAACTTGTCTCCGGCTACTTTGGATGAGATTGTAACACTTTTGGAGTTTTGGCTGGGGAAAAAGAAACAAGAACAGCGCCTACCTGCGATCGAGACTTTGAGGCTGGTGCTGCAAACATTTCTGGATAATATGAGGTTTGCCCATGAACTGCCAAGTACTTTTTGCCAGACTGGTGCACTGCTGTCAAGAATAATTCCAAGATGTACTGATCCAAACAAAAATATTAGAAAGGTAGGTTTATCACACAGTTTCTAGGGTATTTTATATTTTTAACTTTGACTCAGCATTAACAAAACTTCGAAGAAACTGAAACCTTCAGGAATTTAGTTCTTTAAAATGATAAGATGATTTTTCAGTATCTCATTTTTGCGATAGTGTGAAAAATTGTACTCGCCAATTCACGATAAGAATGAAGTTGGGGCAAAAGTTTTTTTTTTTGTATTTCCTGGATGGTCCTTTTCCTCTTTCGAAGAATTTGGAGATAACATAAGAACGCCTCTTTGTGGAAAAGCTTGAGTCCACCCTTTGTCGAACCAAACCCATGGACTTCAAAGAAACTTCGAGTACTTATTGGGCTC
This sequence comes from Orchestes rusci, assembly GCA_958502075.1. NCBI lineage: Eukaryota > Metazoa > Arthropoda > Insecta > Coleoptera > Curculionidae > Orchestes > Orchestes rusci. The sequence goes on from OY293304.1 coordinate 73,300,789, forward strand.
CTTCTGTCGAGAATTTTAACTTCAACAAGAGTGATCTTGTCTCATTAAATTATAAAAAAAAACATTCGACAAAATACTGGACCTTTGTACAAAACATCCGCAAGAGACATACCTTCATACTCGCTGGTTTCTGATATTGGAATCCTCTACATTCACAGATTTATAACTAAATACTTCACTTTTTTCAAGTTTCAATTCAAAAAAATAAAATCACACATCAATAGGACCGCGATGAAAAGAATATTATGGATAAGTCAATCAAACAAAACTACATCTACTACCTGCATGAAGAAAGTAGCAGGAAAAAACGTACTATACTCTGTATATTTTCGTCTTTGATTATGAAAGCCTAAAATGAAGTTGCCTTACCCAATACTCAAATCTTCTAATTAGCCCAGCCCTTTTGTCGAAATATTTGTTTTGGTGTTATAATAAAACACCAAAAAGTCTCATCGTAAAATATCGAAGGTTAAATGTGACGAAAATCAGTTTTGTCCAAAAATATCGGATGCTGTGTATCTGACGACTTTGGAGTTTATTACAAAATTTGTATAGAACGGCATTCTCCACAAGTACACATTTTTTTCGTTCGATCAACACTTTTCAAGATATAGCGCGAATTGTGGGCAGCGCAAATTCTTTAAAAATATACAGTATGACCGGCGATGGGTTATTCAATAGGACAAATGGAACAAAAATTACATATCATAAAAATGTTTGCTTGCTAAAAAAAATGTAAGTGGGAAAAAAATAAGTTGATTTATTCTACTGATTCCAGGTTTATTTGCCACACAATTTCAAGTAATTCAGGGTACGTTTCAGAAGATCTTATCGGAAAGATAGAAGAACGCTATTGATGAAGAGATCTATTATGATATAGTCTAGTCAACTAGTTCATTTCATTTTAAACTGGCAACAATTCGACATTTGATTGGAAAAATACCGGTTCTATTTATAATAGGTACGTACTCAAAAATTTTGAGTGGTATGACGCGAACTATTATAGATCCGATGAGTTTTGCTACTCTATTTGAGACCGAGCGTCCGAAACGCAGAACGTGCTCTTATAATAATGTGTATCCAAACATACACTTTTATTTTTTTTTAATAATTCTTTGACTTACATTCCTTCTACTATTGCGGTTACTAGCCTCACCTAGTAATTGATATTTTATAGTGTTTATGTTTTCAAATTTTATTATTCTTGTGATGAAGTAGATATTGAGATACATCAAAAAAAGTTCAAACTATAACGGCACACATTCATATCAAACCAACTCAACTAACACCATTTTGTGAAACAATTAATATAAAGTGTGTACTGATCTTATTTACGAAAAAATAAAAATAATTAAAAACAGTTTCATTTTTTTCTTATAGGTGGCAGTTGACTGTGTCTCGCTGGTATTATGTATCGCAGCCCGCTATGAAGGTCACATGCGAGACCACGATAAACTTCTCAGTAACAGCCTACAGAACATTCAACAAAATATCGAATCCGATGATCCAAAGTTACTATTTAATATTACATCCGATTTGGCACATGTTATATGCGTAAATCTTCCACATTTTCAACTAATTCACTATGTTGATGGATTAATGGCTGGATTATTAGATTTCGAATCTTCCAGTTCGAATGGCACCAGTGTCATTCTCAACATAACATTGAAAAATAAAGGAAATGAACTGCAAAACCACGTAGCTCAACTAACCGAAAAGCTTTTGAGTCAAATGGAAGTAATACAGTGTTCCCGAACAAAATCATCTACTTTAAGAGCAGTCCTTAGTTTGGCAGGTCATCACCCCAGAACTGTTGGAAGTATTTTATTAATGCAGCCTCTGCCATACGACAGGTATGTTTTTGAATTTTGTACCCCCTGGTACATCCGTACAAGAGATGTTTTTCTGGAACACCGAGTAAAACCGCTGTACCACTCAATCATGGATGCAAAATATAAAATGAAATACAAAATCGCAACGCACAAAAATCTAATACTCCAAAACTTACACAACACAAAAATCAGGAAAATTAAACACTCAGCATTTTCAAAAAAAACCAGATTCAGAAGCGTTTGGTCCCACGTGATCGAAAACTTCTATATGATCCCAAAACTTGATTATAAACCTCCACCCCCGCCTTTTCCTAATTTTCTCCTCGAAAATTAGGAATCTGACAACCTTGCCCACTATCGGAGACTTTTTCCCCACTTTTTCATCTAACACCCACTGATTATCAACCAACTCCGGCAACATTGCCTCCCACCTTCTCTCCCACTCCACTCCCTCTCCTTTTTCATAAATATCCTACATTATCCCATAGCCGGCAACACCGGTTTCCCACCTTCGCTCCCACTCCTCTTTCCTCCTATTTCTGTTAATACCACACAAATCCCAACAACCGGCACTGCCGTTCCCCACCTATACCTTTTAGTGAGTTTACTCACAGCGATCATCAAAAGTCCCACTTTATACCTTATTACCGGTACTATTCCGGCCCCCCTTTTTTTTGTTTTTTTTTTCTTTTTCTCCTACGCAAAACATGAGTCAATGCACTTACTACTAGGGAAAAAGTGCCCTAAAGGCACTATACCCCAAAACAGCTTAATATTCTCGACTTGAAAATCAAATCTTGAGTATGCAGTTATGAACTTGGCATTTCAAATGTTAGTGGTTTCTTGTGATCAACATCATAGAAAATTAATAACATTCCAGAACTATTGACTCTTCACGTGGATTTTCTTTATCATTTTCAGTGTCATTTGTGATTGTTGGGCAGTCCTATCTAGCGAACAAACCCTGGTGTTGGATCTGGTTGACCAAATTAAAAAATTGATCAAAACAACCCCATTGTACGAGATGCAAGGAAATACCGACATTAAAGTAGCCAGTCTATCACCTCTTCAGTCAATGTGCGCTTTTCACGAGTTGTTCAAAAATACTCAGTTAAAGTCTATTTGTCTTGAACAATTCCCAGAAATATTTTCCCTGTTATTGATTTGCTTGGCTTCTTACATGGGTTCCACTGCTCCTGCAATGAGAGGTTTGGGTGACAAGAAAGAGAAATTTGGGTTTATATTGAATCGAGACGCGTACAAGCTGAATCCTGCTAAAGTCGCCTTTGAAACCTTCAGGTAAGTTTCAGACTTAACATTTTTTATTCAAGATCTAATACGCTAAATCTCGATCTCTTGATAGACCCGTAAAACTGAAAAAACCTTCTATAATTCATAGCATATTTTTTGAAAGGTCTATGATAAGAAGTTTATTTAGTATCTCATTAGTTATTTGTTGAATAAAAGTTAATGATTATTATCAATTAGCTATGGATGATGAACATCTGTCTACAGAATATTAAAACCTGGTAACTATCACTTTCATCCTACTAGACTCTTCTTGATCTGCTGCGACCTTCAAGATATGGCAACCGATCTTTTGAGTTATAATGAAATAGACACAACAATCAATAAAGACATGTTTTTACAAGTAGTGGAAAGTCTGGTGAATAACATCTGTAGAGATATGCCACAAACTCTATCGTGGATTGTATCTTGTTTGGGTCCATACATTCGCTCAGATCTAGATCCTCAGAAAATAGCGGTTGTGGCTTTTTTCACCTATTTACTCAAACAAGGCTCTCAGAACGAACAATCCGTGCTGATTGATAATCTGTTGGAAATGATTCTGGACGTGCAAATGGATCAGAGTTGTGAGGTCAAGAGAATTGGTTTAGAAGGTATGATAAGGATGTGCAAATGTACTTTAAAAAACTGAATCAATTCGTCTTCAGGACTGGGCTATGCAGCTGAGAATTTGAATAGAGAATTGGTATCCAGATATTGTAATCAGATACTTGGTGTTTTGATGAATAGTCTGGATTATCATAATATTGGGTAAGTGGAGTAGTTGATTAGTGGACTTGATAAGCTGCCTCATGTTCTCATGCTTATTATTCATGGACACACTTTTCGCCATCTATAAATACTGATTTTATCTTCTGTGTGAATAAAATAAAATTATTTATTCCAGTGGCGTCCCAGAGGGTCATACAATTGATATTTATAGGTAAATCTATGTTGCGACACTGCTTTTTTGAGGATTTTATAATATTTTTAGGTGAAGCAATCAAAAACGTTGCTTTTTTGTCTTTTTGCTTTTTTATGTATCTAGCTCCGTTTTCATGATAAAAATCAAAAACCATTGTCTTGCAAGTATGTACCTTGACACGTTGCCTGTTGGCCTTTTTGAAGCAGAGTAACGGTTTTTAATTTTTATCTTGAAGACGAACTATACAGGCTGTCTCACCGGGAACAAACCTGATCTGTATACGGAAAGTCATACATAGGGAAATTTTGAAAATTTGACAGTATACCATCATCGATGGGGGCAACCAGGCTAAAATATTTTCAAGATGATAGTACTTCCGGTTGTACCGGAAGTAGGTGTCAACTCGTTTGTTTCAAATGGAACACCCTATTAGTAAATTTTTCAATTCAACGTACAATTCTAGGAATACTTAATGTATGATGTCCTATATATATTTTGATAACTATTATTACAGGGTGGCCCAAAAATAAGATCAAAAATAAAAATTCTACCTTATTAAGCATTGAAAATAAAGGTGAGTTTGTATAAGATTGACCATTCCAAAAATTCTTATTTTTGTTTATTTTTTTGAATGTTTGGAATGGACAATTTATATACCCTCACCTCTTTTTTCAATGCTCAATAAGATAAAACTATAAAAATTGCGGGTTTCCATTTGAAAACATTGATTTTTGGCAGTTTTCTCAATTTTATATTTGATCTTATTTTTGGGCCACCCTGTAATAAAGTTTTCGAAATATTGTGAAAAATCTTTCAAAGTAGGTCAATTTCAACAAGAAATCCAATACAAACTAAACAATAAAGGCTTTCTTATACGCAAAATTTACATTAAAATAGGAACTCACAAACGTAATTTTTGACATGAAAACTGAAATATTTCAAAAACGCTTATGCTTAGGTATAGCACATCATACATAAAATCTTCCTAGAATTTTTCGTAGAATTGAAAAATGTAATAATATACAGGGTGCCACAGATTCGAGTGCATGCATGGGGATCTCAGTTATTATAAGAGATACAGGGTCGGTTAAATGGTTGCAAAGTTGCGCATTTTTATGCTCAACAAAATGCCGTTTTGAGATTTGAAAAATTCCGACTACTTCCGAAGATATTCGAAAAAAAACCGAAATTTCCGAATACAAGATGGCGGTATCAAATTGAAAATCTGACGTTTCGTCTTTGAGCGGCCATCATCAAGTTCATTTTTTCAAATACGGACCTGGATTTTGATTACCTTTTGACGTCGTTAATGTATTGAGGTATCGCAACCGTCGAAAAAAATACTCATTTAAAAAATAATACCAGAGAAAATTAGTTAGGCAACCCTTGTCTCCCTTACTCCTAGTTTGGTTCATAAATCCATTTTTAATCGACACGCTATTCTTATGAGAGAACCAGCACAACTAAACAAGCCTTATTGACCGGAGTAAAATCTAAATAACATCAAATAACGATACATTTAATGAAATTAAATCAAATCCACAAATGACATGGAAATTAAAAAAAAAATCATATTATTATAGAAAACTGAATCAATTTTTTCAAGTGTTCAAGAATATTGCCATTTTCACAAAATATTGAAAATAGCAATAATAGGTGAAAAATTATTGAAAATATTGACGTAGCTAAGGCAACCCATTGCTCTACACCCTCATATAATGACCTCAATGCCTGAAGGACGTCAAAAGATAACTAAAAATGAAATAAAAAATCCAGGTTCGTATTTAAAAAAATGAACTTGATGATGGCCGCTCAAAGACGAAACGTCAGATTTTCAATTTGATACCGCCATCTTGTAAAGGAGAAAAAGTGGCAATGAAAAAGTTTAATTCATTTTACAATATCTTCTCAAATAAACTTAGGAAATAATAATAACGTTTTTGCGAAATTTCGGTTTTCTCCAAATATCTTCGGAAGTAGTCGGAATTTTTCAAATTTCAAAACGGCATTTTGTTAAGCATAGAAATGCGCAACTTTGCAACCATTCAACCGACCCTGTATCTCTTATAATAACTGAGATACCCATGCGTGCACTCGAATCTGTGGCACCGTGTATAGGGTGTGCCATTTATATTTACAACCGGAAGTACTACTATCTTGAGAATATTTTAGTCTGGTTGCCCCCATCGATGATGGTATACTGTCAAATTTTCAAAATTTTCCTTTGTATGACTTTCCGTATACAGATCGAGTTTGTTCCCGGTGAGACACCCTGTATAGATACAGAAAGAACTGAGAAGACAAAAAAGCAGCATTTATAATTGCTTGAACTAAAAAATTCATAAATTCTTCGAAACAGCAGTGGTGTACCATAGTTTTACTTATAAATATCAATTACATCACCCTCTGAGACTCCACTGGAATGAATGATTGCATTTTGATCGTACGAAAGAAATACCCCTACGACGACAAATAATCGTGCCAAATGTTGTCAGAATCAGCTGAAAAGTTTTCGAGAAATTGATAGTTCGTAGAACAATCACAAACCAGTCAGAGCCAATCAGCATTCAGCATTTGTAGTTTGCGAACTATTTGTGATTATTTTCACCAATCGATGAAGCGCTGATCGATTTGTGATTGTTCTACAAACAGACCTATTAAAAACCGATCTTCTTCATGGGGCATCGTGTTGCAGTGAAACGGTTTTGAATTTTTATCTTAAAAACGAAGCTAGATACAAAAAAAAACTAAAAAATCAAAAACGCGACACCTTTAATTGCTTGATCTGGAATAATTATAAAATCTTCAATAAAGCAGTGGCGTACCATGATTTTACCTATAAATATCATATAGATGACCCTCTGGGACGCCACTGGAATAAATGATTCTATTTTAATCACACAAAAGAAAGACTCCTATGTCGACAAATAAGCCTGCCAAATTTTGTCAAAATTAGCTAAAAGGTTTTTGAGTAATTAATAAAAAACCTTTTTTTAAAACTTTGACACCCTGTATTTTAGAAGTTATTACTTTTAGGACATACGTTCATATAAAGTTTTTTTTTTAACATAAACCCCCTGAATTTTTCTGCACTTATTTATTCACACTCTGTATAATTATTGAAAATAGATAGTTTTTTATTTTATAATCAGAAGTAGGTATCCCAAACGTGAAATTATATCTGACATCTTTTAAATTTGAAAACGAATAGCGTTTCCTAATTTGGTATATCCAAAAACCCCTATGACGATAATTTTGTAATAACATTGCAAACAGCATGTTCGAAAAGTGAAGTAAAAATTTTAAGGAGGTCAATCTCTTTAACCACCCTGCATAAATTTGAGCGAATATTTTGGAAAGAAGAAGAAACATTTAGTCATTTTTTCAGGTATGACACCTACAGGGTTGTTCCTTATAATTTGCCACCCCTCATAGCCGTTCTTTTAGGAGTTATAAAAAAATGATTGGTACAAAAGTTGTCTATTTTTGCTTACATTTTTATATTCTGGTGTCATGTCATAACCAACTTTTGTATTTAACATTTTCCATTAGCTCGTATAGTTCAACAAATAATTGACCGTTTCCATACATATCAGCCGCCCTGTCTATTCCACATTTACACATTTCCAAAACCTTTCGACTTCTATTATTTTTCTTTTCTGCAATTACCTAATATACATACAATGCAATAAACTCTATGCCGGTGGAATTACTTTGTCTTTATTTCTCATAGCTCACAAGTAACACATATTAGGTGTGTTTGTTATTTCGGTGTAGGATAGTGTAGTGCAGATTGCTAGTGTAGCTTATAGCTAGCAGTGTTAAAGGGAATTCACCAAACAGTGAGTACATTTGGTGCAGATATTCTAACCTAAAATAACAGACGAACATTTCACCTTCTCTTGACCTGGGGCCGAATTCCGTGTACCTGTGGAATTCTAGCAACACGTCGCTTTTCCATCATTCTAAACAGAGAGCAACGTGCTATGGAATTCAACAGTACACGGAATCTGGCCCCTGGTGTAACTAGTGCATTAATGTACATCCTACACTGATATAACAAACACCCTACACTGATTGCACCAACCTCGTAACAAACGCCGCAGTGTGGAAAAGGGTAGATTCGTGTGCACTAATGGAAGATAACAAACACACCTATTAATATGAGGCATGATAGGCACACAGGGACAAATAGATTTTGAATGAACCTTACTTTTGAACTCTAGACAACTTAAAATACATAATATGTGAAAGAATCTTAATCTGTTAAAGTAATTTTTCGATAAATCAGTCGAAATATTGCATGAAATAATAGGTTTGTTTGTGGAACAATCACAAATCGATCAGCGCTTCATCGATTGGTCAAAATAATCAGAAATAGTTTGAAAACTGGAAATGCTGAATGCTGATTGGCTCTGACTGGTTTGTGATTGTTCTACGAACAGACCTAATACTGTTCACAAGTGTTAGTAATAAACTAATGAATCACAATGGTGTTATATTGATTTCAGAACTGAGAGCGAGATGATCCTCGAATCACTCACAACGTTCTCCAAACTATTGACGACTCTCGGGGGATATAAATTCCACTCTTTCCAAGTTACAGCAGCGGTAAGAGTCAAGCCGCTTTTCGCTCAAGAAGACAACAGATTGAGGCGGGCTTCTTTCCAACTTCTTGGCGATTTGACGGGATCGCTTAGTCCAGAGACAAACTTGGAAGCTTTCAAAGAACAAATTCAAGGAAATTTGATAACGCTTCTGTTACATTTGTGTGATCCTGACATGTATGTAGTGAAGGTAGGACTTCTGAAACTGAACTGTTTATACGATATACAGGGGTCAAATTCAACAGCAAAACGAAAGATAATGCGCTAAATTTTGGAATTGTGAATTGCATGTGGATTCGGCTTCTTGGGAATTCTTTTTTTATCGTTAAATGAGTCGGAAAGATATTGTCGAAAAAACTGCTTTCTTGCCGCATTTTCCCAATATAGCGGCAAAGATACGAAGTCGCAAAGTTGAAATTCGGAAAGAGCACTTCAAAATCTATTTTCAATTTTCAAAACTCCCGGTAAACCTTCCAGGTAAAAGTACCAAATGACTTATTATAAGTAACAAACAACATTTTATCACAAATAGTCATTCGATATTTAGTTCTTTTTTTTTCTGAATGCGAATGCCCTCCGTTTTTTTCTTATACAGAACCTACCGCAATACATATTTTTTTCTTATGGTAAGTTGTACTGCATGCTAACGTAAGAAAAAAGATTGAATAAGCATTGTGCTGTAGAGAAACTGCGAAAGTCGTTTTCAACATTCCAGTTGTTAGTTACACATTTTGAATTGTCTGTTTATTCATTATTATTTTTGATTTGAATATTATTCAAAATGGAACAAGCAACACATTTTTAAGGAATTTAAATCATGGATTATGATAAATAACTGAACTGTAGCCAGAATTCGTGCCATTTAGCAGGGCCGATACTTTATCGAAGGCACTACACATGCGTAGTATAAAATATATGATCATTGTCAAGGAAATGTAAAAAGTGCTAAACAATCTCTATCACTTTAAAAAAAAAAAATTCCAAGCATGAATCCTATGATGTGATATTTTGAGGTACCTACAATGCTGTACAGAAAAAATGATTTTTTCGAATCCTAAATTTATGTTATACTGCAGGTTATTTCCTCGCTCGTTCTACCAGAAAGTTATATTAATCCGATTTTTCAAAATCGTTTCACTTCATTTACCAAAGTTAATTATCTATTTTATTGAAGGCGTGTAAGTACACATTAAGAAAAGTTGGTCCGTACTTGGATAGCCCAGAAGTGAACTCCATGATTCAGGAACACCTCGTCGATGAATCGAATCTTCATTATTCAGACTTCATAAAACAATTCATCAAACTTATGGTGAGTACCTACTTAAGTATAGTATAAATATTATCTTCAATAATCGTCATTACCCAATTTAGACATTTCAATATTTTTATTGAGTTGATTTGATGTTGCTAAAAAATAGAATGAAACAGAATTATTACAGATTGTTCATTTTTGGATAATGGTTGGTTATTCCGGTTAGTTAGTTGAAATGAAAAAAAAAACACATATTATTTCGGCAACAGAATCAGCATCGATAACAAATCCAAATCTTAGCCCTAACTACATTTTTCACGATTTTAAAAAGTTGGGTTTGTTTTGTTCAATCGTTAATGTCTTAGCCTGGTTCTCACGAGGCGATCTATGTTGAACGATTTTTGTTGAACAACAAAAATAGCAAGCGATCTGTGTTTTCGTTGTTGAAACGGCTTAAAACCCTGGTTCTCACGAGTCGAGTTTTATCGTTCAACTTGAAATCGCTTTGGAATTGAATGACAATCGCTCTGTCCCGTTCTCACTAGGCGATTTTTGATGGTCAACGTAGAATCGCTGTCGAATTCAATGACAATCGTTAAATGAGAACATGCTTTCAATAGAAGTTGAACAACTTTTGTTGAACGACAAAAAGTTGCCAGGCTCTGAACTTTGAATCGGCTGGTCGTCGTCAAGCGAATTCAAAATTGTCATCGTGACAACCTCCTGTCAGAAGTTGGAGTTATCAAAATTTGTTCCGTTGAAATATTGAAAATGTTGCACGAAAACATCACTTCCCAAAAAAAACATTTTATATGAGTGATTTTTTGACCCTTAAGTTCCTAGACCATTATCAGCAACAAGAGTGCCTGTGGAATCACACCATCGTTAAAAAACAAGGATGCCAAAGAAGAAGTTTTGTGAATATGGGCTTGCTCATACGTAGAGGATTTTTTTATCTAGCCTCATCTTCAATTAATAACTCTTTTGAAAGCCCCTGTAAGGTTCCTGATCGGTCCCTTCTTGAAATCCAACCTATTAACCAAAATCTCTGTTTCTTTCTGGAAGTTTCTTTTGGCAACATTATTCTTAATTCCTGAATCAAGTTATTTTTTATTTCGGGCGACAAGCTTGAACATCCTTGCTTAGAGCAATTTTCAAGTTTGACAATGTCATTCCAGTCCGATAATCGTTTCAACACGATTTTTGTTGATCAACCAAAGTCGTTCTACTAAAATCGTCTTTTGAGAACACAAATCGCTCGCGATTTTTGTCGACCAACAAAAATCGTTCAACTAAAATCGACTCGTGAGAACCGTACTTATGGTACTTGTTCAGTACTGTTTTTGATTTAGTGTTGATCTGTTTTGAAAATATGGCAGTACAGTATTGGAGACTGAAAAGTAACTGTTATTTTTTGATTATACACGTTTGTGTTGGTCACATTTGGGTGATAATAATATGTGGGGTAAGTCAAGAAAAATTCAATTTTCGTTTAGTCACACATTGAAACTCGAAAAGTAGAAATTCTCCAGTACTTTCACAAACAATAACGAGAAAATCGTGTGATCGCTCAAGCCAGGTATCCGAGGAAAAGAAAGACCAAGACTGCTATGAGTTGGCTTTCTGAATTGAGTGTAAAAATGTTCTATCTATTCCAATATCACAGCATATAAAACAACCAGCTGAATAACTCTCCGACTCCGGAACCTACTGACTGGCGAGTGTGTATCTTTGTTTCGCGTTCCTTACGGAAATATCCGATTCTCCCCGGCCTGGTTACCGGCGTGAATAGGGAGGACAATTATACCAACGACGACAGACGACTTTTTACGGTTTATTGCCATTGCTGGGATTCGAACTCAACATCGGACCCTTTTCCACTCACTGACCCAACGCTTTACGCTGCGCTAGCCCGGTCTCATTTGATGAGTTATTAACCTATAATTTTGATGTCAATGTAATTCTGAGAAAAAAATGAACTCAAAGGTGTTTTTCACTTATAATTTGAACGGTTATTGTAGTATAATGGGTATTCATAATGGATGTACTAAGAGGCAGTTGTGCTGTAGAAGATGCTTCAATAAGAGCTATCTAAAACACTTTGGAAATTTTGCAATACTACCTGTATAAATCATAGCCTATATGTGAATATTCTGAATTCGGCCCTGATATCTACACCAGAATGACGTTAGCGAGATCAAATAATATTTTTCAATGACAGCGTCGAGATACTGCTGGTTGTTTTATATGCTATGCCTATATCTTGTGTGGTCAAAAATACAGGGTGTTCCAGATTTCAATTGGAAAAATGTAATAGTCGATGGGACTCGCTAAGATAATAGGAAAAGTTCATATAAACTAGAGTTGCTACACTATAGACTCTTTTCAAGATTCAGATTGAAGTTTTACAAAAAAAAAATGAAAGTTAATCAAGACGACTTGGAATATTGCAACAAAGTGGAAAATTTTCACAAGAACGTCGTCGTTATTTATTGTTGGAATAATAACAACAACCTTGAATTTTACATTTCATTGGACATCAAAACGGTTTTTAATTAGTACTGGAAAACGACACATTGGAGAGAAACAACCGCAGAAAAAAAAAGCTAGTGGTATTCCATCTTTTTCTTCAAAATTATCAATGGTAATGGCCGTACGTACGTACGTTAATGTGAAAAATTAAAATATTATTTACATTGGAAAATGAGAGCATACGTTTTTCTTAATATTAATTAATAATTTTGTTTGTAAAACTTCAACAACCTGTAATTCGAAAACTGAGCAAAATCATACAAGTTCAATAGGAACTATTATTTTTGCAAGGTCCATCGACAGTTTCACGATAAAAATCTGAAAGACCCGGTACATTGTTAAAGTTCACTACCAACAGTTTTGTCTTGCTTTCGAGTTGTTCTGCTCGCACTAAAATGTTTTTCTCATATTAAATCTATGCCCATTTTTATGAATTGCACTGATCCCGTCAAGATTTGAAAAAAAATCTTGTCATCGATCTTCTGAGGGAAGTAGATCAAACCCCATTGCCTCGCTCATTACACTCTGCTACTCGCGATCACTCTGTGAACTCATCAGATCTGTAAAAAGTTCACGTCAAATTATTATCTTGGGAGATATCGTCCATATTTTAAAACTCAATGGAAACTTCGAAAAAATCTCTCGCCGCGCCGCTTGACTAGGAATAATATCATCATCATTAATCAATCGTACCGTTTACAAGAAAGTAAAGAAGGCTTTTGATTTGAGATTGAAGAATAAGAAAAAGCTCCATATCATTCATCAACACAACTGATAGTTGAATCAGAACACTATTTTCTATTTCAATCGTTATTATTTGGTCAAAATTAATTAGGTACTAAATATCTCAAACTCAGCACTGGAAGAGAAGGAAACTCACCCTCTTTTCCCTGTCTATCGAGTTTGGTAATACATTATCGTTATTCGTTATTAACATTTGATCATGTATTATAGAAATTTTATTTCAAACCACCAAAAAATTATACATTTCTGGGATTTGCAGGCCAAAGATCTTCAAGACTTATTCTCACTCTTCGTGATGACAAGTGTTTCATATCTCAAAAGTCAATGGACTCCAATCAAGGGTAATGCAGCTTCAATTACCGGATTGTTATATTCGGAAATGACTATAGAAAATAGGCAAAAAGTGTCATTGGAAACAGTCTGTGATAAATTGATTAGGCTGATGCAGGATGAGAATGAGGATATTAGGGTTAAGGCTAGTCAAGCAATTTCTTATCTATTTATTTCGTAAGAGCTACTGGTGTTATAGACTGTTATTTTGTATTTTGTTGATATGTGCTTGTTTTTATGCTTTAAATAGAATAATATATTGAATGGCCGTTGAAAGTTGCTTGATAAAATAAATATAGTTTGCAAGTGCAAAAGCTTGAAGAAAACAATTTTATTATATTATGCTTTACTGTAACTGAAATTCCAACTCCGTAATTAGAAGCCGTTTTTACACAGTTTGTAGCCCACTTTAAAATTTACAAAATGATGGAAACTTTCCAATTTTCATCTGAAGTTCTGTATGAAAAAAGTCATACCCAAAGTTTGTGCAAGTAGGGAATAATCTTTTGACGTAAGCGGCGCAATAAACTAATTCATGACCAGGCGGAAGAACCGCCTTCCTAATTAAACTAACCCAAACTAACCTGACATAAACCATCGGTCACAATCCAATTATCCACCGTTCAAAGGATGTAGGCTTACAAATTTTCAAACCGTCGACAGACCGTTACGGGACACGCCTTGGTTGAGAGGAATTTCAAGATCTGAGGAGGAATTGATGACGTCACAGTGTTCTTCTCCATTTGCACAAGCTTTACAATTTTTTCTTTTCAAAAAAATGTATTTTCTATTGGTAAGGATACAGTTGCAAAATAGTTCTTGTATATACAGGGTGTCTCTTAATCTTACCACATATCTTACCTCAAAATCTTACCACATATTCTTGATGTCAAAATAAGCCGATTTGAAGCAAATTATCGCATTCCGAAATAGCTCCGTCTCTTAGAAACAGGGTGATGAAGTTAAACAATAAAAACCGAATTCTTCAACGTATTGTTCTGAAAATTTGTACCCGGGGGTTTTTAAGGATGCGAAACCTGAATATGGACACACTTTCATTGTGGCCGTTGGAGGGCGTTGCACACTACCCTTCTGATGGTTTAAATTGGCCATAACTTTTTTCTCTGTATAGTTTTTTACGTTTCTTGTTACGAAGAAGATTTTCTTGACATTTTTAAGCAAAACAGGTACTCTTGGTCTAGTCCGCTAGAGTGAGCAGTTTTCGAGATATTTTGGTTTTAAGTATTAGAAGATTAATACCAATCCATGGAAGTGGACCGATATTGATCTTAATTATTTTGATATGGTTTTTTTGTCCCATAAAGCGCTATGCCAACCTTTAAATCTAAAACACCACTTATTCTCTGACCAAATTTCAGCCTAAGAGGTAACCACATTTTTTTTTCTACGACTGTCAAGGAATATCACTATTGTGCAAGCGATATCGATTAGGAAACGTAGCACATTGTGCAATCGTAGGAAATGAAACCATTCCCTACTCGTTGCCTAGCAACCCGTGGGAAATGGTCTCATTTCCTACGGTGTGCTACGTTTACACCCAATATCGATTTCTCGATTACACGATAGTGATAATTATTGACAATCGTAGAAAAAGTATAGTGTAAAATTCGCACGGAATGAACATTTCGGCTCGTGCTACAAACCTTCATACTCGTAGGAAATGGGTGTCATTCCATGCTTGTTGTACAATATACTATTTTTTATTCATAGTAATTTGAATATTCTGGTATGGCATCGAACTCTAAAAATCAAAATATCTTGAAAACGGCTCACTTTAGCAGGTTATAACAAGAGCAGATTTCTTGCCTGAAAATATCGAGAAAATCAATTAATTCACAAAAACAATAATTGAAAGCTACACTGGTAAAAAAGTAATGGCCATATTAAACCATAGGAAGTGCATTGTATAGCGCCCTCTAACGGCCACAGTTGAAAAGTGTCCTTATTCATTCCAAAAATATTTCATTTCAAAAAACCCACGGGTACCAAGTAATAGGTTAAGAAATGTCCATTTATTTTGAAAATTTTGATTTTTATCTTTGAACTTTACCACCCAGTATGTCGAGAACGGAGCAATTTCGGCCTAGTAAAATCAGTTTATTTTGACGTCAGGAATATGTGGTGAGATTTTTTACATACCTTTTGGAGACACCCTGTATATCTCTCGAATATCATTTATTTCTAATTAAACGATCGAATTTCAAAACATTCCAAAGTTTTACATGTTGTGGTGCCAAAAACGTTAATTTTAGTCAGGTTGATATCATCAGGTATATTTTTTAATATTTTTCCGGGTTGTAAGACTGAATATTGGAAAATAATCATGGGTTGATTATTATGGTAGGAGTAAAAAAACTGAACAGTGAAATTTTTTTTATGGTTGTGCTGGTAACAATGCGAGGAATAGGCTATTGTTTGGTCGTTTTTCTGGTGGGAGTAAATTTGATGGTGAATCAAGTCATCAGTGTTTTGTAAAATCTAATATCCAGACTAACTATCCTAAAAATTGCTTGATTTACCTAGCCAACAAGCTGGCTAAAATTGTCTTGTTTTCGGAAATGTGACATCAATTATTGATATCATGTGAATCTGCTCACGTTGATGTAATAGCAAGTAAGTTGCTGAAGACTCATCAAGCTAAATGAACTTATACCAGAAACAGATGGTGACTAAGGCTAAAGGAAGAATCATTAAAAAACAATCTTCAGGATTCATGTGGCATTTACACGAATCCAAACCATCAATCCATTGAAACAGTTACATTCTGAATGAATTGTACGCAACTTTTTCAAAGAATTGGTGTATTGGCTTAGTGGAATGTCTTCTTGTGTAAAAAGCCCTTAATGGACTTACGGCGTTTATAAAATACTGAAATATGTTATATTTCCATGATAGTTTATTCGATGAACTACATAGTTCCGCTACTATTTGTTTTTTTGTTGTTTTATGATATTTTATTAATTTTTTTGTTGCTTCTATAAATTATAATATTATGATTTATAATGTGTATCAGAAGTTGAACCTAGTGCTGTAAAATTTACACTGGAATGGTGTCTTTTTATTCCATTTTCGTTAATTATTCTGTTGTGATAGTTTTTAGAGAATTTACTATATAATATGGATACAGCAATTTTTATGTATATCTATAAAATTATATTAGTGTAGGTTTGCAGCATTTTATTTCTTAATATAGAATTCTACGATAATATTTTCATATTATCATAGAAAGTATTTTTATTCTTAATATAGAATTTTACCAATCTTTAGGAAACACCCTGTATACCATGATACTACGACAGCAATAAAAGCTCACTAGCCGAACGAGTTTTCGAAATGAATCGCGCATCAAGCTATCCTGGTAACCCAAATGGATAAAAAAGCATTGGAAAGCATGGCTTATATTACGATTGTGTTGAGTTCTGATGATTATAATTTGTTATTTACCCCAAAATGGATAATATTATATCTATTCAAAATGGATAATAAAATCTACGCAAATCCCATCCAGATTGTTTAAATTATAGTCAGAAAAGACCATATTTGCAATTTCGCCGTAACATTGTTAGAAACATTTTTCTCATTCATTCCTTAACCAATACATCAGCTACAGTTGCCACTTCTTTGTTTGGCAAGGCATACGCTTCGGTCTACCTGCTGAAGTAGTCCATCGCGACCAGAATGTATTTATTTCCACCGTTCGACTCAGGAAACGGTCCAGCCACATCTATGGCAAACCTCTCACACGGACTTTCAACATTGTAATGCCGCTTAGGAGCTTTTGGACGTTTCGGTGGTCCATTACTTGCAGCACACACGGCGCATTTCCTGCACCACTCCCGGACGTCGGGCAATTGACCCAGTAGAACCTTTCTCTATGTATCCGCTTTGGGTGTTCAACGTCTGCAGGATTTTTGTTATCACCCCACGAAGTGCCAGAGTCAATGCCAGGGCTTTTTCGATTCCCGTTCATCCATGTGCCCTTGCTGCTGCCTCGAACTGGCGATGGTAATAATTGTTCCAGGACAGTTGCCATCAAACTGTGTTACTTTCATGTTGACTTTGATGTCAGTCTCTATCTTAGCACTCGGACCTTGGCTCCCGTTTGTTACTTCTGGTTGTTCACTGCAGCTTGCCTTCTCACTTGCTCCATTTCGTCTTCCAGAGTTTTTACTGTGTCTTCAAATCTTGCTTCAAATCGTTTCTCAAGGTTCCCGATTTCTTCCGCTTTATGATCCTTTAGATTTTAGATAGCTGTAGCTGTCTGGCAGCTGTTCCTTGATTTCCTCCATAGCTCTAGAAGATTCCTCGAACTTCTCTTTCAATTTTCGTCGAGTTCTCTTCCATGGCTCTAGAAGATTCTTCGAACTTCTTCTCCATTTTCCTCCAGTTCTCTTCCAGGCTATAGAAGATTCTTCGAACTTCTCCTTCATTTCCGTCGGGTTCTCCTCCATGACTCTAGAAGATTCTTTGAACTTCTCTTCCATGTCTCTAGAAGATTCTTCGAACTTCTCCTCCACTTTCCTAACAACTGCATTGGGATTAGAAATCTCTAATTGGAACGTATCAGGATCAATGCCATCTTCTTTCAAAGCCTCACTAAGCCGTTGTTGTAGATCAGCTTTCCTTCCACTTGTATCCAAATCACACTCCTCCAGCTCCCTGTTCAACTCCGCAATCTTCAATTAAAAGCACTAGTGTCGTAGATTCATAGCCATTATAGCAAATATTCCACTCATGTAGAAAAAATCCCATAAGAGCAGTGGAATTTTTGGAGGCTTACAGCGAATATCTATGTCCGTTTCTATAGAAAAAATCTCACTTCCGACACCACGGAACATGATACATATCATGATCTAAAACACAAAATATGGTGTGTCCCAATTTCGTTTCAATATATCAAACGGTTAGAAGGGGGACATGAAAGGATTGCACTGTATATGAATTGGAGATATACAGGGTGTATTTTAAGTTGGGGTTTTCCTTTCAACATGAGACAGGACTTGATAAAAGAAGCAAATTTCTCAAATAACATTCTCTCGAAAACTCAGAAATAGAGGGGATGTGGCTTAATTCAATTCAAAAATACTTTATTGTCAGAGAATAAAATTGTATCGACAAAGCTTCCTAAAATGATAAAGTAATTATAAATAAAGTCTCTGTGCGAAATGGAAAACTTTTTTGTAATATAGATTTCATAAAAAAAGTTATTTTTAATGAGAAGGTCTGCTCCAAAACCTCAAATACAATAATCAGATTTGGATTTTTTCCAGTTATATACGGGGTTTGGCAAATACGAGTAAAGTATTGTTATGTAGATTATTGCAAATGATACATAGTTAAGTTTTTACGTATGATAATGTATTAAATGTTTTAAAAGGAACAGAAACTGACATTCGATACAAAAGAACAGGTTCCTATGTCAGTCATTGACATTTTCTACTACCTTTAATTTAGTCAGCTAGATGTTCACAAATTATGTATCTAGCGCTGTTATAAAGTTCAATGGAGACACCATTAAACAACCTAAGACATCAAGATTATAGTATTGCCTCAAAATAGTCATTATAAGCTATAATGCCAACACCCTCCTTCAATATTATAAACTTCTACTTAATTTATTAAATTAAGTTACTAAACAAAAATCATCATCTCAATGCAAACAAAATACATAAGGTTCTACAATAAACGTATATAAATAAAAGAAACCTTATTCTATTTATATTTCCACAATATTCAAACAATCTCTGAAATAACAAAATTTGTTTCTGGCTAAAGATTTTGTAAGCATATCAGCTACTTGCTGTTCAGTCGAAACGTACAATAATTTTACTTTATTTTGATTTACACAATCACGAACAAAATGAAACTTAATGTCAATATGCTTCGTACGTTTCGATTCCAATGTTGAAGCCATTTTAATACATGATTGGTTATCTTCATATATTGTTACAGGAAAGATATTTTTGTACAAAATTTCTGAAAGCATTTGCCCCAAAAATAAGTTTTCCATAATGCAACATGATAGTGCTACATACTCTGATTCTGCACTAGAAAGAGTAACAGTATTTTGTTTTTTAGTTTTCCAATGAACAACATTTCCATTTAATTTGATAACAAAGCCTGTAATGCTTTTTCTATCAATGATGCTGTTGGCAAAATCTGCATCGACAAATGAACTTAAAGACATATTCAAATCATGACTTTGATTTTTGCTTTTAACAAATTTTAGACCAACATTTTTTGTCTGATTCAAATATCTTAAAACTAGTTTCAAATGCTTCCAGTGTTCCTGTGAGTAATTATTCTGAAATTGACCAAAATATGTTATACAATAACTTAAATCGGGTCTGGAACCTAACATAATATACAGTGTGACCCATTTGTTTTGGGAACACCCTGATAAAAAGTTTATTTCTTAACCGATTTGGTTCGTTTTTTTTTTGGATTGTAGAGCTCGAAAAATTGTATATTCTTGGCAAAAAGTGACCTTCGCCATTTTGACTTCAAGGCCTACTATGTTAGTTTTTAAGAGCAAAATTTCAGGAAACCATATTAGCGATTTTTTTAGAAAAAATCTGTGTGCGCCACTGGATTCAGCATCCTTTAAAACGGGTCTATACAAATTTTCAACCGAAAATATCAAGTTGAAAAAAATTAAAAATTCGTACTTTAACAATCTTTGATTCTATCAAAAGAAATGATAAATGCATTGAAGTTGATAGTGGTTTGGTAGAAGTTACAGATTTTTAGTTTTATGTCATTTTTATTTGTTTTGATAGAATCAAAGATTGTTAAAGTGCGAATTTTTAATTTTTTTCAACTTGATATTTTCGGTTGAAAATTTGTATAGACCCGTTTTAAAGGATGCTGAATCCAGTGGCGCATACAGATTTTTTCTAAAAAAATCGCTAATATGGTTTCCTGAAATTTTGCTCTTAAAAACTAACATAGTAGGCCTTGAAGTCAAAATGGCGAAGGTCACTTTTTGCCAAGAATATACAATTTTTCGAGCTCTACAATCCAAAAAAAAAACGAACCAAATCGGTTAAGAAATAAACTTTTTATCAGGGTGTTCCCAAAACAAATGGGTCACACTGTACATAAGACATCCAATAAGTTCACGGTAGGGAAGATTTTCGTTCAACTCTAAGTCCTTTTTAATTTTTAATTGTAGTTTAGGTTGCATTGGCACATCAGCAAATTTACAATCTGACATGTTAAATTTGTGTAAAACTTTACTGATCAATTCCTTTTGTGTGATATGTAATTTATCGTTGAATTTCTCAATTTCTAATCCTAAAAATGTTAACTTTTGATTTTTGAACTCTTTCATTTTAAAATTTCTAGATAGCTCTGTTTTTATATAATTTATGTTCTCTAGTGACTTTGAAAATAGAATGATGTCATCAACATAAATCAGGAGAAAAGTTTCTGAACTAAAGCACAGACATGGATCCTTCTTTGACCTTTGCAAGCCCAATTTTGTCAAAGTCGCATGAAAAAGGTTGTTCCAACATTTTGGAGCTTGTTTCAGGCCATAAAGAGACTTATTTAACTTACATATCAAGCTTCTATCAACTTTTAGACCCTGAGGTGGTTCCATAAACACAGGCGTATCTAGAGTTCCATAAAGAAATGCAGAGCTTACATCTAGCTGTTGAATACACAAATCCAACTCAAGATATAAAGTCAATAATACACGAATTGTCACCATTCGTGCAACTGGTGCATAAACATCTTCATCTAACGAGGTTTGTTTGAATCCACGAGCCACAAGCCTTGCCTTTTTCACAGTTTCACCATCCACTAATTTTTTGCGGAAAACCCACTTTGAGTCTATGATTTCTGATGATTCTGGTCGTGATTTTACTATTTCCCATGTATGGTTCCTCTTTAACGAGTCCAATTCTTCTTGAATTGCATTTTTCCAACCTTCATCTTTTGTTGCTTCTTCATATGAGTTCGGTACTTCAGATATTAGATAGCCAGCTGATAATGCTGCCATTAAATTGCTTTCAAAGTGTACTTCATAATCCTTTAGGTGCTTGGGTGTTTGTTTTTTTCGGGTACTTCTTCTCAAATTTGGTTCATGTTCACTTTCATCGTCTGTGTTCGAGTCTATGGTGCTGTCTGAAGTCTCAGATTTACTTTCAGTTACAATTTCCATACTTTCGTTGTAAATTTCAACAGTGATTGTGTTTGTTGTTTCATCAAACACAACATTCCTTCCAAGTACAATTTTCCGGTTTTCTGGATCCCAAAGCCGGTATCCATTATTAGTATAACCGACCATAAATAACTTTTGACTTCTTGAATCTTATTTTGATTTCCTATCTTCATTTGGTACATGGTTGTAGGCTACACACCCAAAAAGTCTTATCTTTCTCAAATTTGGTTTTTCGCCATACCAAATTTCAGCTGGACATTGATTGTTGATAAGAATTCTTGACGCTGTTCGGTTAGTCAAATAAACAGCTGTTTTTACTGCTTCACCCCACAAGCTTCTATCTAGTTTGGAATCTAATATTAGGCATCTTGCTTTGTCAAGTATTGTTCTGTTGTAGCGCTCGGCAACACCATTTTGTTCAGGATTCCGGGGAATTGTATATTGAATTTGCATTCCAATTTGTTGACAAAGCTTTTTCATTTTTGTGGTTATATATTCCCCACCATTATCACATCTTACTCTTTCTATTTTTGTTTCAAATTTTGCTGTTACTAGTGCTACATATTCTTCAAATTTTTCCATCACTTCATTTTTATGTGTCAATAAATAGCACATAGCAAAATGTGAATAGTGATCAATGAATGTAACATAATACCTTTTTCCATCATAAGTGGGAGGATTTATGGGACCCACTACATCTGTTGATACGACTTCCAGTATACGTTGTGCTTTTCGATCTTCATTTATTAGTTCAAAGGGTTTTCGAGTCCGCTTTCCTTTCAAACAAATTTCGCACACACCTGGAGCTGGATATTTACAAGAATGTCCCATTCTTCGGTGTTCTAACCATGTTTTTTCCATAGCCACATTCACTTTAGCAGTTTCTGGTATTTTCAGTATAACTACGTAAAGATTTCCATGAAGCTTACCTTCCAGTACTACACTGTTATTTTTTCTGATGAACACTTTGTTATTCTTGAACATCACATTCAGGCCATTTTCTTCAAGCTTTCTGACTGATAATAAATTGTATAAAAGATTGCGACAAACCCATACATCCTTTATTACAATTTTTTTATCTTTCTTAGTTATTAAATGCAAGTTACCTTGTTTTTCAGCCGTAATAATTTCATGCTTAGCAACATTGATTTTATGTGAAATTTTGTGTGCTTCTTTCAATAGGCTTCCAGTTCGTACATCAACTAAGTGGTTGGTGCAACCACTATCAACAATAAAATTGACTTCTTTAGAATTTTCCATAGCTGACATCATTGATTCATTTTTCGTAACTTCTTCAGATAAAAATGTAACTTCTTCATCGTCACTTCCTGCAGCAATGTTGACTTTTTCATTAGTCTTCTTAAACTTTGGACAATCTGCGCGCTTGTGCCCAATTTTTCCACAGCCATGACACTTATATGGAAAATAATTCTTCTTTTGAGGACCACTGCCTGACTTTCTATAAAACTTTTTATTTTGACTTGCAAAAGCCGTATCACTTGCACTTGCACCAGCCTCTTGTTTACTTTCTTTTCTTATTTCTTCCATGAGTAGCTTATTTTTGACAAAATCCAGTGTCACTTTGCTTTCGTCCTGGCAAAACATCACATCAATTGCAGTTACTACAGCTTCATATGAATCTGGCATTGAAGACAACAATTGTGACACAATTTCACCACGTTCCAATTTTCCACCTGCAGCTTTGAGCTCACAGATTGTTTGTTCAAATTCCGTCAAGAAAACATTGAGAGTTGTTCCTCCTGTGAATTTCAAACTTCTCAACTTTTTCTGAAGCATAACTTGACTGGATATTCCTTTTTTTGTGTAGGTTTGGTTCAAAGTTTCCATTAATTCTTTTGCGGTCTTCTTGTCTTTCACCACTTCCAGCATGTTGTCGGCCAAACACTGTACAATAAGATTTCTTGCCTTGATATCGTTTTTTCTCCAGGTGGTTCCTTCTTCTGAGTTTACTGGACAGTTGCTTTCCAGAACATGACTAACTTCTGCCTGTTCCAATGCCAACTTTACCCTGAATTCCCAGTTAGAAAATCCTGTTCCATCAAAAGGCACTACATCGAGCTGCATTTGCCCAGCCATTTTTGTTTCACGAGAATACTCCACAAACTTCCGATTCGTACGTCCACTATCTTATTTCCGTAATTTTCACTGACAATGCTTATTTGCACTCTGGGCCCATAACCTATTGTTATGTAGATTATTGCAAATAATACATAGTTAAGTTTTTACGTATGATAATGTATTAAATGTTTTAAAAGGAACAGAAACTGACATTCGATACAAAAGAACAGGTTCCTATGTCAGTCATTGACATTTTCTACTACCTTTAATTTAGTCAGCTAGATGTTCACAAATTATGTATCTAGCGCTGTTATAAAGTTCAATGGAGACACCATTAAACAACCTAAGACATCAAGATTATAGTATTGCCTCAAAATAGTCATTATAAGCTATAATGCCAACATAAAGTACCTTTATTTTTGGGAATATCAAAAAATGTCATGGAGAAAAGTTGATTAGAAGTCAAAATTACGTTTAAGGTGGGCGTTTCGCGGTCAGGTGTCGGCAATGTAATTTAATGATTTGGCGGAAGCGTCAGATGTAGATTATTCGTGGGAAAATAAACCTGACGTGTCTGACACCCCCTTGACGCCGACGGGGAAATTCCATAATTAGATATATTTTTTCAGGTACATACACAAAATGTTATTTTGTGGGCAAATCGTACACCCCCCCGCTATTACTTGGTTTATTCTGGGTGTGTATTCTTGCGAATATTATTTTCGGATGCGGATATTTTTTTGTGGGTGCCGTTGAGTTTGTGCTTTTTGTGAGCTATGCAAAGTTTTTCTGGATCTTTGAATAAACATTATAGACAATTAATTTTTACGAACATTGGAGTATTTTCCGTTAAGAATAATATTTAGATAAGTAACATAATATCACTATTTATGAATATAAATTTCATATGTATGTACGAGCACAATACATAAATATCGCAATTCATCAGTTTACGTGTCCTGGCGATTGTGTTTTGCTCTTTTTCTAAAAAAACTTTTCTGTGTAATTTTTGATAAAAATGGCAATCACCGTTCGAAATATAAAATTATATACTTTCTGAAAATTGCACAATTATTGAACAAAAAATAGTCTAGCTGTAAAATTTTGAACTAGGCAAAAATAACCAATAATTATTCATATTTTTTTCAAAAATCTGGGTTGCTAAGATATTGTAGAATCCAGTTCAACGCAATGTAATTTTCATGAGACTTTGAACTTGAATAGGGTTCAAAAAAAAATTACTCAATCAATTTTTGCAAAGATTTTTTTTTCACCAACGATACTACACGTGAAAAAACCTAAAACTTTTTGATTTGAAGTTTTTTTCTATCATTTATAATAAAGAGCTCTCTAGTTGGGTGTCAAAATATAATGAATAACCCTGTACCTTCTATGTCCTCGATGGACGTCTTGTTCATTGTCTATTCGATTTACTTAGTTTTACTCAAAAAGAAATTCGTATGAATGTTTTTTGATCCGTCAATAATTACAGGTATTTTAGTGTTCGGCGTTGGGCCATTATTTGCATGATAAATCGGGGTGACGCGACATATAGCGCAGTCGCAAGTAACAATTTTCCTTTAAAAATAAGCAAACTCATATAACTCATGATGATTTGTATAGAAATTTGTGAGAAAAAAAAGTGCGACAACTGAATGTTTTTTTATAAAGTTATGGACACGGAGCGAATAGGTGGTGATGGGTGGGGTAAATAAACAACTGTATGAATAAAAATACATAATGCATACAGTAGTACTAAGCAAATGAAGTAAAACAGCCTGAAATTTGATTAAACTTGAATCCTGCATCAGTTACTTTTTCATGATTTCCTCAAAAATGGGACATTTTTTGCAAAGTCCAAAATTTCAAAGCTTACTATCCTTTGTCCAATTATAATTATAATGAAGTTTTTAGGAAGTGCATACATTTTGGCCTATTTTTGAATATTGCTATCCATTTTTATCAAAAGTTACACAGGAAAAAGTTTTTTCAACTCTTTTTTCAAATGTGACAAAAGGACACTAGAATTTTTTTTTGAAAAAATTGCCAGAACACGTGAACTGACAGATGGATTGAAGTTCTTAAATGCACCATCACTTCTTAGATAACTGCTGAAGGATCCAAGTTTCATCAAATTTTAGGCTTTTGCTCATCTTTTGATGTGCCGTTTAGGAAATGTTTTAATTCAAGAATATTTGATATTTCGATTTTCGAAAAGTTCCGTTGTAAATCTCCATAGATAAAGCCGCTAGCATATCAGAGAATATACAGGGTGACTTTCGGGTTGATATTTTTTTCAACACAGAATAGAATTCGATAAAATAAGCCGATGTTTCAAATAAACTGAGGTCCGAAAATGTTAAGTTATCGATATACTAAAATTTAAATTTGTAAAAAAAGAAGTTTCTTTGTTGTAACTTTTCTGTCATCACCGCAGATACTTTCATGACATCTGGAAAACTCCTTCTTCAATTATTTTATGTAAAATCACTTTCACAAACAAAAAAATCAGAGAAAAACGAATTTTACATACAAAACATCATCTCAGATTTTATCGATTTTACCTCGGATTCGAGCTCGGATTTTAGCGTGCATCAAAATAGTTTATTTGATTTTCTCACGCGAAAAAACATCAAATTACATATATATACCTATTCTTTTTTAGCAAACAAACAAAGTAATATCTGACACTGTTTTAAACTGACAATAGCAGCTGAAATTATTTTGAAGAGGATCAAAAAAGATTAAATGTTTATATTCTCCACATATTGTGGCAGCACAAGAAAAATGTTCACGCAGAAACGTGAACATCAGAGCAGAGGTATGTATAACATAATTTCAATGCTTATTGTTATTTTTGGGGTTAGTTTTAATACCAAAACGGTATTCAATCCGGACTGAATTCTACATGAAAACGTAGTGAATATCCCTATTTCTTTTTCAGCAAAAAACAAGATAAGTTGTGACACTGGTTAACGTCAACTGCCTGTAGCACCGGAAATTATTTTGAATAAAGGATCAAAAAAGATGAAATGTTTATGTAGATCCCCCACATATTCTGGCAGCACAAGAAAAATGTTCACAGAGACGAAAACATCAGAGCAGAGGTATGTATATCATATAATTTCAATGCTATGTAAATATCCCTACCTATTTCTTTTTCAGCAAAAAATCAAGATTTGTTGTGACTGTGTTGGAATATGTATATACAGGGTGTCCGGGAAAATGTGGGAGATCTCTCGGATTCTGATAGAATATTAAAAAATAAGATGACAAGTTCCCATAAATTTTTTTCCTAGCGTTAGGTTCACAATTTCGTCAAGAGCACCACGTCGTCATGGCTTTTTTCGAGGTTTTGTTTAATAAAAATTGTTTTTTCTCGAAAATGGTTCATTTTATCGACAATGAACAAGAGTACCTTTTCTTTAGCTTAATGTTCAAGGAAACCAAATTTATTTTTTTTAACTCCTCATACAGGGTGTTAAAAATTTGAGCGTTAAAATGTACAATCTAGTCCGTCCCTGGTAAACTAAACAAGCTAATTATGTTTTAAGGGAAGTATTTTGAGAGGTCCTTACTACTGTTTATCATATTAAATTTTCATTGAATTATATTGAGTCGTTTAAAAGTTATTCAAGAAAAACCGATTTCCAGTGGGGTCCTTTAGGGGGCCGTATCTCCGTAGGGAGGGCCGCTAGGAAAAAAATGTATGGGAACTTGTCATCTTATTTTTTAATGTTCTATCTGAATCCGAGAGATCTCCCACATTTTCCCGGACACCCTGTATATTTGAAACAACTATATTTCTTATTATATACAAAACCATGGAATAAAGTTAATTCAGATTCAATCGATTTTTTATTTGATTAACCCTTTTCGGATATTATGTACAGCTGATATTGGATCAGTATCAGTATTTCTACCCCTGAACAAAGTATCGGACAAAATTAGAGCATGCAACTGCCTGAAAACTTATTTATTTAATTATTATTTTTATCAAAAGTAGTCACACAGAAAAAAGTTTTATTTTCAACCCTTTTTCAAATGGTCACTCAACAATTTTTTGAAAAAAATCGCCAGGACGCGTGAACTGCGGTTGCTCTAATTTTGTCCGATTTTGTATATAGGCAGATATTCATTCTACTTGACAAGGTTATCTTTGGAGATTCTCCAAGTAGACCCCAAGGATGTGACATTCATATAGGCCAACGAATAGAACCAAGGGGAGTAATGGACTAAAAAAAAATAACAGGGTTGCAAAAAAACGCAATTTTATGTCGAGAAAGCTGATTTTTGACTTATGGCAATAATGAACTGCAAAATAACATTTTCTTTTTTTTTTCTCTATTCGCCTAAAAATATTTATTGTCTAGATTACTCTAGATTTACAGTTTAGAATCAATATCATGAAAAAAAAATGAATATTTTCAGCAGCGTGCCGCGGGTTTTCTGTTGGAACAGGAAACTTTCTTAGTCTTTATAATGTGCGGTTATGATTGTTCATTCATTCATTCATTCACCTTATATACAGGGTCTTTAACCGGTTTTTCCTCATGATTTGCCACCTCTTTAGAAACTCTGTCTACAGATATACCTACAAAAAATTGTTCAAATGAAAGTTTCATGATTTTTCCTGAAGAGCCTATGATAACTAAGCAGAAGAACAAATAACTATTGGAAATCAGGAAAATTTCAAAAAGTTCATTTTTTTATAAATCGAACTACATATATTTTATTATAGTAAAGGGGATAGATGCGAGAGAGACGCCGCAGGTCACCCGAAGCAGAAACGATTTGCACTTCACAACGACCATCAGCAAAACCAAAGAGCTGTTTGAGCAAATACTGGTCATTTGAAAAAAAAAATAACTCAATTTTTCCTGATTTTCAATATTGATATTTTGTTCTTTCGCTTAGTTATCATAAAATTTTCAAGAAAACTCATGAAACTTTCATTAGATTTTTTTTTGTATCTCTTTAAATTGAGTTTCTAAACGGGTGGCAAATTATAAGAAAAAACCCTGTACCTATGTGAACGCTCATTTTTATGAAAATAATCTATAACGACTTATTATTTTATTCGGTGACTTGTTCTACAGCAATTTATAATTAGAATCAAATCACGTTCAAAATTGAAAAAGAAAACAAAATATTTGAGGTGTTGATACTTGCATTTCATCGTCATATTATTATCAAATCGTGGAAAATGTAAATAATAATATTCTTTTTTCATTCCTATAAATTAAATAGGTAGGTACTTTAGTAATTTGGAAAAATACCTGGATCCATCGATTTGTAGTCCTGAATATAAATAGGTAACTGTCAAATATGTATAAAGCTGAAGTACTAAGTCATTTTTATGGAAAAGTAATTCATATTTTTTTATAGGCAGAGTGTTTATTTAAAAAGTAACCATCCACGTTGTGCGAAACTAGACAGATTTTTGAAATTCGACGAAACAATTCACAAATCTATTGGGGGGAAGTTTTATTATTAAAATTTGTATGGTGCTAGTTCAACCTCCCTAACACCCAGTGCTTGCTGCCATTGGACGCGGGTGGTGATTTTTTTTAAAGGAAACCCTGTATTAGTATTCAGATTAGGTACAGAGTGTTTCATTATCTTTGATAACATTTTAATCAGCTGCAACTTCTTTGTTTTTGAAGGTATCGAAACGAAACAAATATCAGATTGTATAGTTCTCTAGCAAGTTTTTTTTCTGTACAAAAAATAATACAAAAGACTAACGATTTTCTGAAATATTGACCTGACTTTTTTTTTAAACGGAATGCCATGTATAATATTGGATATTTCGATTCCACACAAAATTCTAAGTATATTTTATAGAGCATCTCATATACCTATCTTAAACGGTTTGGGAAAAAATGACGTCGAAACATTTTGCAAAAATTGAATGGTTCATATACAGACAATAGTGACAATCATAAAAACGTGTAATCACATAACACCTCGTGTAATGAGCAAACTCTGTGATTTGTCAAAGTATTTCAAAGGCGATATTGTAAAATCTAATTAATTTTTATTGTTCATGGCACACTTTGCGATCAATAAGAAGACTTCAAAATTTTTGTGTGCCAGGTTTCGACGCCATTTCCTCCGAGCGTGTAACACGCCGGCTTGAGAGGCCGTTAGTTCTGATTGACGTGGATTCGATCCCCGCGGTGAGCAGACATTATTTTCTGTTCTGTATTTAGTGGCACTCTCAATGGCTAATGAAACTGAGTAGGCTGTTGTATTATTGATTACTGTCAGTCAAAAAGTTAATAAATTAGCCCAAATAATCTGGATCCTGCATGTTCAATACTAAAACTAGGTGATGTTCTCAATCAGCACCTTAGTTGGAACTGCGGCATAAGGGAGGTCAGAGGGACGTACCGCCCTTGGGCAACGTTGTCGCCAAAGCTAAAAAGTGCTGTGGCTTGACGGCTAAGTTGTCGCCTACGCTGAATGGCTAAAGGCTTGACGACAATGGTCCAAGAGAGCAACTTCTCTCCTCCTGGAGGCTCCTCTTGGAGGTGCGCTATGGGCCCGCTGTGTGGCCTAGAATGTGCTGAGGTACTTACCACCCTCACCCCGATATCTACATCTACATCTACAAACCGTCGAAGATAAGTATATGTTAGGCTTAAAATATACATAGAATATTGGGTAGAATAGAAATGTCCAATAATACAAATAGGTACAAGGGCATTTCATTTAAAAAGATATAAGTTAGGTTATTATCTCGGAAAAATGTCAGTTTTTTGTTTAATTTTTCAAATAGAAAACCACTTACGATATAACTATACAATATGGTATTTGTTCCGTTTCGATACATTCAAAAACAAACTAGTTATAGCTAATTGAATGTTATCAAAGATAATGAAACACCCTGTACTTTACCTAGCTATATTATTTTTCTATGGCCGTCTCATAAAACGGCTCACTCAGGTACATTTTCTACTATTATAGGTAATTTCATCACAGCACACAAAAAAAAAACATTTCTCTTGGGCGCCCATTCATCTGTCTCGAGCAAACCCATGTTCTGTACTGTAAATACAAAACGTACAATAGATACATAGGTACTACAGGAATCTATGAATACGGATTTCCGAAACCCCCAAATCGATAATGTTCAAATTACAGTTTTCTCTACATCATCACTCGCCGCATCTATGAGTGAAAAGGTGAACCCCAGAAAAATGCAAAATCGTGGTTCCTATACCTGACCTACCCACAGATGATTCCTTTCCATCTCGGTTATCCTATCCAATATGCCCCATCTTCTTTCTTTGTCTACTGTAAACCTTGAAAAAATCCCAAAATATTCCACAAAAAGTTGGCCCATCCAAGAACGGATTGTTTGTTGATTAAAATCGCAATGTTATATTGATAAGCAAATCCATGTGCCTCGAATAAGTTATTTTGCTGATGAAAAATGAAGAAATAGCCGAGAAAACAGCGATTGATGTGACCGTTTCGATACATCCAAAAATAGGTCATTTTTGATTGCCCAGAAAACTCTTCAAGTTGAATCTAGCTAATTCATGTTACTTCATTGGAATAGTACATCATTGTACATCATGTACATAACATGATCGCGTCTCAAAGTTGTGTTGTTCTCCCGAATTAAAACATTTAGTGGGTCCATGTCGGGTATAGGAGAATAACATTGCGATACACCCACCTTAAATCTACAATTACATAATGTAGATTTATATCGTAAGCACGAAGCTATTGACATTTTTTACATTATTTGAATCAAATTTATCGCTGATTATGTGCATCTATTTTGCAAAAAATGCGTAAATAATCCGAAAACCAAGTTGTTATTTGTTAATTAGTGTGTTACATGAACTACAGATGAATTTGCATTATTATTGAAGACAAAAAAGAAAGAAAAAAAACCATGTGAGATTTAACGAAATTTTCAATTCTAAGCAACTTTTCTTTATGATATTGTTCGATATTTCCAAAAATAAAGGTATTCGACTCTTGAGTAAAGTTTATCTGATTTGCCAAACCCTGTAATATGACTAAAAAAAATTAAATCTGATGATTGTATTTGATTTGAGCTTTTGGAGTCAATACTGTATAACGTTGGCGTTGAATCTGTGAAACTGGGGATTTGATGAAGGAAAAGGACTCTTTATCATGATTATTTTAAAAATATATTCCAACGTTCTTCTCACCCGTAATATTATTATCAGGTGGAGAGTGAGAATGAAACAAATTGAAATGTCCACACTGCACGGTTCACCTCCAAAAATTGAAAAAAAAAACTAGAATGAGTATCGAAACTCGTTTCTAATGAATGATTAAATAAAATATACTTTTTTTAAGGCTACATTCGTAATTCATCAATAGCAGCTAGGGTTATTCACGTTATTCGACACAAAACATTATGGCTGAAGTATCTGATTTTAAAAAAGTTTGGTTTTCTGGATGGATGAAAAGGACTCTTTTTCATGATTATTTTAAAAATATATTCCAACGTTCTTCTCACCCGTAATATTATTATCAGGTGGAGAGTGAGAATGAAACAAATTGAAATGTCCACACTGCACGGTTCACCTCCAAAAATTGAAAAAAAAACTAGAATGAGTATCGAAACTCGTTTCTAATGAATAATTGAATAAAATATGCTTTTTTAAGGCTACATTCGTAATTCATCAATAGCAGCTAGGGTTATTCACGTTATTCGACACAAAACATTATGGCTGAAGTATCTGATTTTAAAAAAGTTTTGTTTTCTGGATGGATGAAAAGGACTCTTTTTCATGATTATTTTAAAAATATATTCCAACGTTCTTCTCACCCGTAATATTATTATCAGGTGGAGAGTGAGAATGAAACAAATTGAAATGTCCACACTGCACGGTTCACCTCCAAAAATTGAAAAAAAAACTAGAATGAGTATCGAAACTCGTTTCTAATGAATGATTGAATAAAATATGCTTTATTTAAGGCTACATTCGTAATTCATCAATAGCAGCTAGGTATACAGGGTTATTCACGTTATTCGACACGAAACATTATGGCTGAAGTATCTGATTTTAAAAAAGTTTTGTTTTCTGGATGGATGAAAAGGACTCTTTTTCATGATTATTTTAAAAATATATTCCAACGTTCTTCTCACCCGTAATATTATTATCAGGTGGAGAGTGAGAATGAAACAAATTGAAATGTCCACACTGCACGGTTCACCTCCAAAAATTGAAAAAAAAACTAGAATGAGTATCGAAACTCGTTTCTAATGAATGATTGAATAAAATATGCTTTATTTAAGGCTACATTCGTAATTCATCAATAGCAGCTAGGTATACAGGGTTATTCACGTTATTCGACACGAAACATTATGGCTGAAGTATCTGATTTTAAAAAAGTTTTGTTTTCAGGATGGATGGGACCCTTTATGGCTACATTTAAAAAATATTTTCACGTTATACAGCGTGTCCCCAAAACACGAAACGCATCAAAGTTGTACTTTTTTAAATGGAACCCCCTGTTTATTAATTGATATTTCAATGATTCCTTCAATTTTGAACAAAAATTGTGATTCAACTAATGTTCCTAAGTTCAACCGTTATCGAGATATGGCATTTTTGCACCTTTGACATGCTATTAAACTCAAACTATTCAAGTTAGACAAAATGGTTTGCACTTTCCTATATTAACTTTTCAAGTGCTTGTCTGTCATTTGAATAGAAGGTACCGTCAACTGTCAACTTTTTTCAACACATTTTGGCATTTTTTCACAAGAATGAATTTAATAGAATTGCTCTTGAAAAGTGAAGATTGGAATGTGCAAACCATTTTTCTCTAACTTGAATAGTTTGAGTTTTATAGCATGTCAAAGGTGCAAAAATGTCATATTTAAGACGCGATATCTCGATAACGGTTGAACTTAGGAGTATCACAATTTTTGTTCCAAATTGAAGGAAGAATTGAAATATCAATCGATATACAGGGGTTTCGATTTAAAAAAATATAATTTTGATACGTTTCGTGTTTTGGGGACACCCTGTATAACATGAAAATATTTTTAAAATGCAGCCTTAGAGGGTCCCTATCCATACAGAAAAAAAACTTCTTCAAATCAGATACTTTAGCCATAATGTTTCGTGTCGAATAACGTGAATAACCCTGTATACAGGGTGACATTTTGAAAACTTGAAATGGCAATATCTCAGAAACGAAAAACTGAATAAAAAAAATTCTCGAAACAGTTTTTTATCCACCCTTATCTGCATGCCCTTAGACAGGGTGAAAAGATACAGCCCTAAATTCTTGAATGGAAAGAGAGGTTGAGTGATACTCATCTTAAAGCTCTTGAAAAATGCTTTACCATACCATGGAAAGCCACTTTTCGTGAAATTCTGATCGCTCGACCCCTCCTTTCCATTTAAGATTTTAGAGGCGTAACTTACCTTGTCTAACCGATTGCAGATATGGGTGGGATACTACGTTTTTTTTTATTGTTATGGTTTTTCGTTTCTAAGATATGGCATTTCAAGTCCTCAAACTGTCACCCTGTATATAAGTTTTCTGCTTCATTCACCCTCTCCCTATAATATTTTCATCTTTTCAGTTTTGCTGCTTCAAACATGGCAATAATATCGATACAATGTTGCCACAAACGGGAAATATTGTCACTTTGACATAGGATTCTCTAAAAATATAATCACTGCCTGCTTTTAGACGCTTCAATATTTAGCGCGTAGCGTCCAAATGCAGTAGAGAATGTCGAGCCTATCATAATCATCTATCGTTGCGTTGTACCATAGGAGACAATGCCAATTCGCTACCATGTCCGCAGGGTGCATTAATCTAATAATCATAATAAGAATATTATGGTTTGGCCAGCTGGGTTTCCAGAATTCTGCAATATTTTGCATGGATGGTCTCGGGCGCTTGATAAAGTCAAAAAAATTCGATTAAAACCATCAAGGAAACGAAAGCAGGAAAGGAAATGTTACCCTACTTCAAATTGATCTACTGGTTGAAGGCAAGTTGAGATGTCTTATGGTGATGAACACTAGATATAGATCAAGCTACTATTGGGCAATCCTTGACTATTGGGTACCTGTTATTGTTGCATATGCTACTTTAGAAATTATCATT
Organism: Orchestes rusci; assembly: GCA_958502075.1. Classification (NCBI taxonomy): domain Eukaryota; kingdom Metazoa; phylum Arthropoda; class Insecta; order Coleoptera; family Curculionidae; genus Orchestes; species Orchestes rusci. The sequence continues at coordinate 73,335,692 of OY293304.1, forward strand.
TATTCAGGTCAAACCCATTTTTAATGAGTTTGGAAAATGGGATAATACCGCACAATTCTTTGTAAAGAAGGATTTAGTTTTAGGTTACAAATTATCAATTTGTTTCGTCGTATAAAGATCACTCTAGTAGATGAGAATGTCCACTATCTACTTGAGACCAATGACACTTCCGCTTGAATGTCAAAGATCACACTCAGATGAATGTTAATGTATATCGCAAATAATATGAATGAGTAGAAAATAACTTAAAAATACAGTAAAACTTCAACGGAAAGATACCAGATTCAATTATACAGCCTCTATCTAATATACCATATGACTAAATCGGAATATTGGATATTCTCCTATTCTTTTGTCGTTCTCGCTCTCTATCATCCGAGTATCCCCTATTATTGGCTTGATTCACAGATAACATAGGATGGGTAATGGGAAGTTTCTTCCTGCTTATTGACACACCTGTGGATATAATTGGCCGATGACCTGCGTAACTAGGACATGGTATATCGTGAGCTAGTCTCAATCGATCTTCCGATATAGCTTCGGCAATTTCTTGTTTAGTTTCTTTAGCTACTATGTTTTGTAGAGGATTTACACATGCTCCGCATCTACCAAAAATTAATTAAGAAATGTTTTAAATCACTTCAGTGTAACCTTACAATACGGGTGGATCTTTATGTATCCAGAAACTTTTGGTCGGATCTGAAGAACCTCTTCTTTGCTCATCGTCCCAGGATTTGCCTGTTTTTATGAACTTTTCTTCCAATGGTGGATACAAGTCGGTTTGTAAACTCACCTTAAGTAAGTTAGTTATTAGTTTATTTTGAAATATGAAAAAATCATATTATTATATTCAGTAAAATAGTTATTTACGTTACTAAGGCGGTAAATGACATTTGACGGCTGTGTATCGTTCACAGTTTTGTTTCATACTGTGACATTTTTTTTAATCGGTTTAAGAGAAAAAGTACTTTCTTATTGTCAAAGCTCATATTGAGAGGGCGGTGGTGGCAGTCCGTCTCACACTCTTGCCATGAGATGGCGCCAGACAAACCATGTCACCACTTAGGTAATATAGATAGGTTACTTACATGTTAGCAAAATTTTATGTCAAGTTATTAATAAAAACCATGAGATGTCGCCAGTTAAACCATGCTATCACCTAGGTGATATACAGGGTGGACCAGAAGTGATGGGACATACGGTAACAGTAGATTCCTCCCACAAAAATATTGCGATAGACCGGAACTTGTCTATTCCGAAAGTTGATATTGGGAGAGATACAGGGTGCCAAAGTTGAATTTTAATTTTTGATTTTTTCAAATAAATTTTGAAATAATAAAGTTATTTTGATGAAATTTCGTGTTGTTTGACTTGCAAAATTCATTTCTGACCTTGGTATGGGTCTAACATGTGGGGGCGCCACTTACACATCTTTAGACTCATTCAAATAGTTATAACTTTTTTGTACGCACTCGAAATTTTTTTTTTAAATTGAAAAATTGATTTTTCCGTCATTTTTATTTTATTTTTTTGCAAAAAATATCTAAAATTAGATTATTTTTTTTTTTAAATCAAGAAACATTGAGCATTTGAGCTAATGTCAAAATAACCATGATTACGCCATTTTCTAAGCCTCCTATATTCATTTTCAAAATTTTCCATTCAAAACCACATTGCATGGATTACTTCAAGTTCGAATATCTTGAAAAAGGTTACTCCTAGGCACTTCTACAAAGTATACCTTTTTCATTAAAACATGACGGAAAAATCATTTTTTCAATTTAAAAAAAAAATGTACGAGTGCGTACAAAAAAATTCTGACTATTTGAATGAGTGAAAAGATGTGTAAGTGGCGCTACCTACAAGTAAGAGCAATTCTGTGCACAGATTTGAATTTTGCATGTCAAACAATCCCTATAATAATATATCAAATTTCATCAAAAAATTCAATTTTGACACCCTGTATCTCTGTTAATAACAACTTTCGGAATAGACAAGTTGAGGACGATCGCAATATTTTTGTGTGAGGAATCTACGGTTACCGTATGTCCCATTACTACTGGTCCACCCTGTAGATACGTTATACTTATGTTACCAACATTCCATGTCAAGTTATTAATAAAAACAATGAGATGGCGCCATGCTAACCACCAATGCAATTTCACGGTCTTTGATGTTGCGAAGTTTCATTTAGTGCAATACTAAAGTGGATCTTTATTACTGTCTCTGATGATATAAATTGTCATTTACAATTGATTATTCGAATTAAATTCTACAATTAAATTAAAATATGAGTGTTCAATAAAAAAAGGGTCACCTCTGGATTTCTTTATCTGTCATGAACGTAGGTCGTGCCTCGTTTGTATGGTTTGGCATCATGGCATCTGTGACGGTTAGAAAGAGGATGCCATGTCATAATTGCGATGTTAGCCAAGACATACGTTTTTTAAAACAATTGCAATCCATAGGTGACTTGATCCCTTTTTTTATTGAACACTCTTTACTTTACAGTATACAGTAAATAAATCCCATACTAACTTTATCTTCACTTTAACTAGACTCTAGAGTATGTTGGTTCACCGTTAACAGGAACAAAGTTCGTGACCTAATGTTATTATTTATTCTGAAATAATTTCTCACATATAGCATACAATGAGAAATGAGTGAAATATGTAGCATAAACTTCTTTAATGGGTACGTATTATTTTTTATTTCATACTGTACTGTGAAGTATCGTTTACCGGACCCAAAACCAGTCCGGTAAATGACACTTTACATCATCAGAGAATATAAAAAAATTAACTTGACTACTCCAAAAATTACATTTTGCATCATCAAACCCTGAGAAATTGCATTGGTAGCATGGTTTGGCTGGCGTCATCTCATGATTATAATTAATAAATTGACATAGAATGTTGGTAACATAAGTAACCTATCTTGTGGTGACTTGGTTTGGCTGGCGCCATCTCATGGTATGAATGTGAGACGGACTGCCGCCCTAAGTATGTGGTTTGACAAGAAAGCACTTTAAACCGATTAAAAAAAATTATCACAGTATGAAACAAAACAATGTACGATACACAGTCGTTAAATGTCATCAAACTACTCGTTTAGAAATTACAGACTCGGCTCCTTCGTCGTCTCGACCATCTCGACTCGTAATTTAAAAAGTCATTTCCCGCCTTAGTAAAGTAAATTTCACTATGATAAATAAGTGTTTTTCTTTTGAACGATCCATTAACTTTTTTAACCTAATTATGATATTAGACACTTGAAATTAGGGTCTGCCTATTTTGATGACCAGATCAAAATTGGTGCGACCATCGCTATAAAAAGTGGGCGTGAACCCATATTGTATATCCTAAATGCTAATGATATAGGCTACATATATCAAATATCCAACCACCCCTTTTGTAGGGGTAGTTTACTCTTGGATTTTTTTACATAATTGTTGCGACCATCGCTATTTAAAATGGGAATGAACTCATATTGTATATCCTGGATGCTATTGATATGGACTACATGCTACCACTCTCAAATATCCAACTACCCCTTTTGTAGGGGTAGTTTACTCTTGGATTTTTTCACATAATTGGTGCGACCATCGCTATTAAAAATGGGAATGAACTCATATTGTATATCCTGGATGCTATTGATATGGACTACATGCTTCTACTCTCAAATATCCAACCACCCCTTTTGTGGGGGTAGTTTACTCGTGGAGTTCTTTACATAATTGGTGCGACCATCTCTATTAGAAGTGGGAATGAACTCATATCGTATATCCTGAATGCTATTGATATGAACTAGGTACATGCTACGACTCTTAAATATTCAACCACCCATTTCGTAGGGGAAGTTTATAATCGGTGCGACCATCGCTATTAGAAGTGGAATCAGAGCTACACAGAGTAATAAACTACCCCTACAAAAGGGGTGGTTGAATATTTAAGAGTGGTAGCATGTAGCTCATATCAATAGCATTTAGTATACAGGGTGATTCAGGAGGAAATGGAAATATTTTAAGGATATGTCCAGGAAGTCAAAATAAGCAAAATAAGCTCATATGTTCAAGTCCGATTTTTATTTGTTTCAAAGATATTTTGATTAATTGTAATTTAAAAACTAAATCAAAATTATTACAAAACTAGTAAAACAAAACAAATAGCACTAATTCATAATAAATTTTCGAAAACATTACCTCCCACTTCGATACACTTATTTGCGCGTTTAAAAATTGATCTAGTAGCGAGTTTATTTATTTATATTTTATTTATTTATTTTTTTTTATTTTTTTTTTTTTAGCTTATTTTGACTTCCTGGACATATCCTTAAAATATTTCCATTTCCTCCTGAATCACCCTGTATACAATATGAGTTCATTCCCACTTCTAATAGCGATTGTCGCACCAATTGTGTAAAAAAATCCAAGAGTAAACTACCCCTACAAAAGGGGTGGTTGAATATCTTAGAGTGGTAGAATGTAGCCCATATCAATAGCATTTAGGATATACAATATGAGTTGATTCCCACTTCTAATAGCGATGGTCGCACTAATTATGTAAAAAAAAAATCCAAGCGTAAACTACCCCTACAAAAGGGGTGGTTGGATATTTGAGAGTGGTAGCATGTAGTCCATATCAATAGCACTACTTCTAATAGAATTAAGGATATACAATATGAGTTTATTCCCACTTCTAATAGCGATGGTCGCACCAATTATGTAAAAAAATCCAAGAGTAAACTACCCCTACAAAAGAGGTGGTTGAATATCCAAGAGTGGTAGCATGTAGCTCATATCAATAGCATTCAGGATACACAATATGAATTCATTCCTACTTCTTAGCGATGGTCGCACCAATCATGTAAAAAAATCCAGGAGTAAACTACCCCTACAAAAGGGGTGGTTGAATATTTAAGAGTGATAGCATGTAGCCCATATCAATAGCATTAAGGATATACAATATGAGTCCATTCCCACTTCTAATAGCGATGGTCGCACCAATTATGTAAAAAAATCCAAGAGTAAACTACCCCTACAAAAGGAGTGGTTGAATATTTAAGAGTGGTAGCATGTAGCCCATATCAATAGCACTACTTCTAATAGAATTAAGGATATACAATATGAGTTTATTCCCACTTCTAATAGCGATGGTCGCACCAATTATGTAAAAAAATCCAAGAGTAAACTACCCCTACAAAAGAGGTGGTTGAATATCCAAGAGTGGTAGCATGTAGCTCATATCAATAGCATTTAGGATATACAATATGAGTTGATTCCCACTTCTAATAGCGATGGTCGCACTTATTATGTAAAAAAAAATCCAAGTGTAAACTACCCCTACAAAAGGGGTGGTTGGATATTTTTGAGAGTGGTAGCATTTAGCCCATATCAATAGCACTACTTCTAATAGCATTTAGGATATACAGGGTGTCCCAACGATAGAGTAAAGTAGGTTTTATCATATAGGATATGAAAAATATCAATATCAATATACGTCACAGGTTAGGGGTGTAAATAGCGCACATTCTGAAAATATTTGGAAACATACAGGGTGCGTCACAAAAGTATGGCACGAAAAAGTATGATTTTTTTAAATGGAACCCCCTGTATATTAATTGATATTTCAATTCTTTCTTCAATTTGGAACAAAAATTGTGATACAACTAATGTTCCTAAATTCAACCGTTATCGAGATATCGCGTTTTAAAAATGGCATTTTTGCAACTTTGACATGCTATAAAACTCAAACTATTCAAGTTAGAGGAAAATGGTTTGCACTTTCCTATCTTAACTTTTCAAGAGCTCTTCTGTCATTTGGATAGAAGGTAACGTCAACTGTCAACTTTTTTCGGCACATTTTGACATTTTTTCACAATAATGGATTTAATCTCCTTGAATAGCTCTTGAAAAGTTAAGACAGGAATGTGCAATCCATTTTTCTCTAACTTGAATAGTTTGAGTTTTATAGCATGTCAAAGTTGCAAAAATGCCATTTTTAAAACGCGATATCTCGATAACGGTTGAATTTAGGAACATTAGGTGTATCACAATTTTTGTTCCAAATTGAAGAAAGAATTGAATTATCAATTAATATACAGGGGGTTCCATTTAAAAAAAATCATACTTTTTCGTGCCATACTTTTGTGACGCACCCTGTATGTTTCCAAATATTTTCAGAATGTGCGCTATTCACACCCCTAACCTGTGACGCATATTGATATTGATATTTTTCATATCCTATATGATAAAACCTACTTTACTCTATCGTTGGGACACCCTGTACAATATGAGTTCATTCCCACTTCTAATAGCGATGGTCGCACCAATTATGTAAAAAAATCCTAACTACCCCCACAAAAGGGGTGGTTGGATATTTGAGAGTGGTAGCATTTAGTCCATATCAATAGCTTTTAGGATATACAATATGAGTTGATTCCCACTTCTAATTGCGAAGGTCGCACTAATTATGTAAAAAAAAATCCAAGTGTAAACCACCCCTACAAAAGGGGTGGTTGGATATTTGAGAGTGGTAGCATGTGGTCCATATCAATAGCATTCAGGATACACAATATGAGTTCATTCCTACTTCTAATAGCGATGGTCGCACCAATTATGTAAAAAAATCCAAGAGTAAACTACCCCCACAAAAGGAGTGGTTGGATATTTGAGAGTGGTAGCATGTAGTCCATATCAATAGCATCCAGGATATACAATATGAGTTCATTCCCACTTCTAATAGCGATGGTCGCACCAATTATGTAAAAAAATCCAAGAGTAAACTACCCCCACAAAAGGGGTGGTTGGATATTTGAGAGTGGTAGCATGTGGTCCATATCAATAGCATTCAGGATACACAATATGAGTTCATTCCTACTTCTAATAGCGATGGTCGCACCAATTATGTAAAAAAATCCAAGAGTAAACTACCCCCACAAAAGGGGTGATTGGATATTTGAGAGTGGTAGCATTTAGTCCATATCAATAGCATTTAGGATATACAATATGAGTTGATTCCCACTTCTAATTGCGAAGGTCGCACTAATTATGTAAAAAAAAATCCAAGTGTAAACCACCCCTACAAAAGGGGTGGTTGGATATTTGAGAGTGGTAGCATGTGGTCCATATCAATAGCATTCAGGATACACAATATGAGTTCATTCCTACTTCTAATAGCGATGGTCGCACCAATTATGTAAAAAAATCCAAGAGTAAACTACCCCCACAAAAGGGGTGGTTGGATATTTGAGAGTGGTAGCATGTAGTCCATATCAATAGCATCCAGGATATACAATATGAGTTCATTCCCACTTCTAATAGCGATGGTCGCACCAATTATGTAAAAAAATCCAAGAGTAAACTACCCCCACAAAAGGGGTGGTTGGATATTTGAGAGTGGTAGCATGTGGTCCATATCAATAGCATTCAGGATACACAATATGAGTTCATTCCTACTTCTCATAGCGATGGTCGCACCAATTATGTAAAAAAATCCAAGAGTAAACTACCCCCACAAAAGGGGTGGTTGGATATTTGAGAGTGGTAGCATGGAGTCCATATTAATAGCATCCAGGATATACAATATGAGTTGATTCCCACTTCTAATTGCGAAGGTCGCACTAATTATGTAAAAAAAAATCCAAGTGTAAACCACCCCTACAAAAGGGGTGGTTGGATATTTGAGAGTGGCAGCATGTGGCCATATCAATAGCATTTAGGATATACAATATGAGTTCATTCCCACTTCTAATAGCGATGGTCGCACCAATTATGTAAAAAAATCCAAGAGTAAACTACCCCCACAAAAGGAGTGGTTGGATACTTGAGAGTGGTAGCATTTAGTCCAAATCAATAGCATTAAGGATATACAATATGAGTTGATTCCCACATCTAATAGCGAAGGTCACACTAATTATGTAAAAAAAATCCAAGTGTAAACCACCCCTACAAAAGGGGTGGTTGGATATTTGAGAGTGGTAGCATGTGGTCCATATCAATAGCATTCAGGATACACAATATGAGTTCATTCCTACTTCTAATAGCGATGGTCGCACCAATTATGTAAAAAAATCCAAGAGTAAACTACCCCCACAAAAGGGGTGGTTGGATATTTGAGAGTGGTAGCATTTAGTCCATATCAATAGCATCCAGGATATACAATATGAGTTCATTCCCACTCATAATAGCGACGGTAGCTCTAATACTTTATTCTGGTCATCAAAATAGACTCTCCCTTGAAATTAGCATACATTTTATCTGAAATTTTAATTTTTGAAACACCCACTTACCGAATCATGAGATCCAATCTCGTTCAAATCTGGAACTTGTGGGGTAAATCCTGAGGCACCTTCAATCTCTGCTTTTCGCCATTCGGTTGTGTACATGTAATCACACAATAATTTTCTCATATTTTGATCTGGAATATCGTCCATGCTACAAGCTGGTGTCATGTATATACGTGGTCTAGTTTTCACAGCTTTAACGTGATCATCTTCAGGTAGTGGAGCCTAAGGGCAGAAATATGCTGGAGTATTAAAAACTCGAACAATCTTGTGAGAAATCGGCCTTTTTCCTTCACCATCAGCTCTGTGAATATTGCATAATATCCCGCATAATATGCGTACTGAAAAACATTTCCGAACTATATTCAAGAATATAAAATTCATTCTTGTGAAAAAATGTCAAAATGTGTCGAAAAAAGTTGACAGTTGACGGTACCTTCTATTCAAATGACAGAATAGCTCTTGAAAAGTTGAGATAGGAAAGTGCAGACCATTTTTCTCTAACTTGAATAGTTTGAGTTTTATAGCAGGTCAAAGGTGCAAAAATGACATTTTTAAACCGCGATATCTCGATAACGGTTGAATTTAGGAACATTAGTTGTATCACAATTTTTGTTCAAAATTGAAGGAAGGATTGAAATATCAATTAATATATAGGGGGTTCCATTTTAAAAAATACTACTTTGATGCGTTTCGAGTTTTGGGGACACTCTGTATAACGTGAAAATATTTTTAAAATGTAGCCTTAAAGGGTCCCTATCCATCCAGAAAAAAGATATATTTTAAAATCAGATAATTCAGCCATAATGTTTCTATCAAAATAGCTTTAAAAAAACCATAAAACCGAAATCACAATATTTCGGTTTTTATCGGATAGGTATTTCCGGAACGGCTTGGAATTTTTCATATTTTTAAAACGGGATCTTGTTGGGTATCAAAATGCGCAATTTTTATCCAATTTAACCGACACTGAATCTCTTATAGTTTCCGAGATCCCCATGCTCTGCATCCTTATCTTGGACACACTGTATTTCAAAAGTTACACTGTGTCTTGAAAGTCTTGAGCAAAAACAATGTTACAAAAACACAAAAACATTTTTGAAGACAAGAGAAAATATTGTTCATTATAAATGACTAAATACCCATAGGTATAAAGAAAAAACATGTATTAAGGAAACCATCAACAAGAGCAAATTCGAGACGAACGACATGGCATACGACAATCAAAGCTTTGATCATCGACAATCGACAATAATGACATCAAAATGAAGTAGAATTGACAAATCAAGTTCAAGATTCGCTTCCGAAACGTTTGATATTGATAAGTTTTATTGTTTACTAATAGACTTTTTTGCTGGTTACATAGAGGATCGGTATACAGGGTGAGGCATTTAACTTGAGACAGTGAATTATCTCAAAAACTATGTTCTTTAGAAAAAAATGTTTCAAACAAAAGTTGTTAAGCATCAACATTTTATAATTATTATAAAATAGTTTCAAGCGGAAAACACAATGAAAATATTTGTTTTCAACCTTGACCTTGCATTTCAAGTTTATTTCAAGATCAAAATGATTTTTTAAATGGAAAGGTATATTTTTCAATGTATAATCTTATTTTTCATCAAAAAGAAGTAACTTTCATTTGAAACTTTTTTCATCCTTCTACAAAATATTGAACTGAATTTCATTTGAAGGCTTGGAAAAAAATTAAAAATAATGATGAGAATGTGGTTTTTGGTCCACATAATTTATCTGTAGTGGATTCTTTGGGGTTCACTATTTTTGATGAACAACGTTTCGCAAAATTTATTTTTGCATCATCAGAACTCTGGGTACAAGTGAAAAGAAAACAGTTATAATGGTGTTCATAGATATTGAAAAAGGAGTCAATCTCTTTTGAGAATTACTCTTTTTTTAATATCTATGAACACTATTTTTTACTTCATACACAAAAAAGTTTGAAACCTCTATTACTGTTTCCAAGTAAGCCTACTGCAAAATGTTCATTGCGAATTATAAAAATTGTGATTATTGTTGTGGTATTTCAAAATAGAGACCCTTACTATAGGTACTATATTTTTGAGAAGCTTGTTAAACGGCGAATCAATTTTTTAATAAATATATGGGGTGTTCCATTTAAAAAACCCAACATTGGTCAAAATTCCAAAAACAATATCTGGAAAAAACTGATTACGCCACTGGATTTTACGTAAATGGTTTTATGAGAGCCCGTTTTCACATTCCCGATAAGTCACAGATAGCTGAGATTCGAGGGGTGTCCAAAAATGCAACTTTTTCAAAATCACTTTGTAGCTCAAAAACTAAAATGCCAATGATATTTTGGTTTGGGGCATTTTTCGTTTCACAAAAAGTAGCTCAGGTCCGTGAAAACTACGAGATTCTATCATTAGTGATAACCAAAATAACCCGCAATTGCAACCAAAGTTGGACATTCTGTACTGTACTGCACTAGTAAGTGCTAGGAGGTCGGTTGAATGGGGGAAAAGTTGCAGTTTTTGATGCTCATTGAAGATTTAACTTGTGTCGTATTTTTTTTTTTAGTTTGTGAGATAGATAGTAAATTGTCAAAATAGCCCAAACGTATCATCATAAGTTGGGTTGAATGATCTGCCACAGCCCAACTAACACAGATTGTGCCTTAATAAACTAAAATGCTATATAACTGATATATTAGGGTCCATCAATATACAATTTTATCATTTAGTGACGTTAGTTAAGACAAAATACTCTCAGAGACAAAAAAGTGTTATAATCATGTAATATAGCTCTCTACAAAACCATTTAATAAATCTTTTATAAAACGGAAGAAATTGAATTCTTATAGCATACTATAGTACCAATGTTATAAGAGTAATTACTCTCTTAGTCTAATTTGTTGTATTATTGGTTCATTATTGTTTTAAAAAGAACTTATAAGATGGTTACAAAATATTTTTATTAGAGATTTATTATATTATCATATAGCTATCTCTTATAAAACAGTTAACTCGCAAAAGTATTTAAGACTGAATTGGCTTAAGAGAATATCTTATAAAAATGTTTTATAGGATGCTTGATCTGGAACGTACAAAACAGCACTATAAAACCAATATAAAACACTCACAAAATAAAAATGGACACAAAATAGCAACACTGTCTTATAGTTTATCCCAACTAACACAGATTGTGCCTTATCAAACTAAAATGCTATATATAACTGATTTATTAGGGTACTTCAATAATAATTGTATCATTTAGTGGCGGTAGTTGGCACAAAATACTCTCAGAGACAAAAAAGTGTTATAATCATGTTATATAGCTCTCTAGAAGACCATTTAATAAGCCTTTTACAAAACAAAAGAGATTGAATTCTTATAGCATATTATAGCACCAATTTCATAAAAGGAATTACTCTCAAGTCTAATTTGTTGTATAATTGGTTTATTAAGGTTTTATAGAGAACTTTATGAGATCGTTACAAAATATTTTTATTAGAGATTTATTATTTTATCGTTAAGTCGCAAACCTATTTAAATCTGAATTGGCTTACGAGAATATCTTATAGAAATGTTTTGAAGAATACTTGATTCCGAACGTACAAGACAGCACTATAAAACAAATAAAATAAAAATGGGCACGAAATAGCAACATTGTCTTAAAATATGTCTTGCCCAAAGATCCCCACCCCGTTTGCGATCATACAGTGAAATTCGCGTCTTCTTTTTCATTTATTTAGTATATTTTTGGGTATTTTGGAAAAATGTATTCGCTGCTGACTTTCAAATAATGTCTAGAATACGTATATAAAATTTCAAGTCATTTGAAAATGTATGCAAATTGTCCAATACCTATATAACAAATTTGTCGCAACAAGCACAGTTATAAGAGTTCGCCATATTTGGTAGGCGAACTTTGTCGGTCATTTTTTAGGTTTGGGAAAAAAAACCAAATATTTATTAAGGGAATACGATAATTAGAACGTCATTATAAGAAAAACATTGTAAATATCAGACAATTATTATTTAATAGAGTAGTTTCTGTTTGTAATCAAGATCTTGAGGTTATGAAATTTATTATATCAGGATAAAAAGTCTTGAATTGCCTCAAAATGCAGGCGCATGAAAATTTAGTTCATAAAGTACCCATATATTAACAGTAAAATCAAATTCGCAAGTCAAATCAACATATTATCATGCTTGAATTTTCAATATTTTGAAATATGCTACTTGTCTAATAGTAGGATAGACTCCATTAATTTTTCGTCATTCACAGTTGATATTCTTTTACAACAATTCTGATTTATTCTGCTCTGAATATACACAAAATTGCAGTGTAAATACTGCGAATATATCAACAACAAAATATCTTTATAACTGTTTTATAAATGTGTTACTTGGAACAACTTCACTCTTATAAGAGCTCTATAGCAGTAGTAAAGTAGCTTTATAGTTGTTACCTAGAACCCCTATAAACATTCTAATACGACAAAAATATTTTATAAAGTGGTCCTTTTTCGTGTTTATAAGTGTGTTATGAATGTCTATGAAATGATTATAAAAATATTTTCACGAGCAAAATGTTTTACGAAACTGTTATATAACGGTCTATAAAATACTTATAAACATATTTGTGTTACTTGGGAGCTCCTTCTTCCTTAGCGATTTGGGTATAAACAGTCATACCAATGGTCTAAAGAATTGGAATCTTGTTGGATGATCAGCCACCGCCCGTTTTTCCGTAGCGATTACGGTATGGAAAGACATACCAGTGGTTTAAGAGATTCTTGTGAATGAAGTGACGTAGAATTTTCATGAGTGGTGAAAAAAAACATTCTTAAGGCTTTAACGATTTACTACCGCTATTTGGTGATTTCGTTAGAGAAAGCTATGACTGTGGCTGTGAGTTTATATTTGAAATGGTCAAAGAAAAAAGCTATTTGTGACAGATTATGTGACTGGACTACCACAGAGGCCCCGACCTCTGTTTTATCTTTATGACTACGGTGCAGAAAGCTTCACTAGTGTTCATGTGGTAGTCAACCTTTGATCCAAGGTTTTGTATGGCTATAAAACCAAGTATTCACGTTTTCCACTCCCCATTTCATCCTTTCCAAGGCATTATTTTCAAGTTTTGACTTTGCCCAGAATTTACAGTTATAAACCTTTTTTTTTTCAATCAAGTTTGTATGATTTTGAGCGAAATAATCATGCATTCTGCTCTATTTTACAGCATCCTTATCTAAGAACTTCATTGTCGCTGAAATCTATGATCTATAACCATTATTAGGCATGCATAGTTCGAAAATCAATGATCAATGCATTCGACAACCAGCTTCAAAGATATGGAAAATAATTGAACATCATTATTTAAAAAATAATATTTTTTTTTTGTGGTGGAAAAAGTCAAGAGTTGAGGATGCAAAATACTCACCAATCTCACAAATGGTTGTCGAGGATCCGTTTGAATAATCGGCTTAGGGTACATTAAAAGGTCAAACGGGATGTACACATCATCTTTAATAGGAAAAAATGTTTCGTGGTCCTCATAATGCCTATGAGAAGGTGGTTTTGTAGGAGGCTCTTCTCTTATCCTCTCGGGCTTCAACGAATCTTTTTTGGTATCACAAAAACGCTTATAGTCATTTCTATAAGTGGTCGTTTCTTCAAATGCTTCTAATTTGATTTGATCATTGAAACAATTCATTTTCTCTGATGAATGAATTTATTTTGACAGTTAAGTTAATTACTGACACAAATTGACATGATCCCTAGGTAAGATCAATGATTATACATAAAATGGGAATCACTATTATTATAACTAACACAATACAAGAGTTTAATGGAAAACTTTAAAGTACAAGAATTCACGGAATAGCCAATGCATCATTTGAAAGTTCATGACTCAATTGGGTTTGTAAATTCGATAATTTTTCTTTCAACATGGCTACACCCATTATGACAATGTTTTCAGGCCTCAGTTGTCCTGCAGCTTCGACATTGAAGAAGAACTTATTTGGTTTCAGTTCCCAGTTGTAGGAAGCTTCATCTATTGAAAATAGATTAAAAATGAATAAATGAAATGCGTGAATTCTCCAAAAGATTCATTTATTTATCATTATTATCAGATAGTAGATGCCTACTAAGTATGTAGCATAGAAAAGTGATTAAAATAATTATATTCATATTTCTATGGTATGTAGCTTAAACGTAACTTTTCTATCTGTCTTCAAATGTGTTTGTATAGGCGCTTCCGGAAACACTGATCCGATTAACCCGATCATTCGCTGTGTGTGTTTTGTTTCTTTTTATTAACGTGGGATAAAAAGAGACAAAACACAACAGCTGATGGGGTTAATCAGATGAATGTTTCCGAAAACGCCTTTTGTTGCATGTTTTATGATAGTATATCGACTTCCGAGCTCAAAATCAAAGAAACCATGATATGAACACACAACATAAGACAGATATTCGGCAATAGATTATTCATTGAAACTGAATACTCACGTTGATCTTCATCCAGCTCACTATATTCACTTTTAGGCCATTCTTCAGGCTTGGGAAAGAGAGTATGCCTCATGGCATTATCAGGGTCATATTCAAATGCCACACCACAAGTCGGATTCCATTTAGCGTGTTCTTTTCCGAATCCTTTCTTTGCATAGGCACGGACCTTTAATTCTTGTCCTTTACGCAATTTGATGATGAGGATTTCCTCATTCTCTCCATATTCCGCTGAATCATCATCTCGGTGTTTCGACGTAGCAGGAATAACACGGGGATCACTAGACTTCAAGTCGGCTGTTGTTACGTGTCGAGTCTGATCGTCAGTACACTTTACATCTAAGGTGAATTCTACACTGCATTCTTGGCAAAAGTCGGTGCAGATACAGTCCTGTAAAATGAATGAAATATATTGTAGATTTTCGATCGAGAGAAATCAGAAATTACATATAAGGTGGTAATTTTAGTGTGCAAAATATTTTTTTATCAATTGCATTTTCAAAAGTCTGGAACTATAACGATGTTTCAATTCACTTCAGATGATATGTTTGTACAGTCGTGTGCATTAATCCGTTGGACAAAAAACGGCTCATGTTAGTTGTACTGATAACCTAGCATGTCATAGTGACCATTGTCTATCAGACAAGTTATCAAACAAGAAAAAAAATATCCAGGTCAAGCCATGCAATGAACAAGAAAATATGCTAAATGAATATCCATTCAGAGTAGCAAGAAATGCTGTTGATGCAACTAATTTTTCTGCATCATAAGGAATTGATGGGATAAATTCAGCGAATCATAAGGAATATAATGTAATATGAGATAAATTATAGGGCGAACATGTGAACCCTTGTAGATATTTTGTATTTATTGATGTACTACAAAGAATTGTCGAAATTCTAGCGAGAAATGGAGCTGTAACTAAGTATTAAAGTTTTATAGTATTTTCTTCCGTATTTATATTTTGTAACTAGCCTGAACCCGCGGCACCCCCCGCGTCGGGTTTAGGCCAGTTCATAAATAAGATAATAATAACAGATTCAATTCATTTTTTTTATGTTTAATTTTTTTTTATACCCCATAGAACCTACATAATAACAACACATTTTTCTTTATTTTTTTCAATTTATGTATTTTTTTTCCTCCCGCTGATCGTATACCCTATAGAACCTACTAATTACCAACACAATTTTTTTTAAATTTTTTATTTTTATTTTTTTTTCATTTTTTTTCCAAAACCATCTTTGGGTATAGGCTAATAACTGTGCAAATTATCAGATAATTCTGTGCTAAGGTTCAAAAGTTTTACGGAAAGAAGCACACAGCACACAGACTTTCACATTTATCTAAGATTTTCAATTTATGTATTTTTTTTCCTCCCGCTGGTCGTATACCCCATAGAACCTACATATTAACAACACAGCCTTTTTTATTTATTTTCTAATTTTTTATTTTTTCATTTTTTTCCAAACAAGCACACAGCACACAGACTTTCACATTTATCTAAGATTTTCAATTTATGTATTTTTTTTTCATGTTTTTTTTTTCTCCCGCTGGCCGTATGCCCCATAGAACCTACATAGTAACAACACAATTTTTTTGATCTTTTTTCAATTTATGTATTTTTTTTTATTTTTTTATTTCCCGCTGGTCGTATACCCCATAAAACCTACATATTAACAACACGGACTTTTTTATTTTTTTCATTTTTTTTTATTTTTTATTATTGTTTTATTTGTTATTTTTTTTTCCTAAACCATCTTATGGTATAGGCTAATGACTGTGCAAATTTTCATATAATTCTGTGATACGGTTAAAAAGCCTTAGGGAAATAAACATACAGATTTTCATTTTTAAATATAATATGAGTTTTGTATCAGTGTTTTATGTACTTATTATTTCTACTACTACTAATTTGAACATTGTTAATGAAACAATATTTGCAAAAATAAGCTATTTAGGTACATCGATTATCTATTTAAATACTTTGTACAACATACTATTTATGGACTTTTGAGGAGTCACAGACAGGTTTACCCGATACAAATTTTGTCCAACGGATTAATGCACACGACTGTACGAGAATTTGAAATCGGTGATTTTGACTAAATTTGCATAACCATCGATCCATTTTGAATAATGTGAGATATTATTAGAGTGAGTTCTTGATAAGTCCGCAGTACAGGAATCTGTCCTGTTAGCAGTTGGCACACTTATTCACATCCCAAATTGAATATTGATGAACAAGATTTGTTGATTTTCGATTGATACTATGATGGTTGTTATACATGGTGGAGACTTTAACTGGAATAAATACGCTAGCGAGGAGCTGAATAATTTTCCGGAAACTTTCCGAGACACGGCAACATTTCAATGTGGTAATCTACTTTTTCCAAGCAATATGAAAAATATAGCCCTTCAGGGTGAGCTAAAATCACTCTCAACTTTTTTTTCAAATGCAACCCCAACCATAATGGTTGTTATACAGGGTCTAGTGCACAAATGTTGTAAGTGACAAAAAGTTGGTTTTGAGTTATATGAAGTTGGATGTTTAAAAATTCGCCATGATTCACACGCTTCTTTTTGAAAATCAAATATGCTTGTTTAAATTGGGCTGTAGTATTGCCTTGAGCCTATGCTCTTTTGTGATATTTGATCGATGTGTACAGTGCTTTCAATTTAATTTGTCACACTTCCAAAAGGCTGAAAAAATATAAATTTTTTGAGCTAAAAGGTCGACCAAAAAATGGAATTGTAGGGTTTTTCGTAAAGTTTTGTGCTATTGAGTCAAATTTTTTCTCAACTGTCAAATGTCGAAATTATTGACATAACTTACTTTTTTTAAAATGGCACACCCTATATATCATTACATATTTATAAAGGCGTGTTTCTTTTGATCACGAAAATATAGCACACATGCCTTTTCTATTCACTAGTTTAGCGCAAATTGGTATAAATATTATTGAAATTGTAATTTTTCAGCATGAAGATACACGTGTTTATCCATTTGTTTCAAATAATTGTCAGGGTTTCACTCGAATTGTCAAATGTTATACGTGAATACTGTTCCTTTACAGTAAGTTGATGAAATTAAATAAATGGGTATACTTCTTGATTTGAGTAAATAATTGAAATGCTGTATTTACAAACCAGAAAATCTTCTATATCTTAGTTAATATTCTAAACAAGAACTATAACAATTATTTGAAACCAAATAAAGAACACATGTAAATTTCAATTTTAATTTATACCAATTTCCTCTAAACTGTTGAATAAAAAGGGCATGTGTGCTATATTTTCGTGATCAGAAAAAACTCACCTTTCTAAATATGTAATGATAATAGGGTGTGACATTTTAAAAAAAGTAAGTTATGTCAATAATTTTGACATTTGACAGTTGAGAAAATATTTGACTCAATAGCACAAAACTTTACGAGAAACCCTACAATTCCTTTTTTTGGTCGAACTTTTAGCTCAAAAAATAAATATTCTACAACCTTTTGAAAATGTGACAAATTAAATTGAAAGCAGTGTACCATACAATTTGAAAAATAATCTTGAATGCCGCATTTGCAGCTATACATTTTTTTCTATGAGACGAATAATTGTACCACATTTTGCGATATAATTTTTTTTGATGAAGAAAAACACAGCATGAACTATTTTGAACTCATTTGACATACTTGTACCGGGATTTGAACAAACAATCTTGTTGTAACCTCAGTTTTCACTAGACACAAATGTGTTAAATTCAGTTAACGCCGGGGTAAACGCAGTTTGATTTAGCACACAATATCTGTTATGTACGCAATTACCACATGTGGGGTATGGTTATTTACCCTAGAAATAAGGTTTAGAAGTAGGTACTTAACAGTTTTAACAAGACTGGAAGATGGCACTGGCACCTACCAATTTGAATATTTCACTTAGCATTTGTGTGCATAAGACAATATATGTCTCAAATTATATTTTAGTGTGATTAGGTCAGTTTTGCTGGAAAATTCAATTATAACATGCGTAAGCTGGACCATCGATATAGCCCTTCGGGGTGAGCTACAAACACTTTTAACTTTTTTTTCAAATGCAACCCTGTTGCTTGTGACCCGTCATTGAAAAGCTGGTGGAAAGAGGAATCCAGCGTACTCATTAAATTTTACTTATTAGTACGTTTGAGGGTTAAATAAAATCAAAATATAATTTTGAAGTTCAATTACTTTTAAACGTAAAAATAATCGCTCAAAATCACCTGTTAGCATCCCACAGACTGGGTAGGGTAGGTCTCTTCCCTCACATTCTGCAACACTTCCGGTGTGATTTTCCTGATTTCCTCTCTTATCCTTTCCTTCAAGTCTTCTATGTATGTAGTTAGGTTTTTGAACAGCATCGAAGACTTGAAGGAATAGGTAGATAAGAGGGAAAATTAGGAAAATCATACCGGAAATGATGCAGAATGTAAGGGAAGAGACCTATACAGGGTGTCCCAGAAGTATTGGGAGATATTTGAAGGACGGCTAGTTAGAACAAAAATAAGACTAGAATGTTTTGGAAAATATTTTTGTACGAATTATTCTTTCATTGAAGATACACTTTGAAGAAGGTTTTCCGTGATAGCTCCGAAACGGTGAAATCAATTTCAATGAATCTTGGACAGTATAGGCCGGGCATAAGGACTGATAATTTGGGACTATGACTATAGTAGTATTTGTCTAGTATCATTTCATTTAAACAAATCACGGAGAACGTGAAACCCAGTCGCGGCGACTGATTCGTCATGAACTTTCTGTTTTCCTCTGAATTGGGACACAACGGATTTGCTTCGTGAAAATGAAAGTCTCTAGAAGAATATTTTCAAATTATCTGTTGCTAAATTATCAAGATAAGAAGATAATACAACTACAATAAATCATACGAAAAAAAGGTAAGAACTGGTGACCACAATATAACATACAATGGATCTATGGCTGCTGTTATACGTGAGTACACTTTTTTTTGTTTATAGACAGTAGAATATCGGCCGTAACAAAAGAATAATAATTGATTGTTATAACACTCAAATCAATTGAACAATTTTATTATTGACCTTACAAAAAGATTCCCAACTTAATGAAACGTAAGTACACTTTTTTTTGTTTATAGACAGTAGAATATCGGCCGTAACAAAAGAATAATAATTGATTGTTATAACACTCAAATCAATTGAACAATTTTATTATTGACCTTACAAAAAGATTCCCAACTTAATGAACTCTGTCCACTAAATGCAGGAAGATAAATCATTTTTTATCCTAGCTAGATACCGTCAAGTCGGGTTATTACCTTTTTTCAGTTTACAAACTATTCGATTATATGCTTCAAATAACTACTTATTGATTCTCAAGAATATCCAGAATACGATTCCCATGTCCATATGCTGCGCAAATGTTTATAAACAAAAAAATTATTATTTTTTTACATTTTTGTCAATATTTGGTTAAATACTAGGTATTTGCTATCTTCTATTTTTCAAATGTGTTTTTCTTGCCCTCGAATATCTATTCCAGTACTTTGCCAACTGTGTAAAAAACTTTGTGCCTAATTTTATAGTCACAGTATTACCACGTTTCTGCTTGAATTATACATGATTATTTAAACAATATTTTTCAAGTTTTTTTTTATTCAGACCCCTTTAGATTAAGAAGATGTTTGCAACCATCAAAACCTCGATTAAAACGTTGTGCAAATGTGTGGTCATCTGACAATTTCACAGGACTGGGAGCTAATAAGGGTATAATGGGTGAGTGAGCGTGAGCAAATGCACAAAAGTTGTAAAGACGTGAGTTTCTTGCTATTTCACAATAAATTGATCAAAAATTGGCGTTTTGTTTCTGCATCCCCATTATTCGGTCCCAGTCCCGTGAAATTATCACATAACCACACATTTTCGCAACATTTCAATGGTCGCAATAACCTTCTAGAAGGTTCTACATAAGGGTAAACCAAACAGAAAAATGAAAATTGCAATAGTTTGTAAACTGAAAAATTTGATCCTGGAAGGTAACTTTATTGTCACATACGTTTTTTTTTTCATGTTCATTCATTTTGAAAGGGTAATTATTGCATATACGGTTTTCTGCTATTTTTCGATTTTTTCCAAATTTTCTTTTACGGGGTGACACAGATTCGAGTGCATGCATGGGGATCTCGGTTATTATAAGATATACAGGGTCGATAAAATGGATGCAACAAAATGTCATTTGGACATTTGGAAAATTCCCACTACTTCCGAAAATATTCCGAAAAAACCGAAATTCCGCAAAAACAATTATTTGCTGAGTTTATTTGAGAAGATATTTTAAAATGAATTGCACTTTCTCATTGCCACTTTTTCTCTTCTACAATATGTCGGTATCAAATTGAGAATCTGACGTTTCGTCTTTGAGCGGCCATCATCAAGTTATTTTTTTTAAATACGGACCTGAATCTTTTATTTTATTTTTAGTTATCTTTTGACGTCCTTGATGCATTGAGGTGTCGCAACCGTCGATAAAAATACTCATATAAATGAATAATACCAGAGAAAATTAGTTAGGCAACCCTTGTCCCCCTAACACATAGTTTGGTTCACGAATCCATCTTTATTCGACACGTTATTCATATGAGAAAACCTGCCCGACTAAACAAAACCGATTGACTGAAACAAAATCGAAATAACATCCAATAACGATACATTGAATGAAATCAAATTAAATTCAGATATGACATGGAAAATGAAAAAATTACAAATAAAACTGAATCAATCTCTGCAAAAGTGTTGAAAAATATCGTAATTTTAACAAAATATTGAAAATAACAGTAATAGGTGAATAATAATTCAGAATATTAAGATTGCTAAGGCAACTCATTACTCTACACCCTCATCTAATCTCTAATCACCTGTATGCCTCAAGGATGTAGTAAGATAACTTAAAATAAAATAAAAAATCCAGCTCCGTATTTAAAAAAATAAAGTTGATGATGGCAGCTCGAAGACGAAACGTCAGATTTTCAATTTGATACCACCATCTTGTAGAGGAGAAAAAGTGGCAAGGGCAAAGTGTGATTTATTTTGAAATGTTTTCTCAAACAAACGCAGGAAATAATAAAAATGTTTTTGCGAAATTTCGTTTTTTTTTCGAATGTCTTCGGAAGTAGGTAGTCGAAATTTTTCAAATTTCAAAACGGCATTTTCTTAAGTATGAAAATGCGCAACTTTGCATCCATTTAACCGACCCTGTATCTCTTATAAAAACTGGGATCCCCATGCATGCACTCGAATCAGTGACACCCTGTATAAACACATTCTAGTGTCTTCAAGGATTGCAAATTTACTGGCGGAGAGAAGATTTTTTTTAGGTTAGGTCAGGTTAGTTTGGGCTAGTTTGGGTTAGGTTGAGTAAGATTTGGTTAGTTTGAGTAAGTTTTTTTTGGCATAAATGAGCGGCATCCTAAATACGTTATTCAAGATAGAAATCAAATATCATAATTTTTTCCTCCGCCAGTAAATTTTGCGATCCCTAGACACTATAGAATGTGACTATATAAACAAATTTGAAAATCATCGAAGAATAGCAGAAAATCGTATAAGCAAATAACCTTTAAAAGTTTTGTAAAATACAGAATCTCCCTAAAAAAAATCTTTGGAAATAAATAAATGGACGTGATGAAAAAGTTGCCCTCCATGGTGCCGATTCTGCGACCGATAGAACGGTCATATCGAGAGAAGTAAACGATCACCTCCATGAACTTCTCCGTTTACTTCTATCGATAACGTTCTGTCGGTCCACTCCAAGAATAGGCACCCAGGGCTGGAGTCTAGAACGGCCCACAGACGATGCAATCGGTTGTACAAGTTTCACTTTTATGACTTTTTTTGGTTCTGTGATGAGTAGTTCGTTACGTGAATTGATATGGGAATAAATATGTTATTTCAGGGAACCATTTTTAAATTACAACTTTTTTTCTTTTTCCTCGTCTTTTTCACTCTGTCACTTCAATCATCCGAAAACAACCCGACTACTACAGCAGCTAATGTTTTTTTTTTGACAAAGTTGCCAGAGCCTATTTTTGAAACAGTTGGGCCCCAAGGCCCAACCAAAATTTCGGGCCCCCAATATCCTATATGAATTTTCACTAAGAATTTTTCTGCTTTTCTTACTTTCAGGTTTGTGATTAAACAAAACAGAAAATTCTTAAAGACTGTTCATAGAAAGACATTTTTATTTCAAAATACTCATTCAATTTCAAATAATAAAGTTCACTTCACTTTTTCCGCTACGACGAGAAAACCGACTGTTCTCAATTTAACGTGCGTTGGGCAGAAAAAACTCAAGACACATTCTTTGTTGAAAACGAGTATTTCG
The DNA here is from genome assembly GCA_958502075.1 of Orchestes rusci. NCBI lineage: Eukaryota > Metazoa > Arthropoda > Insecta > Coleoptera > Curculionidae > Orchestes > Orchestes rusci. Next base: position 73,358,853 of record OY293304.1, read on the forward strand.
AAAAAATCTTATTTTTTGCGGAAAAACCGGTGACCATTTTTTCATTAGAAATACAACACACCATGACACACACGTTCTCCAAGTCCGGGAATGTAGAGTTTAGTGTTTAATTCGTTCCAAAACTTTCATCAATACGTGGAAACTATTATACTCCCCAATAATCTTATCAAAATTGGTAAAAGCGTTTTGAAAACTCGAGGAAAAATTCGTATTTTTTTTGAACACCCAAACAGCTTGTTTTTATTTTGCATAAAAAAGCCGTTCGCTTCATTTCTAATGGTCCCAGAGATTTGTGTAATCCTCTATTTATCAAGCACGGAATCTTGACTTTAACTTCGCTTTAGATTTTGCAAACAGCTACTTTGATTTTAAAAAATTACAAAAACATGCTCTGATCATTCTCACGCTAGGCAACAATTTGACATTCGTTTACCTATTCCAAGAAGTACTTTGACGCAAAAAGCTTTTATTGACCAAGGAATTGAGATTTTTAATCATTTATTGCCTATGTTCATTAAACGCGCCAACCCTGTCAGGCAATTCAGGAAATGTCTAAAAAATAAACTTCTGAATAGACCATTTTATTCGCTTTCTGAATTTCATCAGAACCATTTTTTTTATAATGTTTCTGCTTGTATTGGTTTTAGCTTATTGTGATAGTGATTGTCCCGCTTGTGTCCTTTTCTTTTGTGAACCTTCGTGTTGTTGAATATTTATTTGTCACTTGGTTACTCTTCTTTGTGAACAGATTTTTTTTTCTGTCAATAAGGTATTTTTTGATTGATTTGAATGATTGTATTTTAGAAACGACGCAGCTCCAGCGTGTCACATCTGAAATTATATATAATTATAAATTAATTATATTATATTCATCAATATACTTCTAGTCTAGAAGTGTTGACCCCTTGAGCGGGTACACCCCTGTATAAAGGACTTCATTATACTTCCCACCTGATCACCGGTTCACCCTGTACCTATGATATCCCAAAATTTGGGTGTTGGAATGGACTTTTGACGATAAACAAACATTTCTATAACAAATTATTATCATGCACTGTTTTCATAAATTGCAAAATAAGAAATTGACAATTTTCTAATTTTCCAATTTATGTAATCAGGTTCATCCACTGCATTTTCATTCAAATGACCAAAAAAACTATGACCTTTCAAATCCACAACCCTAAATATAATAATAATTATGAATGAAAACTTCCTAACTTAAATTTGGATTGTGAAAAGGAAATTATTATGCATTCACAATATCACAATCACTTTCGATTGATGCTTTTTGAGCTTATAAAGTTGACTTCTCAATTAAAAACTAAAAATAGGATATTTAAATAAATGATACTATCCCACCATAATGCTGTCGGCATTTCCAAAGTTTACTGATATACAATAAGTCAAGTCACTTGTCGTCGGCCGTATAACAAGCGGCCGCGCGTCAAAGCAAGCTCGCCCAGAGAAAATTGTCCAAAACGGTCGACAAACGTTCCGAACTTATGAGTCCTGGGCTATCCGAGAGAAACGAAGGGGAAGGGTGCGCCCGTTTCGCGCGTTTTCGAAGCCTAACTGTTTATTATTAGTAAACTTTGGTATTTCTATGTTTTTTAACCTTCAAAGATAGGCCTCGTCCAATTGGTAAAAACGCGCAAAAAATTGTACCGTCAAGAAAGATCGCAAAATTTCTGTTATCGTCGGTATACCTAGATGAAGACTTGAATACTGTGCTCAAATGCATATTTTTGAATCTAATTAAATTTGTATAATACCTATACAATATAATATATGATAATAATATATATATTATATATATATAATATATAATATAAATTATAATATCAATAAATATATGGTTATTTTACCAATCTAAGTCTAATTATTTTATTTAATGGTTTTATCTGGCTGTTCAAATTTAAATTAAAATGTTTATATAATTTTCTTCCGGGAGCTTTTTCCGGGCCCAGGCCTTATGGGCCTTTTGGTAAAATAGGCCCTGAAAGTTGGTGCCACTTTGAACATCATGACCACACTCTGATAACTTCAATGTAAAATCTGAATACTAACGAAATAGTTCCTGACTAAACCCTCGAGAGGCGCTGAAATTCACTTCTTGCCATACGCAAACTCCGCGCAGAGCTTCAATCTTCATTTATTGCCAAATGCAGCTTTCATCCGTCGAATCCGTCATTTTTATATTTTGAATTCGTTTTCGTTTGCGTTTTTTGGTTTCTGTTCACAATTTGTGTTTATTGAGCCAGTATTAGCAAAATGGTGTTTCTGTGTTGTGTGCCTAGTTGCAAAAGCTATAATAGATATGCCCAAATGAATATTTTTACGAAAGATCCATTGGTAAGTGAAAAGTTCCTTTTGTAAACAATTACATACATACATGATGCTTTTTGTTGCTCGATGAGATATTGGAAGTATATTTTCTGATATTCAGATGAATCGTTAATTATTTATTTTACAAAAAAGTTTTCTGCTATTTTGGCACTATATGCAATATTTTTTACATAGGTACGTTTTGTTGCTTATAAGTAAAATGCTCGCTAAAATGTAATGTTAAACTTCAGAAACCTAAATGATCTAAGATGAAAAAAATGTTTGTCACATGTTGAGTAATTTATTAAACTATTGTTATTAGGTACCTATTACAAGAATTAACCCGGCAAAATTTTTCACAAGAAAAGCTTTCGTCAGGAAGAAGAGTTCACAGTTTGGGATATTATAGGAAAGAAGAAAGGTCAACCAAGAGAACCATTATCGTGTGCCCTAGAAAAATTACATAACACATATCCTCTTCCCATTCCAAGGAAAAAAACTAGAGGATATCAGTAGTTAATGTTGCTACATACATCCGAATAGTCGCCTTTTTTATGCAAATTTGCAGCCACTAAATAATGGAGGTGTAGAAGATGACGTTTGTCCTACGACCATCCTAGACCCCAACGAATAGACCGTGCAATTTCTGATGTTTTGTATTTATTTTTATAAGTTTCTACGCCCAAGACATTGATGTTTCAGTTTTTCTCAACTAAATAGATTACTATTTTCTAAAATATATTCCGTTTTCCAAAATAATTACCATCAGACTTTGAATTTTATTTTCCGCTTAAAAGTGAAGACTTTCAGAACTTTTTGTCTTAAGTAACAAATTTTGGGTCCTAAGTATTAAATAGATGCCCTTCAGATGGGGCCTAAGGAAATTAATTCAAAAATTGATGAGCCTAACTAACAAAAACTTTTACCAGACTCAAAATTTTTGAAAAATATATAGATATAGGTAAATATATCACATTCTCATTCTATCGGGCAAAATTTGATTCAAATCGGTCGAAAAATACTTCAGTTACAGTTATCTTAAAATTTGAGCATAAATCGTCGATTATCTCAAAACACGATTTTTGCACTTAGGCCCTTCTTCCACCAAGCCACAGATTTAATTTCACCTCTATAGGTACTCACTGGAAAGAATACCTATCTGGTAGAGGCGATTTGATCGAGAAACCCATGGACAGGGTCTCCAAGTTTTATCGTGTCTGTGATGAAGAGTGAGATGTTCAAAAAGAAAAAAAAAGTATTTGGATCTAAATAAAAAAACGTGATGTTTATTAATAAACGATTCCATGTCTCATTTTGTATTTTTATTCTGAGATTATTATTTACTTTGCAGATTTATGGTACCGTGATTTTGTTTTTTATTTTAGAAAACTACCATATCATTTAAAGTAAATTCTGACGTGGAACTAATTTTTTTAACCTAAATTTGTCTATCCAACCAGGTAAGTGGGAATCAATTGATAAGTTTGGAAAAAAATAGTATGTTTTTTCAATTTTCACATCTTTATAGAATTCAAGAGTGTTTTAATCCTAACCAATCGATCAATTATATTCCGAACTGATCAATAACCCAGTAAAATTGTATCGCCTTGTTATAAGGTAGAAAACATTCCAGGCAAGCTGTATTTTTCAGACTTCATCAGCGACTGTCTTCTGAGTGTAAATTTGCAAAATCGTTAAATCTCCCCCTTGCGGTTTTTTCGAGGGTTTTTTAGCAATTGGAAGGGGTTTTTTAAATTGTCCTAAATTTGCCTTTTTTATAATTATTTTTTAAAGGTTAAATTAGGTGTGGGGTGATTTTCGAAAAAAAATTTTGCACAGCAAAATTGATCCACCTTTATGAAAGTTGTTCATAAGCGGACAAGCAATTTTTCTTCATACTCTTTTTTCTGTCGCTTGATTATTTTTTAAGATAGCGCTCAGTCCATGAACAAATTGGGGTAGTTTTCAATGTTTTTTTTTTCAGAAAATTCACCCGTAGGAAACTTGTTCATAATAAGAGTATATAATGTAATTTCATTACGAACACCATCAATTTAGTAAATTTATAGAACTAAATAATAATAACGAGACCACATGAACTGGGCGCTATCTCCAAAAATGATCAAATGAAAAAAAAAGTTCATAAGAAAAAGTGGCTCGTTCATTTATTATGAACAATTTTCATACGGGTCGATTAGTTGTAAGATAAACTTTTGAAAATCACCCCAAATAGGGCTCATACGGCCGCTAACACCGTAGATAATAAACTAATGAAAATACTTTATGAGGCAAAGTTATAGAGTTTTGTTGTAACAGAACTCACCACTCACAGAAAAACCACCCCTATTGCAAAAACCGCAAGCGGGGAACTTCCAACCTTGCTTCTTTTACACTCACAAGACAGTCCCTGATAAACTGTGAAAAAACAGCCTGCTCGTAATTTTTTTCTTTGCAAATGACAATTTTATTGGACTAAAGCTTTACAGGTTTTTTTTCTAAATATATTCATCTCCATCTTCAGAATTTCCTTTAAATAACCGATATGATCAACACCTGAATGTAATTTTCTAAAAAAAGCAACAATTCCATAAGTTTGCATTAATAAATAATTATTCAGTCATTTTCAAATAGTGCTGATTTGAAATGGTATGTTTTGAATCTCGCGCCATTCATTTCTAGTGTATGACTAAACCAAAAGGGCGCAAAACGCAGTGATTCATATTGGTATATAGAGTTGCCTATCTATTGAAGTATATATATTTTTATCTATGATCATGACTTTGAACGATTAAAGATACTGACTGAACATACTGAACTACAGCAAATGCCAAACAACTTTCGATTCACGTCATAATTGCCACCAAGCGAATTATTATGTGATTAGCAGGTGACCAAATTTGGCCACCAGGAAACTCCATAACAACCTGCTTTGTGGCAATTATGACGTAGATCGAAAGTTGTTTGGCATTTGCTATATATAGTCATAGAAAAGTGAATATAATATTATATTAATCATTTTTCTATGTATATAGTTGTCAATGTGGCCATGCATCTTGACACGTTGTACGATGCAGTTGTACAACAAATTGCATCGTCTGTGGGCCATTTAAAGCAGTACCGCTAAAGTAACCCGACTTTAGCGGTACTTGAATGAATATAGCTGAGTCATGCATTTATTCTTATTCTAAAAAAGTAATGATCACTTACTCTAGGATACTGCAGCCTTTGAACCACTTCATCAGATAACAGAGGAATCAGGCCGATTCTGTGAGCCAAAAACTCATCACTGAGGACAGTGGAGTTAGCTTCAAGTTTTACCCAATCAATAGCCAAAGTTGGAGTCTCGGCAATTAAAACTCTTCTTATGCTATTTGCAACACTACGAAGAAACATTACAATATAATAATATAAAAACAAAAACACAAATATCAGTATTTTTACCTCAAATCTGTATCTTCAATATAAAACTTCACATTTTCATCAGTTAAATCAGTTATGTGGACTGAGGGCTGATTAGCATATGGCATGGTAAACGAGGATACTTGAAATAGTTTGATCTTGATCCTTTTTATTTTATGGAAAATACAAAACAATAAAATAAAAGTGCGGCTATGAAAATGACTAGCGGCTGGATGTAGCTCCCGTCATCGATTTTTAAAATGGCTCATGCACTAACCACAGTGTTGCCGTATCTCTGTCTGTAAAAGTTGGGTTTGGTTGGGACTATTTGGGACCTTTGAATAAAGAAAACAAAGGTTGGGACTGTTGGGAGTTGGGATTGTAGATTGTAGTTTGTTAGGGAGGGGGGGCAAGCTGTATCTTTAAGTTTATGTTTATGGGGTTATTGTGATGTTTAAAATTTGTGTCTTGCATCTTGCACCTACATCTCATCAGAATATTCATAAATACATTTAAATACCTAACCTTATTCTTTCGCGAAACCAATCCGTTTTGATCATGGGTCTATGATGGATAGTAAAATATAATTGTGCTGTTTGTGAGGACATTTTCAACCAATGAAAACCTGAACCAACATTGCAAGAATCATTTTGAATACGAAAATACTGAAGCATCCTCAGGCGAGTATTGTGACTACTTCACCACAAGACTGGCAATAAAAAAGACATCTCAGGATATTTTTTTGTGTAAAACATAATGTGGGATTTTTTTTATTGATTGCAAAACCAAAATTCAAATATCACGAAAAGATGATGCATAGCCGATAAACTAATTAGATGCAATTAGAATGGTTGTAAGTCGAACATCATACACGGTAGGTCAAAAAATATAAAAATTGTGCAAGAGTAATAATGTACCTACCTACGCTTATTTAAAAAAATACAGCAAAACGTTATAAAGAAAAGGGTGTACAGAATCTAGAGTTTTGCTTTATTACCAAAACAAAGCGCCCTAGATTATTTTGGTCTGTATTAAATAATAAACTCAGAGGTGTAGGTATAATGGTATCGAATACAAAAATTGCACTTTGTATAAGATAGTTTATTGGTATATACCTACCTACATTATGATTATTGATAGTTTACAATGTTAAAAAGATCTTTTGCGGAAATTCAAAGTGTTGTTCAATATTGTTGCATTGCAACGAAGATGAACTATGTGATTTCCTAAAAAAATAAAAATCTAAGTGGATTTCACAAAAATGCTTCAATTTGAAAAAAGTTATGAAAAAAAACAATACCTACGTCACAACTTTAATATTCAGGCATAACTTTTAATTCTAGACAACTTTTTTTCACGACACTGTGGATTTTTTTGAAATACTTAAGTGATACTTATAGGTACTTTACTGTTGTTACCTTCATCAATTTCTATATTTTTTGACCCACCCCGTGTATGATGATTGATCTGCAGCCATTCTAATAGCAACTAATAAGTGGATAAAACATATAGAACATACACCAACTTTTGATGATATTCAAATTTTGGATCTGCAATTAATAAAAAAAATCCCATATGTTTCACACAAAAGAATATCCTGAAATGTCTTTTTTATTGCCAGTCTTGTGGTGAAGTAGTCACGACACAATACTCGCCTGGGGATGCTTTAGTATTTTCGCCTTTAGATGATTTTTGCAATGTCGGTTTAGGTTTTCATTGGTTGAAAATGTTTTTTCACACTGTACTATCCATTATAGACCTATGATCAAAACGGAATGGTATCGCGAAAGGAAGCTAGGAATTTGAATGTATTCATGAATATTCTGATGAGATGAAAGTGCAAGATGCAAGACACAAATTTGAATCATCAAAATAACCCCATCATAAACATAAACAAAAACAATCAGCCCACATAACATAGGTGTTATGTGAATCACTAATCAGCCTGCTCCCCACTCTCCCAACAATCCGAGCAACCCAACTTTTACAGACGAGATACGGCAACACTGTGGTTATTGCATGGGAGCCTTGATTTTAAAAATCGATGACGGGAGCTACATCCAGCCGCCAGTTGAAAATGAAGTCTTGTTTAGGGAATGATTTATGATTTATGTAAGGTTTACATTGAATCTAATTTCGAAGTGACACTGTCAAATTTTGATTTGGCAAACGACAATCATATGCTACCATCTTCATTGTATTTGCGTTCAGCGTCACGTTTAAGCCAAATACAATGTGGATAGTAGCATGGGATCCTTGTTTGCCAGGCCGAAATTTGACAGCTCCACTTCTAAATAAAATTGAATGTAAACCAGGCATGTGGAATTGTTTCTGACATTAATGACAGCTGTCAACATGATGTGGCGTTTTCCAGAGCCTCGTTCTGTCGCGGCGGCATGCAGTATCGACGAAAACTTGTCAAATATTCTGTCGTACCGTGTAGGTATTTTGCATCGAACGTTTGAACTAAGAACAAGAAGAACTAATCTGTCTCATATAACCTCACCTTTATTAACAGTTTATTTTGATTTTTATAGACCACGTAATCAAAACTAAAGAATTAATTCGTTAAAATTTTCGGTGTTGATGTGTTAAACGTAAAGTATCGTTTAAAAGTGATTCTAGTGATAGGCAAAGGAACAGAAATGGATGTTTTGTATAATCAAACGAATATTTTAATCCAACAAACTCAACAGAAATTCAAACTTCTGGAAGCAAATAATCCCGATTTTGCAGACATTGAAAAAGAAATAATTGAGAATATAAAACAAGTTCAAAGGTATGTATGTGTAAACTTGTGTAATGTTTCTAAAGTTTCATTGACACCGATGTCTATCCACTTTGATTAATCTATAATTAATTATGATACCTACGAGGATACCTATTTCAATTTCAACTCAATAATCTATTAGGTAAATGGAATGAGATAGTTCGAGAGATGGTTGTTTTAAATTGTTGGTTCAAATGTCCAACCCCTCAATTTCTGAACCACAAGATATCTATTTGACTTATCGAATAGATAATATCTTGTGGTTTGATCGGATTGGAGATTGGATAAACAACCATACCTCAACGATATTATGTCACCCTATCGGATCCATAAAGTTACTTGGACGTTGTTGCTCTCAATACCATGACAGTACTCACAATACAACACCTTAACAATACCTCACAATAGTTGGCAATACCTCACAGTATCATATCATGATACTTTAACAAACAAGATATCATAAGTATAGGCAGAGCCGTCTATATGACGGCTCTGGTATAGGCCATTTCAGAAACCTGTCAACATAACGTCAAAACTGACAGCTAATACCGTAAACAAAAACAATACATCTATTACAAAAAAAATCAAGACATCAAGAAAAAAGGGCTAATAATGTGAATATAACTTCCTTTAGCTCTGATAATAATATGGTCTGCAAATTTGCAACTTCCACAGTGACTACAAAACCTGGCCTCTGAATTTTTGAAAGCATCATTCAAACTTTTACAAGCTTGCCCAATGCAGTATGATAACTTGTGGTAAGCACCAAATAACTAATTTTCTCCATGTTAGTTATTTTTGGAAAGCCCTGAGGGCAAGCCTGAGGGCTTGCATCCAAGTCTGAATCAATTTAACTAAAAGGGTGTATGTTGTTCACAATCGAAATTTTGTGTTTGTATTAAATCAAAATTCCTGGGCTTTTAACTTCGCAAGATAATCACTCATTTCACAGATTTTCAGGATCAGAATCTCAACATTTTGTTTGTTTACGGTACAATCAGCTGGCTTTTAGGTTATGTTCTGAAATGTCATGTTCTCTCTGTCTCAATGACAGACATTCGCCTGATTCATACCCTGCCAACATTTTAAAATGCAAAATTGTTTTCTTATCAAAAATTTTAAACTTCGCATGAATCTTTAGACATACTGCATAGTGGGTAATCGTATTCTATCACTTAATAGGTAAGTCACCTATGTATCAGTATCATTGAAATCATGGAATCTGCTACGGCATAGTTTTATTTTACATTTCATAATGTTAGCAGTGCATAAATGGGGCGAATTTCTGTCTTTGAGACAGAACGAAATTTGACCACGTATAGAGCCGCTTTCTTTCGCAACTGATTCCCGAATCGAAACGCGTTTGGATCAAATAATCACGTGACAACGTAACATGCTCAAAAGAACGGATCATGTAACAATGAATCATGATCAGAAAAATCGATTCGGAAGAAAGCGGCTTAGGTATATAAACTATAAACTTGTTGTTTATTATCCCCTATATGCATCGTAGAAATCTAATCCGGATGAAGTCTTTATCGCGATTATCTTCCATAACACCACCTGAAAGTACCTAATCGCGATGAAGTCTTCATCCGGATTAGATTTCTACGGTGCATATACCCCATACTATGAAGATATGCTCATGCGCAGGTTTCGCTGACGTCATTGCGTGTCCGAACCTCAAAATTTATAGGTCACCTAGGTAACTGGGTTACCATGATACTGAAACAAACAAGATAAACTCTCGCACATCCCACTTCAGAAGTCATCACGTGACCTAGCTCAAACCTATACAATCGTGACATTGATTGTATAGGTTTGAGGTAGGTCACGTGATGACTTCACGGGGACGTCATGCGTGAGCCTGATAGGGTTGTGCCTGGTCAATTGACCGCGATTTTGACCCGACAGACACAATAATATTATTATTATTTAATTGGTGTTTAATTGGTGTTTCAACCGAGGTTTCAACAGAGTACAACAGATTTACTTCAATGTGAGAGTGTGCTTTGATCTTGGCTTTGATATTGAATAAGCTTGTAATAATTTCATTGTGAAAGTTTTCAAGTGCATTATTAAGTACTTGACATTTTTATATAAAACAATAATAAAAAATCTACAAAGCGATTCCTCAGTATGGCATGTGAGAGAAAAATTATAGGGCGGAAGTTGCAAAATTACATAATTTTAATACATGAAAATAAGTTTCTGGATATGTAATTCTGCACAACTTTCGTTCTATAAAATGTTTTCTCACATACCATATTATGGAATCACCCTGAAGATTTTTAATCATGATTAAAAAAAAAAGTTAATGACAAAAGTTGTCGAGAGTGTAATTCTGAACAACTCTGCTTCTATGATATTTTCTCGTAAGAAACGGAGAAAACAGATAGCGCCCTTATTTTCAAGATGGCGGGCTAAGCTCACCCTCGATTTGCACGAAAACTAAAAGAACACTGAACTATTGAGAATTATTATTATCAATTTTTTTTTTGTGCCAATTAATGTATTTTTGTGTTTTTTTGTGATTGAGAGTGCTATATTCACTTTTTGTTAAATGTTTCCGAGGTTTCTCAATAAATAGACGTTTCTATGTAATTAATCAAGTCTTCTTTTTTTTTAGCAAAAATGAAGAATTTGACAGGTACTTGGTCAAATGACCGAATTGACCTCAAAAGATTTTGACCGGTCAGAATCCCAACCCTGAGCCAGTTCAAATTTTGACCAGCAAATGGTTACTAGGTTACGGTATTGATGTTTTAAATTCCAACCCCACTTTTGGCGATGACGACATGCGCGACTTGGTTCTAATTTCGTCCAGCAATTGATCATATCTTGTGTGTTTTAGTATTGTAGGGTTTACTTACAGCTATATGCCCCGTACGTGAGCTTAGCCAATCTCGATTAATTTTCAAAGTAAGATTAAGCGGGGTTTTGTCACCTATATGCACCGTAGAAATCTAATCCGGAGGAAGTCTTTATCGCGATTATATTCCAATTTTTGGATGCAGCCTAGAAAATGGGGCGATCAGAGTTAAGCGACCGATTCAGGCTTAAGAATCGGTCGCTTAACTCTGATCGCCCCATTTTCTAGGCTTAATCGAAGAATTTCAACGAATTCTAACCTAGTCTTTCATTTGTTTATGTTTTTGAATCGTGTATTTTTTCAAAATACTGATTCAACATGACAAAGTTTTGTTCTAAATGTAACACCACATGTATATACAAGTGCCGCCCAAAGGATGATGAGACTTTTGGAACGTCTTGCGATATTTGCAGCGAGTTTCTTTGTAAAACCTGCGCTGAAATCACAACTACCGAAGTGAATGCTAATATTCTTTCAAAACGTAATCTCTTATTTTTGTGCCAAAGTTGTAAGCAACACATTTCTGATCTCCAGGATCTGGTGAATAAGGGCAGTGAGATTATTAATACGCACCAAAAAGACGTTGTGGAATTGAAACAACAAGTTGACATCAAAGATCAGCAAATAGAAGATGTTGAAAAAAAATACAAGGAAATACTATGCGATCTTCGCAAAAAGAACCAGGAAAAAAATGACTACATAATTAGACTCAGACGTAAAACAGACGATTTCACGGATATACTGAATATAGCTGAACAAGAGTACACCAGAACAATAGAAAATCAAAAATTCACCATTGATAAATTGAAGAAAGAAAAACAGTCTTCAACAAAAATTAACTGGAGTGGAGCAGCAAAATAGGGAATACGCTGAAAGAATTGATGCAACTCGTTCAGAGAATGAGACTAACGAAAGTCTAAATAAACATTTAAAATTGAAAGTTGAATCCCTGGAAGCCCAATGCGAGGACTTTACAACCCAAATAAAAACTTCACAGGATGAGAATCGAGTATTTTGCGGTGATTTGGATGAACTTAATAGCATTAGAGAAACAATGCTCAATTCCATAAGGATGCTGGAAGCTGAAAATCAAGATTACTACCTGCAAATTGCTGCTTCAAAAGCTACTCTGGAGGAATTCAACACGAAAGACATACCTGAGCCATCTCATCAATCGAGTGATTTGCGGAAGAAAATCCTTATTTTGGGTGATCAAACTGTTAAATTTTTAAACAGTTCACTGAGATCCGTGTTGAACAGTGCTGAATGGTCGATTATGTCATTTGTGAAACATAATGCTGGCTATGATCAAATTATAGATGATCTTGAAAGTTTGATAAGAGGATTCTCTGAAAGCGATTACGTAATTATTTCCTGTGGGGCTAACGATCTTAGTAGAGGCAAATATCCAAGGATGCACTATATAAACAATAAACTCAAGAGTTGCTGGAATACAAATGTAATTTTTTTGTCGTGTCCGTTACTGCATAAAGGTGGTGACTTAAAGAGGGTCTCAAACTATAACAATCGGTTCTGCAACTTTATTCGTTATGTTGACAGATTTGTCCCTAACAGTTTTGCCTTTTTGGACATATGTTGTAATAGTGGTAGGAAGTTTGCCATCAATGACATAGCGCAGCTCATTGGAACTCATGTATACAGTGTGAAGAGAAACGCTTCTAGCCTTATACACATAAGAAGTGATGACTCTATACTTTCTCCTACTACTCAACAGGATGCCATAGACAGTAGGAATGACGAAATTGAGGGCGATACTGATGAATCTTTTTTAGAAATCAGTACGGATGTTCAATAGTTTACCTCAACATCCGGTCAGTAAGGAACAAAATCGATGAACTTTTCATGTTTTTACATAGTATTGATTACCCAAGTATAGTAGTATTAAGTGAGCATTGGCTGAATCCCCTTGAAACGTTACATATTCCGAACTATTTTATCATAAGTAAATTTTGTAGAACTGAAACTAAGCATGGAGGCACTGTTATATTAGTTAAGGACACTTTCTATGAAGATTTTCGCTTTGATGCGGTTACGAGTTTTGACGATCTGATTTGTGAAAACTCATTCGAACTGTCATCAATGTACTGTAAGAAGGCAAATGTCTATGTCTTCTGTATTCATAGGACACCTCTGAGTAGACCGCCGGACTTCTTGGATAGACTGAATGCCGTTTTTTCACGAATTCCACTCACTGCTTCTGTAATTTTAACCGGGGGCTTCAACATTGATTTTGCAAACAAAATCTGCGCCAACACAGTTCTAATAGAAGGTCTTCTAGGGCAATTCGGCTTGGTGAATCATGTGCACTCACCAACCCGCATAACGTCAACATCATCCACTCAGATTGATTATGTATGTTCGAACTTGAAGGACTCAAAAGTAAATTGTCAAGTCTTGAATACCAATCTATCAGATCATGAAGCTGTGTTTTGTACTTTACATTTTAGACAAAAAGAAAAAAGGTGCAGACCAAGACGAAAGGGCAGACTTTTTACAGAGGAAAATTATAGATCATTTATTTTGAAGTGAATATTCTCCTTCTAAAAGCTCGCTCCAGGTGTTTCATGAGAAGCTCTGTAAGATTGTTGATGCAAGTTTTCCATTGAAGAATTTGAAACAGAAACTAAAGAAACCATGGATCACAAGAGGCCTCATTGTCTCCTCATCCAACATGAGGTCTCTTCATTATATCAATAAATTTAGTGAGGACAATGCAACTTTTCGAATATATTACCAGAAATACAGGTCTATATACAGATCAGTAATGAAAAGAGCTAAGCAGATATATTATCACAATAGCATCACTATTTCATTGAATAAACACAGGGAATCCTGGAAAATAGTCAATGAGCTGTGTGGGAGGAAAATTAAAAGACCTTTAGAGACAAATCTAACTCCCAATGATATCAACGATTATTTCTGTACAATTGGTAGTAGTATGATGAACCCCATGGATAATAGCAGGTCCTTTGAAGAATTTTGCAAACCATTGGATGTCAAAGATTCGTTTTTCCTTGCACCTACTTCTTGTGAAGAGATCCTGGAGGTGATATCTAATTTGAGTCTTCGTAAGGCTTGCGGCTGGGATGAAATTTCTGTGAGACTGCTTCGTCAGCTGCCCTGTACTGCGATTGAGGCTCTTGTTGAAGCAATCAATCAATCATTTTCTTTCTGAGTGTTTCCAGATTGCCTTAAAATAGCAATTATAGCGCCACTCTATAAAGGAGAAAATCAAGGTTTTCTGCGACTTCTCAAAGGCTTTCGACTCAGTGGACCACGAAATTCTCTTGAGGAAATTGTACATTAATGGTATTCGTGGCGTCTGTTGGGAGTGGTTCAGATCGTATTTGGAAGGAAGAAGGCAAAGCGTTATCTTGAATGATAAATCATCGGAGGATCAGGCTGTGAAGTGTGGGGTGCCACTTGGGGTGTCAGTACTTGGTCCAATACTGTTTTTGATATACATAAATGATCTGACCAATTTGAACATATCAGGAGAAATAAGGTTATTTGCTGATGACTCAACATTCCTGTGGACTGGTAAAGACACTTCAGATATTTCCAATATGATTAATGCAGATCTTCATCTTGTTAAGCGGTGGTGCGGCAGCAACAGATTGCGTTTTAATATATCGAAAACGAAAATAATGACTTTCAAATGTAGCATTGATGGTGTTTGTATTGGAGGCAAGTCTGTTGATAATTGTTTAAACAGCAAATATTTGGGACTGTTTATCGACAACAAATTGAAGTTCGATCAACATATACGAACTCTCCACAGTAGATGAGCTCTAACTGTTATGCGCTCAGAGTAATCTCTAGAGAGCTTCATGGCTCAACTGTGAGAAATTCTTATTTTGCTTTGATTGAGTCGCATCTCAGATATGGGATATGTTTTTGGGGATCGGCATCGGATACACTGTTGAATAGTCTCTTCATGTTGCAAAAAAAAGCCTTACGATATATATGTGGAGCGAAGCCAAGAGAAAGTTGTAAACCATTATTCAGAAATCGGAGGATACTCACGATGTTTTGTCTTTATATATTGGAAACTGTCTGTCTGATCCATAAAAAATTCCAAGGAGTCATTCATAAAAGGTCGGAACGTGAAACAAGGCATATCAAGAAATCAAGATTACCCATTCCTACTAGTACGCTGATCAAGGACGCAGTAGTCTATGGAGGCCGCCGTTTATTCAATCATTTGCCAATATATTTACGAGAAACTAGGGACTGCAGAATGTTTAGTAAGAAAGTCAAAATATTTCTACTCACGAGGCCATATTATAGTATCGCGGAGTTCCTAGAAGACAAATTTGATCCTTGATGTTAATGCTTCTCTGATATGTTATGTTACATTTTATCTGTGTGGTGAATTTGTTGTTTTGTTTGTTTTTTTTTCTTGTATTTTTTTTAACCCTTATATTAGCCATGTAATTATTTGTTATCAATGCATTATGTTTTACTACAATTATGTTATGTTAACTTTAGCCAGAAGCTTTGTCAATAAGATTATGTTCTTCCGACAATAAAGCATATTTGAGTTTGAGTTTGAGTTTCCTACAGATTTTGAGGTTTTGCGACTGAAGACAAAACTATGAGAGTGAAATATCAACGGAGGATTATTTAGATGTTTAAAAAATAATTGATTGAAGTAGGATTCTTCTCCAATTCCAATAGGTAGTCAATGAGTACTATCCAAATAGATCTCAATATCAAGCAATATTTTTTATTGCTCCACAATACACTCATAATAATGCGAATAGCTCAATAGAATATTGAATTGAATAGGTACCTATTTTTGTGGGTAGGTACAAAAAAAAACAGTGTACCTATCACACTCGGATATCTACCGCATATTTTACCCATGATTTCAAGCGTCCAATTCTGGCTTAAGCGCTGCGGTGCATCCAAAAATTGGAATATAATCGCGATAAAGACTTCATCCAGATTAGATTTCTACGGTGCATATAGGTGTTAATTATTGTCTAGTACGTCTTGACGGCGCGACCTGCTTGCTCTCTATTCTCGTGGGTCGTGAAGCAGTGTATTGTCAAGTGTGTTGCAGCTTGCAGCTGGTGGTTTTACATATACTCTATTTACTTCTTTTATTTGTGATAGCAGTTAAATAACGTATCATGATGTTATATGTTTTACCTGTACCAGTGACGAATATAATTTGTATCTTTCAATATTCAGTTGTCATATAAAAGCGTTTCTCTGATTTAGCTCCTGCCGTTTTCATTAATAAAACCCTAGACAAACATAAAATCCTACGGTATCATGGTATCATACAGTACTTTAGCTTTACAGTAACGGCAATACGTTGACAATACATACAGTTACAGTACATGCGCAGTTCCGTGTAAAGTGAGAGTTGAGCGAACGCGTTTTGAGATATTGCACAAACTATCTTGAGACTTGTTTTTCAACAGCAGTGAGAACAAATCTATCGTAATCAAGCCTTAATCATGGTTCTAGAAGAACTCAGTCTCAGTACTGCCTGATCCGCCGTTATAAATGATGCTCTGCACCTACCAAACCAAACTATCAAACATCCAAACTTCGTAATGAAGAAATGGTATCATAGATAACCTCAAACAATATAAGATGGATAGCAACAGGCAACATGGCTGGTCAGAAGTTTGGAAACTGTCGATCATTGGTTAAACTATACGACCTACTGAAAAAAGTCAAGTACAAAAGTTGAAGGGTTTTCAATTATCTATTAGTTGGTGATAACTGGAATTTTGAAGAGCCGCATAGAGTCGTGGAACAACAAAGTTTTTTTTAAATGGAACCCCCTATATGTTATTCGATATTTTGATTCTTCCATGAATTTAAGCAAAAATTACAATACGCAAAATGTTCCCAAATTCAGCCGTTTTCGAGTTATCGCGTTTTATAAATGACATCTTTGCATCTTTGACAAGCTATAAAACTCAAACGGTTCAAGATGGTGAAAACGTGAAAAACGGTCTGAAGTTTCTAGTTTCAACTTTTCAAGAGCTATCCAAGGACATAAAATCTTTGCCATTGCTGCCCACATTGCTGTTGGAAATCTCTGTCTACTTTTTTCGGCACATTTTGATTTTTTTGAAAAGATTTGATTTTATGTTCTTAGATAGCTCTTGAAAAGTTGAGGCTAGAAAATGCAGACCGTTTTTCTTCGTCTTGAACCGTTTGAGTTGTATAGCTTGTCGAAGATGCAAAAATATCATGTATTAAACGCGATAATTCGAAAACGGCTTAATTTGGGAACATTTTGTCGAAAACAATTTTTGCAGGGAACTGCAGGAATTGTTGGGTTTTCCGTTAAGTTTTGTGCTATTGTGTGTAACAGGAGAAGCGGAGGGTATTTGTGGTCCCAACCTTTTTGCTTAAGCAATTTTCGGAATGGGACCCAAAAATAATATTTGGAGTTTTTTACCTATTGTCATACTTCATTGTTTTCGATAGCCTAGACCCATGATACTAAGACACAAATATAGTATCAGGGCCTAGACCGTTCTCGAGATAAATATAAATTCAAATTAATTATTAAGTTACATGCTCACCATAGACTCATAATAATAAGACACGTAATGCCTACACCTTCAGCATTGAATGTTTTGATCTAAACAAAATGATCCAAGCGGCCGGGTTTGTTTTGGTCTACTTACCGGTGAAGTGTCAAAATGTCCGCCTGGTTTTGCGTTCTGGCCACCCACTCCAGACATTTTTGTCATTGTTAATCAATAAAACACTGAATAGCGCAATTTGGAATAAGAAATAATAAACATAGCCAGGTTCATTGCTGATAAATTGAGAAATAACCTAACATGTCTAGAGCCGTTGTTTGTAAAATATTGATTACTTTTGTACTCTTTTTCAATTCAAATTATTGTATTGTCATCGTTTCTTGGCAAGTGTGCAAAGTTTCGAATCAATATGAGCATTTGATGTAAGTAAAAATCGAGTTTCAAGTGTTTTTCGGTCGACAGGGTTTTTCACTTGAAACTCTGCAAGCCAATATCTCAAAAACGAATATAAATATTCAATTACTGTAAAAAGTGTTTAATGTATCGGGTCAAGTGACGAAGCTTAGCTCTTGTCGGCGTCGGAATTTTTAAACTTGAAAAAATATCCACTTGACTCCATAAGCTGACTACTTTTTACAAAAATTGAAACTAGTCCTCTTGTGAAAATCATCCGTCATCGCAATTTTGTCAATCAAGACATGTTAACTATAAACCGGTAAAACTCAAAAATGAGTAAGATAAATGAGTTCGTCCTGAAAACAAAAAAAATTATACACAACACGTACTTTTGCATGCGCGTAATTTCAAAGTCCCTGCAATCGATTGATATTTTTGACGCGTCAAGACGCTGAACTCTTGGCAGGCGTCGAATTTTTTTAACCGCGAAAAATAACTACTTGACCCCCTACATTGACTACTTTTTACAGAAATCAAATTACTATTCGTTTCCGAGATATTGGCGTGCGGAGTTTTAAGTGAAAAGCCCTGTATAGCTCTCTTTGTCATTCTCACTATGTGTATATCTCTTTTCTCTTTCTGTAACGAAATCTGAAAACGCCCCCTTTTTTCCAATTCACTCCCCATTGTCGACGAATTATCACAACGCCGCAAAAGAAGTCTTACTTCAAAAAAGTGAATATTTTCATAAGAGATGTTTGGGTTAGTGATATCTGTTTTGTTACTTGTCTTGTGATCACTGTATCATATTTCCTGTGTTTCTCATGTATGATGATTGCATTATTGTTCTAAGTATTTTTTTAAAGTTATTTCTCAATTTTTCTTTAATTTGCTTTTCGGAAAAAAAATCACAATTTGAGATGTAAATGTCCACTAGTATTTGGTTATTTTTCTTTGATACCCAAAAAGCCATGACATTCTGAAATGAAAGATGCGTGTTGTAATGATAAACCCTCTATTAAAGGAAGGTAGGTACGGGGTGTTTCATCATCTTCCGAGTCATCTATAACATTTTTATCAGCTGCAGGTAACTTATTTGTTTTTGAAGGTATCGAAACGAAACAGAAACCAAATTGTATAGTTATCTACTAAGTTTTTCCTGTTTAAAAAATAAAATGAAAGTAACGATTTTCCGAGATGATAACTCACGTTTCCCCATTTTTTTTTCAAGTACAGGGCGTTTAATTATGTTTGATAACATTTCAATCAGCTTTTTTTTTTTTGTTCTTGAATTTTTCGTCGAAACGAAACAAATACCGTATTGTATAGCCTAGCAAATTTTCTCCTGTTCGAAACAAAATAATAACTTATATTTTATTAGATGGATTGCCCTTTTTGACTATATACCACTAGACCAGGAAACTCATTCATAAATCGGTGTTTGTTTTGACGCCTTTCGTGCAATGGAAACGACAAAGAAAGAGAGTGGTTTTTGAGCTATTGTTGGCAATATCGCATTTGTATTTGAATACGTGCTCCACCAAAATCTGCGTTAATATTGTTGGCAACTTTGTACTGTAGACCAGAAGTCCCGCCTTCCAAGAACTTGTTTATGAATGAGCATAGCTGTTTGATCGATTATTTCTGGTTTTGTCGAAAACGCTAGGTTGTCGTGTTTAGATGATGATTAATCCTCAAAAATCGTAGGATATTTGAAAACTCTGATAAATTGTTATAATCATGGTTTTCTGTATGGACAAACAAAGAATATAGCTACATTCTATATTATTAAAATAATAAATTGATTGCATCAATTGAGAAAATTGTATATTTAATTTATTAGTGCTTCAAGAAGCATATGAGGAAGAAAACACAACTTGTGCAAATATTAATTTTCTTGTTAGCAATAAGAGAATAAAAACTATGTGGACAAATTTAAATAACCTGAATAAAACTGTTATCCTAATTATTTGGAGACACATAGGTAAGCCAATCTCGACAATTTGGCAACGCTCTCGTACTATGATTATACGAATCAAGCTTAGCTCTACGTACGTCTACTCACTGATGTTGTTGGCGTCAAGTTTATTCCAGGATGCCCGGTCTAGGGGTATATAGTCAAAGATTGCCCTGTATATTATTGAATATTTCGAGTCCACTCAAAATTCTAAGTATATTCTATACAGCATAACATATACTTATCCTTGAATGGTTTGTGAGAAAATGGCGTCGAAACATGCATCACACAAAAATCTAGAAGTCTTCTTATTGATCGCAAAGTGTGCTATAAATAATAAAAATTGTTTAGATTTTGAAATAGCGCCTTAGAAATACTTTGACACATCACACAGTTTGTTTATTACACCTTCAAATTAAAATGTTTCGACATAATTTTCTCCCAAACCGTTGAAAAAAAGTATAATATGAGATGCTTTATAAAATTTGCTTAGAATTTTGAGTAGAATCCAAATATCCAATAATATACAGGGAATGCCATTAGGTTGATATCTCGGAAAATCGATAGTCTTTTGTTTTATTTTTCAAACAGAAAAAATCTTGCTAGATAACTATACAATCTGATATCTTCGTTTCCATACCTTCAAAAACAAAAAAGTAACAGCTGATTAAAATGTTATAAAAGATAATGAAACACCCTCTGTACAGTGACAGTTCAACATTTTAGGTTGAAGTCGTTAAGGTTGTCAAAATCGTTTTCATCACAATGATAACAAATTGAACTGTTGTTTCGTTTTTTGGGCTTTTTTCAAAATATACTTGCTTTGACCGAAAATGACGTTTAAACTCATAACTAACAATATAAATGCGTATAATAGCTGTCACTGTACCCCCTACATGTTTTACAACACAACAGAAGCAGTACTCTATTTAATTATTTTTTGGATAGCTTCAACATAAAATTCTAAAATCGTGACCAGGAAACAGCTGAGATTCGTGACCAAGAACGTCACGGAAACGCCCTGTTTATTATTGGATATTATGATTCTCCCCAAAATTCAAAGTTTACTTTGTAGAGCATATGATATACCTATCTTGAACGGCTTGTGAGAAAATGGCATACAAACATGCAACAGACAAAAACTTCTTATTGATCGCAAAGTGTGCCATAAACAATAAAAAGTTTTTACATTTTAACATATCGCGTTAGAAATTCTTTGACACATCACAGTGTCTGTTACTCGTCTTTGATTGTCAGTATGTCATTTTCTCACAAATCGTTGAAGATAAGTAGGTTAATGATATGCTTTATAAAATACACTTAGCATTTCGAGTAGAATCGAAATATCCAATCATATTCCATTTGAAAAAATATAAGTTAGGTTAGCTCGGAAAATTGTAAGTCTTTTGTTTTATTTTTCAAACAGAAAAAATCTCGCTAGATAACAAACTATACAATCTGATATTTGTTTCGTTTTGATACCTTCAAAAACAAAAAAGTTACAGCTGATCAAGATGTTATCAAATATAATGAAACACCCTGTACATATACCGTTTTAAGCCGTTTGGGATTCTGGTCCAAAATTCTGATGTCGATAAACTTGATTGCCCAAACCGATCGGACGATAGATTATCTAGACTCTCAGTATACTTATGAAAAACTTTTATCTGGAAGTTCAACAGTATACATAATAAAATCTTGGTTAGATCTACTACGACATGTTCAAAAGAACATGTCCGTCTTCATTTTTAGTTTTTATTGTTTATTGTCCTTTACACACTATATTGTAAAATCCGAGAAAAAGGTTTTTCTTGGGTGAAATTTTAAATTCCATAACCTTACTACGATAGACGTATAACCAAGGATTATACGTCTATGCTTATGTCATTATTTTAAGGGGGAGTTCCTGGATAAATTTTGAGTCGAAAAGGTCATATAAACTTGGGTCTAAAAAAAAAAAAATAAAAAAAAAAAATAAAAAAAAATAAAAAAAAATGAAAAAAATTAATAAAATAAAATAAAAATGAAAAAACAAAAATAAAAAAGTGTGTTCCTATACCATAATATCCTGTGGCAAAATTCAGTTCAATATCTCAAACTGTCTTTGGAAAATTTTTTAAAAACAGAAAATAAAATAGATCTTCAACACCCTGTATCTTAAAAACCAAGCATATCAAGACCCAAGTTTATATGACCTTTTCGACTTGAAATTTATCCAGGAACTCCCCCTCAAAATTATGACATACCATTAAGTAACACCCTGTATAATATTGTCATTGTGGAATCTGTACATTTTTATAGCACTTTGCTAAATAAAGATACTACTAGGTACTATGTGATAAATTCGAATTTTTTTTGCAGTAACTGTGACAGATTAGACATCTATGTCCACAAATTACCAATCGACCAAAGGCAAAATGGAAAAATGCGCAGTGACCAACTCAAATACGATAATCGACACATTCAAGCGGCCCTGGAAGCCGCCAGACAAAGAAGACTTCGTCGGGAAAATGCAGCCAATGAAAGAGAACAACTTTTGAACAGAAGATTTGCACCAAATCCGGATTTAACGGCGATAAATATCGATTATGCCATTTCCCATCAAAACTCTTTGCAGAACTCAAACAGAGGGGTAGACGAAATGCTTTTGACTGGAGCCAATACATTAGAATCATTAAGATCTCAGAGATCTGTTCTTAAGGGTGCTCATAAGCGAATTGTAGATATGGCAAATACACTTGGACTGAGTAACCAAACGATGAGACTTATAGAGAAAAGGGTGTCAGAGGATAAGCTCGTTTTTTTAGTCGGTGTCATCATCACATTTATTGTTATTGTGTTATGTATATTCTATTTCACTTGAGGCAAATTATTCAATACATTCCTATTTATTCTAAAATGAGAATATATTTTTTTACTTTTTTTTACATTCTTTTCGACAGCCATTCTCTCTTAATCATCATTCATCAGGTCCTGCCTACGGATATCTTTTGCCGTTTTGAGTTGTGTTGATCGATCTTATCGAATAGATTGTTAAATCTGCTAGCGTAAGTTGATGGAATGAAGAGCTCAAAAAATGAAAATTTAACGACCGCAAGTGTGCATGGCATATGAAAAAAATGGTTTTTCCTTATGCAGAAAAAGTTATTATTTTTTAAATCTTTTGTGTATGGCATTTCAACACATTAAAATAATTCAACAATCTAAGAGTAAAAAAAAAACAGTGCCATAAGGTTTGCACGAATATATATTGTTAAAATAACGGCGCCATCTTGTAAAAGAATACTCGGTTGCTGATGCATTTTTTCACTGATGCCAATCAATAACAGAATGAATTATAATATAATTGAGAAACCGACAACAATTTCACATAAGCAGGCCAGCCGTTGAGAAAAATATACCGGTCGGAAAATATTGCAAAGAGATTTTTGGTATGCGGTCGCTAAAATTTCATTTTTTGTAGTCAACACTGGCATAATTTTCAGTAGTTAAAATCCCTGAAGCAAGAAAATCAGTCAGCAAAATATGTCGTTATCTAAAGGTCTTACAAGGAAGTTTTTTCTTCCTTTAAAAAAAAATTACTGGAATAAGTGGTTATCAATGATCTATTATTATTAGATCATTGGTTATGCTAGAAAAAAATAATTCGAAAACAAATGTTCAAGAGTGGAAAAGGACAATAAGATAACCCAATACCCCAATAATACACAGTGCTAATAAATAAAAATAATGAAAATTAGTGATCTCGAATTTCATAATTACCATATTTAAGGAAAAAATCCATATTTTAATCAAATAAAAAAAATCAAGATTTGATAAAAAAATCTGATTTTTTTATTTTTCCAATAAATTCGTGATTTTTTGCAATCCTGACATGAATAATAATTGTTGCTGAGATTTTCGCAAACAAAATTATATCTATTTTAGACGGAGTGAAAAGACTTCTCGAAGCACTGACATTATTTGTACACTGTATACCCATTTTGGTCGAGACTCAAGGGTATCTCAGCTATTGATTGAGATAGAGCATTGCCGTTTTCGCGAATGCGTAATAGTGTGCGAGATATACAGTGTGACCCATTTGTTTTGGGAACACCCTGTTTATTTCTCAACCGATTTGGTTCATTTTTTTTTTGGATTGTAGAGCTCGAAAAATTGTATATTCTTGGCAAAAAGTAACCTTCGCCATTTTGACTTCAAGGCCTACTATGTTAGTTTTTAGTTTTTTCTAAAAAAATCGCTAATATGGTTTCCTGAAATTTTGCTCTTAAAAACTAACATAGTAGGCCTTTAAGTCGAAATGGCGAAGGTCACTTTTTGCCAAGAATATACAATTTTTCGAGCTCTACAATCCAAAAAAAAAACGAACCATATCGGTTAAGAAATAAACTTTTTATCAGGGTGTTCCCAAAACAAATGGGTCACACTGTATGACTGCACCCCAAAAGGTGCAAACTTTCGTTTCCACCCTGTACCTAAGAAACGAAACGATATGGATTGGAAACGGTAAGAGATACCAGGCAAAGTTTTGCATTTTGATGCCTAACAAAATGCCGGTTAGAAAGTTTTAAAGTTCCGAGTATTAACGGAAAATTTTTAAAAAAATCATTTTGAATGTCATTTTTCTGACTTCAATTGAACAGAAATTGATGAACAAAACATACTTTCTCTTTTCTCTCCTATACAAGATGCCATCATCGAAATCTCAATCTGTCGTTTCGTTATTCGAGGACCATCATCAATTTTGATTTTTCAAATACGGACCTGGTTTTTTTCACAACTTTGGAGAGCATTTTGTCATAAGAAATTCGATGATGTATCTCACTATAATCTTTAAAAACAATTTAAACTGAAAAAAACACATGTTTAACTTTACGTCCACCTGCGAGCCGTCCCTGCATAAATTGACGAGATAGCATTTGCGTTATAAAAGCATTTCAATCATAATTTTGCAACGCAAAAAGATTTTTCAAAAAAACTAACTTGATAAAATTTAAACTAAAAATGTTCTAGTGGAAACAAGAATTATCATCTAAACACCAAATTCATCCTGAAACAAACATGTTATCCATAATCCAAACCTGTTATAAAAATGGTATTATCTGCCTTAGAAAAGCGAGACATGATCAGAATTTGTTATTCTAAAAAATAGGAACGCACGTCTTTCTGCCGGAAGTTATTTAGAAACTTATTCTGGATCGCCCCAGCCTATAGTTACCGTGTTTTTGGTGAACTGGCTGGGCATTGTTATTCTTATACCTTATACGGATGTTTTAATAAACCAAGGACCGGAAATCGAAATGATTCAGATCGAAGAACAACTGATATTAAACGCAGTAAATATCGGGGCAAATATGTAAATACCAGCAGTACCCGTCACAGCTTCGCCCGCGATTGTTTGAATGTTATCGAATAATGTTGAAAAGCTACACTCATAAACATGGAAAACGACGAAACACGTGTTTTATTAATTTCATCATGATGAAGTTTCAAGTCGATGTGACCAAAAAAACATTTTTTTCATTGATTTATGAATTTTCACACCCACACCACTTTCACCCCCTTAAGGGTTGAATTTTGAAAAACGAAGAAACACGTGTTTCATTGATTCCATTATGAAATTTCAAGTCGATGTGACCAAAAATAAATTTTTTTGAAAAATGTATGTTTTTTGACACCTCCACCCCTTTCAACCCCTTGAAGGTTGAATTCAAGAGATAAACGACGAAACACGTGTTTCATTGTTTTCATTAAAGATAATTAATATGAAGTTTCAAGTCGATGTGACCAAAAATATATAGTTTTTTAGTGATCATTATGATTCTTGACATCTCCACCTCTTTCTCCCTCTTGAGGGTTGAATTTTGGAAAATGACGAAAAACATGTTTTATTGATTCCATTCAAGATCATCATAATGAAGTTTCAAGTCCATATGATTAAAAATACTTTTTTTAATTTATGATTTTTTACACCTACACGCTCCTTTCATCCCCTCAAGGGTTGAATTTTGGAACACGATGAAACACGTGTGTTTTATTAATTTCATTCAAGATCATGATAATTGAGTTTCAAGTCGATATGATCAAAAATACATTTTTTTTATTTATGTTTTTTCACACCCCTACCCCTTTTCAACCCCCTTTAGGGTTGAATTTTGGAAAACGACGAAACACATGTTCATTGTTTCATTCAAAATTATTTATATAAAGTCTCAAGTCGATGTGAACAAAAATACATTTTTTTTTCATCAACATTTCATTTCTCCTACCTCCACTCCTTTCAGCCTCTTAGGGGTGAAATTTTGAAAAATATTTTTTTAGTACATCTATTATTAGTTACACCCCATAGGGTTTGAATTTTGGAAAATGACGAAACACTTGTTTTATTAATTCTATTAAAGATCATTATAATGAAGTTTCAAGTTGATGTGACCAAAAATATATTTTTTGTTTCAATTTATGAATTTTCACACCCACATCCCTCTCTCCGCATTAAGGGTTGAATTTTGGAAATCGACGAAAGCCGTACGTATCCTATGATCTAATTGGATCATTGTACGTATCACGATCATTCATTCAATTCTATTCAATTTGATTCAAGATCATCATAGTGAAGTTTCAAGTCGTTGTGACCAAAAATACATTTTTTTAAATTGATTTATGATATTTCTCATCCTCACCTCTATCACCCCCTTTAGGGTTGAATTTTCCCTTTATCAATTTTTCTCAAGATTATTTATACGAAGTTTCAACAAGGTGTAAGCAAAAATACATAATCTTTCATCAATTATTAATGATTTTTTCCAACCTATCTCCTTTGAGCCCTACTTTGTCCCCCCTAGGGGGAATTCTGAAAAACAACGATACATGTGCTCGATCCATTTCATTGAAGATTGTTAATATGAAGTTTCAACATGATGTTAATAATGATACATAATCTTTCATCAATTAACGTTTTTTCTCCCCACTCGTTTGAGTCCGAATTTGACCCCCTTAGGGGCCGAATTTCGCAAAATAGCGTAACACGTATTCAATTAATTTCATTTGAGATTATTTATACGAAATTTCAAGATGATGTTACCAAAAATATCTTTTATCAATTAATGATTTTTCTCACCTCATCTTTTTTGAGCCCGACTTTGACCCGCTTAGGGCTGAATTTCAAAAAATAACGTCACATGTGTTTAATCAATTTCATTCAAGATTGTTTATATGAAGTTTCAAGTTGATGTGACCAAGAATACATAATTTTTCATCAGTACAGGGTGGTGCAACCAAGATGGGGTGGACGATTGTGGGAAAATGGTGAGAAATTTGGATAATTTTTTTTTCTATATTATAGTTAGTCAAAAAGGCTATGTTTTAAAAATATAGTCATAGTACAGGGTGTCCCAAAAAGTTTATGGCAAACCAAACTTGTATTTTTTTAAATGGAACCCCCTGTATATTAATTGATATTCCAATTCTTCCTTCAAAAGTTAAGATAGGAAAGTGCAAACCATTTTCCTCTAACTTGGATAGTTTGAGTTTTATAGCATGTCAAAGTTGCAAAAATGCCATTTTTAAAACGTGATATCTCGATAACGGTTGAATTTAATGACATTAGTTGTATCACAATTTTTGTTCAAAATTGAAAGAAGAATTGGAATATCAATTAATATACAGGGTGTTCCATTAAAAAAAATACAAGTTTGGTTTGCCATAGACTCTTTGGGACACGCTGTACTATGGCTATATTTTTAAAACATAGCCTTTTCGACTAACTATGATAAACAAAAAAAAATTACCCAAATCTCTCACCATTTTCCCACAATCGTCCACCCCATCTTGGTTGCACCACCCTATATATGATTTTTCCTACCCTCACCCTTTTCACCCCCTTAGGGATGAAATTTCGCAAAATTCTTTCTTAGGTTAGGTTAGGTTAGGTTAGGTTAGGTTGCGAAGGGTATGCCCTGGCCCACAGTTTCCTGCTTCGCATTGCTTTCACTCGTAGGCCAAATGGCGGCCCATTTTGATCCCTTGTTTGAAGTGGTGTCCCCTCGGTCTTAACCTGCAGCCTTTCTCTTCATCGTTCTAGACCATCCCATGGTTTTTACGAAGTTCAAAATTAGCACATCTGCATCTTCCTCCAAGTCTTCAAGGTAGTATTGTCCCATATTCCTGAGGCGTCCTTCCTTCAGAGTTGGGCAGTGGCACAGTAGATGTTCTATCGTCTCATCCTCCTCGATGCAGTCCTTACAGAGCTCATCAGTCCCTATGCCCCATTTTCGGAGCATGGTTCCGATTTCACAGTGTCCTGTGATTACGCCCAAAAGGGTGCTCACGGAGGATTTGCTCTGCTTTAGTAATTTCCCTGTTTTTTTCCATATCCAAATTTGGCCTCAGAGCTCTCGATGTGTTGCAGTCGTTTCGATTGCTCCACCTGTCGCTGTGTAGCTTTACCATGTTTTTATCTACTGTATCTTTCAATAGTTTGATCGTTTGTAGCGATGTATTTTCCAATTCGGGTTCGTCCTTTCTTAGTCCCAATTTCGCCAGTTCATCTGCCATCGTATTCCCTTCAATATTGCTATGTCCAGAAACCCAGCATAGAGCGAGCTTCTTGATCCTGATCCAGGACAATGCCTCACGGCAACTCATCACTACCTTTGACCTTACTTTATCTGATTCTAGTAGTCTCAACGCTGCTTTGCATAGATTGTGACGTCTTTCGTTGTGTTGTCTAGTCTTTGCAGCAGGTTGGCCGCTTTCCTAATGGTAATGATTTCTGCATGCAGAATGCCACATCCTTTCTCAAGCTTGATATACTCTTGGATGTTTAGTTCTTTTGAGTATATCCCTGCTCCTGTGCCTGTATTTGTCTTTGCTGCGTCTGTAAAGATGGATATCTCTTCATCCCTTATAATTGAGTCTTGATTCCAGTCTTCTCTGGTAGGTATTTTAACCATTACCTTATTCTCAACAAGAGAGCTCTTGGTCACCATGTAGTCTGTTGCCGTTTGTGGCAGCTTCGCCTCTTGGTTATCCATTGCCTTCGAGATTTTCCTTAGCACCGTTTGAGTGCCCACTTGTTGCCTGTTTTCACAATTTGGCCTCTCAGTCTGAGAGCTCCCTTTGCGGCAGTGCTTTTAACGAACAAGTCAATGGGCAGGAGGTTTAGAATGACTTCTGAAGCTGCCTGCGGTGTGCTGTTCTTTGCTCCCGTTGTACGCAGTGTTGCCAGTCGTTGTACTTTCTCCGTAGGTAATTATGGGTCTCACGATCGCTGTATACATCATGTGCGGCTTTAGTCCCCATTTTTTACCAATTCTCCTGCATATACAGGGTGATTCAGGAGGAAATGGAAATATTTTAAGGATATGTCCAGGAAAGCAAAATAAGCTCATATGTTCAAGTCCGATTTTTATTTGTTTCAAAGATATTTTGATTAATTGTAATTTAAAAACTAAATCAAAATTATTACAAAACTAGTAAAACAAAACAAATAGCACTAATTCATAATAAATTTTCGAAAACATTACCTCCCACTTCGATACACTTATTTGCACGTTTAAAAATTGATCTAGTAGCGAGTTTATTTATTTATTTTTTATATATTTATTTATTTATTTTTTTTTTTTTTTAGCTTATTTTGCTTATTTTGACTTCCTGGACATATCCTTAAAATATTTCCATTTTCTCCTGAATCACCCTGTATATAATGCATTGATGCCTCTCTTCATTCTTTCCTCTGTGTTTTTTTTCCAGGAGAGCTTTGAGTCTAGAATGATCCCTAGGTACTTTGCCTCGTTAGAAAGCCTAAGAGTTTGTCCCCCGAATGTGGGCATTTTACTGTTGGGCACCTTGTATTTCCTTGTGAACAGTTCTAGATATGTCTTATCACGGTTTACTCCAAGACCGTTTTGTCCTGCCCTCGGTCCTGCCCATTTGGAAAGTTCCTTCAATGCAGATCCCATGATTTAACTGATAGTTGACAAGCTTTCGCCCACTACCAGGATTGCCACATCGTCTGCATATGCAACCATCTTTATTCTTTGTTCTCTGAAGGTTTTTGAGATCGAGTTTACTACAATCAACCACAAAGAGTGGAGAGATAACTTCTCCTTGTGGTGTCCCTCTTGTTGTTCTTTTCCTTATAGAACAATTCCCGTTTTCTAAGTTTATAATCCTGCTTTTCAGCATTTTTATTGTCCAGTTGATGATGATTGGTTTTATTTTCATACTCTCCATTTCTCTTTCAATGACCTCGGTCGTGACATTATTGCATGCTCCCTCTATATCTAGAAATGCGCCCAGCGTGTATTCTTTGTCATCGACAGATTTTTCTATTGTTCTCACATCTTCATGCAAAGCGCTGTCAATCGACTTACCCTTGAGGTAAGCATGTTGATCCGGACAATGCATTTCTATCTTAGTTGATTCTCTAATGTGCAGGTCGATCAGCTTTTCCAGTGTCTTGAGCAAGAAGGATGATAGGCTGATTGGTTTGTAGTCTTTTGGAGTTGAGTTATTCGATTTTCCCGATTTGGGTATAAAAACAGCTTTGAATTCCCTCCTCCAATTTTATTGGAGACAATCAGAGTATATTTCGACCAGGTCATCCAGTATGCTGTCGAGGGATTTCTGTAACATAATTGGAATAATTCCGTCCGGTCCCGCCGCCCACTTTACTTTTTTCATCGATATCATCTTTGATACAACTCCCTCATGTGTTCTCGTATTTGGCATCAGCTGTTGTTCGTCAGAACTGCTGATTTCCGCTACGGTACATCACATAACACCTAAAATATAATGGAAACTGCAATGATACAGGTTGTTGGAGTGTTTTGACGTTATAAAGTGGCACCCTACAATGGTTGTTTGAATGACCACATTAACCACATGACAGGATATGGTAAAACAGAAATCCACATCAGCATACAGCGCCATCTGCAGGTTTGTGTCGCAGTTATATTTCTGCGGCAATTTCAAATGCTTATAATTTTTGTGAGCTTTTTTTCCTGGTTTTAAAATATGTATATATATTTAACCCAAATTACGAAATATACAGGGTGTCCGGAAATTACGCGTCAGGATTTTGGTGGGCGATTCTACATGAAAAATTAATGCAACAAACTTCTATACAATTTTTTCAAAAACTTCAAAAATTTTTTGAAAGTACGAATTTTTAATTATTTAAGGTACGGTTAATGTTTAAAGTCGTTTTTCTCGGAAACCGTTAATTCTACGATGATGCAACACGTACGAGCACCTTTTTAAAAAATATTTTGATGCTCTTTACTAATTTGACATCCAAATTTATAAAAAGATTAAAACAAAAAAGTTCTAAGTAATTTTCCTAAGGTGAAGGACAGCTTCAGCCTTTTGTCATTGACGACTAGCGTCAAATTAATGGGGTGAATACAAAGAAACACTAGTGACATGCATGCAAAATTTGGCGAAAATCATTACACTAGAAAAAAAGTTATTAAAAAAAATAAGAAAAAAAAATATTTTTTAACACCCTGTATCTTCCTTAATTTTGAGTTTTTGAAAAAATTGTATAGAAATTTGTTGCATTAATTTTTCATGTAGAATCGCCCACCAAAATCCTGACGCGTAATTTCCGGACACCCTGTATACGTTTTCAATAAAAACTTCCTTAACAGTATTTTAATGATGAAGGGTTTGGAGAAAGTTGTTTTTATTGCGGTTTTACTTTTTTTGACTATTATGGTCATAATATACCCACAAGGTTGGAAGTATCTGGAATATTCATTTTAAAATGTATCCACTATGGTTATTCTTATTCACCCAATGTTAGAATAGTACCTACTGGTGCCGACTGTTTCATTCGTTTTTAAATAATAAATCAAACATTTTGAGATTAATTGGAATGTCCAACTATATTATTGCGCTACTTATTTCCTGTATTTGTATTCCATTTAAACTATACGTGATTTTTATCTTTTTGAGTTATTATTTTCTAAGACAACTAGGTTTCACAAAAATCAATAATATTTTTGTTTTTTTCATTTACCTTCAAACGAATTAGCGAGCGGAGCGGCAAACATAAAATTCCAACATCGGTTAAATAAGAAATAAAGAAAATGTCTCTTATACTTGCTAAATCATGACAAATAGCAATCATACAACTCTTCTGATTATACTCCATTCTCAAAAAGTTTACTTCAACAAAGATGAAATTAAATAAGCCTATAATAAGAGCTTTTGACAATAGCCTAGTTTACACCGATAACTTGTTTAGTTCGGTCCGATAGGACCAAGTGGGTGGGGATAGTACGGTAGGACCAATGCTTGCTTCTCGTCTGTTTACACCTTCTTACAACGCGTGAACTAAATGAGCAATTCGTCAAACGTCGAAATTATTTATCAACACAATTCGAGTATAAGTGAGTACGCTCAGATTGCCTTGAGAAACTCAGAACCAACACAATTCACAATAATAACAATCAACATAACCCCATAATTTTGATCCAGATCGAACCAAATCTAGTTCGGTACACCTGCTGGCAAGTACCGAACTAAGAGCGGACCAGCTTAGTTCGCAACTGTTTACACCATTCGAAGAAAATATTTGGTTCTGATATAGTTCGAATTTAGTACTTGGTCCGCGGACCAAGTTGTCGGTGTAAACTAGGCTAATGACAACGAACTTTGCTTATCAACCGATCAACCAATCAGGAACAAGACAGCAAACAGATTCTAGCGCCGCGGTGGATGTTTGGCGAAATACATTTTCATATGTATTACTAGTTGCTGGCTGAAAACATGTCACAAGTTGTCATTTGACTTTCCTTTATATTGTAGTTGTTATGTGCGGTACATCCTGGAAAGTGTGTCTCCATTAAAAGTTCGAGTGTCTCATTGCAGAATTCTGTCCATGAGTTATCTGGCTTTTTAAGCTTCTTGAAAGCATCTTTCTTAGCCTTGCAGACTCATTTTGTATCTATTATAGACTCGCAGAAGTCCTGCCATGAGTCTCTTTTGGCCTTCCTGATTTCACTTTTGTATCAGTTAAAGCTAGTCTTGTATTCATTCCAGTCCTCTGTTTCATTTCTCTTTGCTCGGTTAAAAAGCAATCTTTAGTTGTTCCTATAGTTTCGCCGCATTATCCTCTATTTTCTCTTTGATAGGTGGTCCTGATACCTTGGCCGAGGCCAATAGTTTCCTGTCCCTGTCCATGAGGTCGGAGAATTTTTGCCAGTCTGTTCTACGAGGATTCCGGAATGGTTCTACCTTTTGTATCTCACCGTTGATTTCGAAGAGGATTCTCCTATGATCCGAAAAAGATTGTATAAGAGAGACTCTCCAATTTTCAATCGTTAGCTCGTCGGAATTGGTAGCAAAAGTTAAATCTAACACCTCTTCCCTGACCCTCTTAGCAAATTTTGGTGCATCCCCCCTATTGCATATTATAAGCAGGTCGGTGGTTAGTATAAAGTCCAAAATTGACTCACCCCTGTTATAAATGTCACTGCGTGTGATGACCATTGGCATCGCAGCCTATCACCAACAGCTTTCCTTTCTCCTTGGCGTGGTGGACTAGAATTGCTGTTGGTTCTGGTTCAGGTTTTTCATATGGTATGTATGCGGACGCTTAAATAAGCGGTTGCTAATTCTTTTGCTCGCATGTTACCACTGTCAAGTCACCTGTGCTGTGCTGTAAGGATAAGCTAAAATTTAATGTCCGCTTTGCAAGTCTACAGGTTCTCATTTTACTCACCGACCCGAGTAGTCTTTCGCTTTTGATCCTTGAATTTTGCCTGTATCAATCAATCAATCAATCAATCAAAAGTACATTTATTTCAGCATAACAAATAAACAATATATAATATCGGGACACATATCTAGATAGAAATAAATATACAGCCACTCTCACTCAATGCGTGTTTTATTAATTTTTGATTTTTGTAAATAAAAACGTTTATAGACATTACAATTTTCCAAAGCAGTCGCTTGACTGGACGATTGCTTGCCAGTTTATCAGTTGGTTCAGATTAATAATTACTTGTACTACAAAAATAATAATATAACATAATATGCTCGCCTTAGAAGTTGAGTTAGTTAGATTAGTGTAGATACCTGGAATCTAGCCCACCACCGCAGGGACTTCAGGAATGTATGTTACAGACAAAACTTCACAGATTGGGGCTTTCTGAAATCAGCCACGAAGTGAGTTTCCTTTTAAAGTTTATTTGATGTTTTTCATTTTTTAGTTGTAGGGGAAGTGAATTGAAAAGCTTCATTCCAATGTAGATATGATTTCTTTGCGTAAAAGTTTTTTGGAAAAATGGTAACGTCAAGTTGTCGTTGGTGGTGCTTCTGGTTTCGTAAGGGTTTGTCGTGCGTTTCGAGGGGTACATTTTGACAGTTCGTATCAACGATGCTCTGAAGTATATGTTTCTTATATTCAATAGACAAGTGAATTGGAATAATTGGTCAGACGGAAAGCGATAATTTAAGCCGAACATAATTTTAATAATCCTTTTTTGTACAATTTGCAACGGCTTCATAGTCGCTTTACATGCCGCACCCCATCCAATGATTCCATATGTTAAAATGGATTGAACCAATGAGAAGTAAATACTTTTTAGACTATTCAAGTCCATTACTTTGCTTAGTTGTTTGAACATAAATGTTAAAGATCTGAGGCGTTTTGTCAGTAACTCAATTTGAAAGTTCCACTTCCGTTGACTGTCGATTATTATCCCTAGATAAGTCACTCGATTTGTCAATTCTATTCTCCAGGTTTCATCTTTTCTGAAAGGTAAATGAATAGAAATCGTATGGCTCGTTGGCAGATTGCGTTTTTTGATAGCGAATGGTAAGTACTTCGTTTTCTTTAGATTTATTGTTAACAGATGAGCGTCAAGCCATTTTATGAGTTTAGATAGATCGGAAGATATTTTTGTTTCGATTTCTTGCCACGTGTCGCCATGAGCTACCAATACAGTGTCATCTGCGAAGGAAATTACTTTGCCAAAAAGATCTAGATTTAAAATATCGTTGATATAAATTATAAATAATTTGGGTCCTAGTACAGTTCCTTGCGGTATGCCATATTTAATATAAATAAATAAAATAAATAAATATAACCGTACGACTCTCGCTACAAGAGTCTTTTATTTTCACTCTCTGTTCCCTATCGTCTAGGTAGCTCTGCATCAGCGTTAGTGCCGTGCCTCTTATACCACATTTTTCAAGCTTTGCCAATGATATTCGATGTGAGACAGTGTCAAAGGCTTTCGCCAAGTCAATAAAAACTGCGGCACTGGGTTTTCCATTGTCTAGATGCTTTGTTATTTCTGATATTGTCAGGCTAATAGCATTTGTTAGTGGACGAGTTTTTTTTGAATCCAAATTGAAAATTTGACACCAAGTTATGTTTCTCTATGAAGTTGGTGATTCGATATTTTTTTTCAAAAATTTTAGCGATCGTAGATATCAAACTGATGGGTCTATAGTTTTCTGTCTGGTTGCTGTCCCCCTTTTTGTAAATGGGTGTTATTAAAGTTGTTTTGAATTGACTGGGAAATGTACCCGTGGTTATTATCAAGTTGAAAATAAATGTTAGAGGTTTGGCTATGATGGGAGTTATATTTTTCATAAGTACACTCGTTATGCCATCTGCTCCTGGTGCAGAACATTGCTTCAATGAGTTTATATAGTCTATGACCTCAATTTCTGTGATTGGTTTCAAGAATATTGATGATCTGTTGGCAGTTTTTGATAAGATATCGTTGAAGTTTGTATTAGTTTTTAAGTTTTCTTCAATCGTATATTGAGTCATGGTTCTTGGATAAGCGCGATGTCTACTTTATTCTCCGTCATAAACAGCACCAAGTCCTCCGATGCCGCTTCGCAGTTAGGCAAATCTATTTGCACTGCTTGCAGCTTCAGGTTCCTTGGCGCCATCTTTCTTTTGTCCATCGCCTCGCTTTCAGGGTGCCTAACCCAAACTTGATGCTTCCGTTGTTGCTCCTCAGTATTTCGAAGGTATCGTCCTCCACCGTGCAGACGATCTCCTTCCCTGGCCCAAACTTGCACTTTGTCGAAGAGATAACTCTCCATCTTTGTGTGTCCAGACTCTTGAATAATAAAATTAACGAGGATGGCAACTATTTGAACAAAATAAATTGGACTGACGAGTGCAGCTTTACTATAAGTGGAATGTTTAACAGAAACAATTCACATTACAACATTATTGGAGTGTTAATAACCTAACTACTTTACAGTTGAGACAAATTTTAATTCGAATATGTTTTTTTAATACAATAATTATTGTTAGCAGAGACGACTATAGCAGGTAGCGCGACGTTAACTTGAAAATATGTGTTTTCCAGTTCAAATATCCGATTCATTCTGAAGATATAGTAATAGTAATAGTAATAAGTAACAACAAATGCTCACCAATAGTTGTAAAAAATCCAGGTCCGTATTTGAAAAATCAAATTAGATGTTGATTCAGGGTTCTCGAATGACAAAACGTCGGATTGAAATTTCGAAGACGGCATCTTGTAGAGGAAAGAAAACTGTCATGAGAAAGTATTTTTTGTTTATCAATTTCTCTTCAAATGAAGTCAGAAAAAAATATAATTCAAAATGACAAATTTCGATTTTTTTCGGTTTTCTCCGTCAATACTTGGAATTTTAAAACTTTCCAACCGGCATCTTGTTAGGCATCAAGATGCACAGCTTTGACCTGATTTGATCTCCCTCGTATCTCTCACCGTTCTCCAATATCCCAATGATGCTGCTCAAATTTGGGACACCCTGTACAGTGCGGTTAACAAAAGGACAATTGGACAAAAATTGAAAGATACGATCTAAAAATAGGAGCTATAATGAGAAAATTGTTTTTTTTTTTAACAAAAAAAAAAAAGGTTAAATAAATCCTCGTCAAAATGATGAGTATAGCTCATTTTTAAGATATATACCGTGTGGTCACTTGAGTGTGCGTGTGCAACATATGTTTTTTTTTATTTACTGCACAACCAAAATACAAATATTGCCGAAAGTTGGGGCATGTTCGATAATCATATTGGGGGGGTTGCATGCAAGTCAAACAGCATACAGGGAAGGCCAAAAAATATGAAAATTGTACAAGAGTAAAGTACCCCAATTTCAGAAAATTCGGCACAATGTTGTCGAGAAAAGTTGTTAAGAATTAAAAGTTATGCCTAAATACCAAATCATGGCCTCCTAAGAAAAAAAATATAACTTTTTCAAACATCTCATTTCCCAAAAAAAAAATCTTTTATATTCACTTCAAACCATTTCATAAATTATTCAAAAACAAATCAATTTCGCATAACTTGGTTCGAACTTGAGCATATTTGGAAAATTTACCTAAATTTTGAATTTTTTGGGAAATCACAAAATTCACTGTGAAAAAAATCATTTTAGATGCGAGTTTTTTAATATGCATTTTATCTTTAATAATGTTTTGCCATGTGAAAAAGGATGTTTGCAATATTTCAAAGTTGTGTTTATTATCGTTGCAACAAACATGAAGCTTTGTGATTCCCTAAAAAATGTTTGGAAAATAATTAGGTAGATGTGTAAAAAAAATACTTCTTTTTTCTTAGGAGGCCAATTAAGGCATAGCTTTTAATTCTAAACAACTTTTCTTTATCACATTTTGCCAAATTTCCTAAAATAAAGGGTATACCTATATACTTTACTCTTGTACAATTTTCATATTTTTTGGCCTATCCTGTATGCTGTTTGACTTGCAACCATTCTAAGTGCACTTAATATGATTATCGAACATGCACCAACTTTTGGCAATATTTGTATTTTGGTTGTGCAGTTAATAAAAAAAAATCCCATATGTTGCACACTTAAAGTGACCACACTGTATACTGTTCCTCATCCTGTCCTTTTAGTTTGAACAAGTTGACTCATACAGGGTGTGTTTAAAAAACATTGGGCAAAAATGAAAGGATTGATTCCTGAGGTCATTCTAAGGGAAAAATTTTCAATAAACTTAGATCCGAAAACGCATCGATACTATGATACAGGGTGGCAAAGTTTTTTTTTTAATTATTCAGTCAAATTTTGACCGATTTGTTTTGAATTTGACAGCTTTGTTGTGAGTAATAATGCAGAGGAGGGTTTGCTTATACGCCTAAAAAGTGTCCCCTCAAAAACAAAATTGACTGAATGTTTTTTTATGACATAAATGTCCTAAATCAATACTCAATACCGTTTTGTTTTTGATGGGTCACCCTGAATACAGGAATGAGCATTGAACATTAATTTTGATTATAACAAAGAAATTTGAATTATAAAGGTACAATAACTTGCACAAAAAATGCGTACATTGAAATGGTGAAATTGCTTTGGTTTGAGCAGTGTATGAAGGTGACAAGTAAACGTCAAGTTTTGTCAGTTGCAATAATAATCCACCTTTGTGAAAGCACAAATTCTTACACGCTTCAATTAAGACTATGGAGGACTGTAACTATAGGAGAGTAATCGAAATTATGGAGGACTATAACAAGGAGACGAATCG
This sequence comes from Orchestes rusci, assembly GCA_958502075.1. Classification (NCBI taxonomy): domain Eukaryota; kingdom Metazoa; phylum Arthropoda; class Insecta; order Coleoptera; family Curculionidae; genus Orchestes; species Orchestes rusci. Next base: position 73,397,637 of record OY293304.1, read on the forward strand.
ACATACGAATATCCCTGAAATTCTGTCCCTCTTTTTCGTTAGTTCATTTGAGGGCGCTGTTGCTAGTAGGGCTTTTATTTATTCATTGTCATGGTAACGTTTATTGCTTGTCAATAATTTGTCAAAATACTTTTATCACATTTTCATTAATTTTTTCCAAATTTCCACTCCACATTCCACATGCAGTGCATTCTCTATAAGGCAAAAAATTGAGGCTGAATCGTCGCAGCATCGTGTTTCAAGCCCATGGTTTGTTCAATGATGACTGTTGTCAATGAAGGATATGAGGTCACTCAGTTACTCTATCAATTGATGCAATCAAACAAAAACATATGAAAATTCTAGAAATTTCAGAATTATGTATAACAAATAATATATTTATGATACCTTTTATCATCAAATAGTGAGAGTTTTGATGCAACCTAGTTAATAAAAATCTGTTGCATTCTGATAGAGTATTCGTAACGTTGTTTCAATTATGTTGCCTAGGTGACATTTTTGTTTGACATATCAAATCACTAACCAACGATTATAAACTACACAGGATTGCTCAGTTTGCCGAATCTGTCTGGCAAGGTCAAACTCGCTGTGACGTCACCACTGATGCTGGGGCGACTGCCAGCCACGTGGTAACACCGGTTCCCGTTCGATCACCGAAGTGAAGCAACGTCGGGCGTGGGTAGTAATTGGATGGGTGACCGCTTGGGAACTCCACAGGCAGTTCGCCGTCTACATACCTGACTAGATTGACAGCAGTTTAATAATCTGAGAAGAACTTAATCAATAACTCATGCTGTAAATCTCTTTCATAGTCACTAACTGTAAAATGGTCGAAGCAAACTGTCGAATAATCTATATTAAACTTGTCTTTTCTTCTGCAGCGATGCACCCACTCTTTTTGTATTGTAGATGACACTAAATCCTCGCCATTTGGAAAATAATGGAATACTTTGCTTGAGCATTGCTTTTTAAGAGCTAATTGATTGTTTTTGCACACAGCAACGGCACATATTCTCCCAGGCATAATGAACTAAAATAATGTTTACCACTGGAGTCAATTATTATTAAACAAGAAGCCTATTTGCTCAGAGAGTAGTGCCCATTTAATTTACCTTCGTGTGAACAAAATGCTCCTTCTTGTGCTAAATCGAATTATTGCTACACACCCTCAATCGTTAACACAACGAAACGAATAAAATATGTATTTGTATATTTTCGGCAACTCAAACTACATTAAAAGTACTTGCTAAAAACAGAAACTATTGGACAAATTCACAACACAAGACACACCTTAGACTATAATTTATAGTCGAGACACACGATCAACGGCTAAATGAAAATAAACCATTGACCTCTAAGTTGGTTAGAGGTCAATGAAATAGACAAACCAATGGTGACGTCACAAAAACTGCCAAACGTACGTTAAATGGAACTGAGCAATCCTGTGTAGTTTATAATCGTTGATCACTAACGACTCTTCGCCATCTGGGAGTAACAATTGAACCTGAATTACGATTTGAAACCTGGACCACTTTTATGCATTTCGATTACTCTCCTAGTTACAGTCCTCCATAATCGAAATGCATAAAAGTGGTCCTGGTTTCAAATCGTAATTCAGGTTAAATTGTTACTCCCAGATGGCGAAGAGTCGTAAGCGATTTCATGTCAAACAAAAATGTCACCCAGGCAACATAATTGAAACGTTACGAATACTCTATCAAAATGCAACAATTTTTATTAGCTAGGTTGCATCAAAACTCTCACTATTTGATGATAAAAGGTATCATAAATATATTATTTGTTATACATAATTCTGAAATTTCTAGAATTTTCATATTTTTTTGTTTGATTGCATCATAGTATAATATACTATGATTGCCTTAATTGATAGAGTAACTGAGTGACGTCATATCCTTCATTGACAACAGTCATCATTGAACAAACCATGGGCTTGAAACACGATGCTGCGACGATTCAGCCCATAGATAAAAAATATATATTCTTCAAATTCAGCCTCAATTTTTTGCCTTATAGAGAATGCACTGCATGTGGAATGTGGAGTGGAAATTTGGAAAAAATGAATGAAAATGTGATAAGAGTATCTTGACAAATTATTGACAAGCAATAAACGTTACCATGACAATGAATAAATAAAAGCGCTACTAGCAACAGCGCCCTCAAATGAACTAACGAAAAAGAGGGACAGAATTTCAGGGATATTCGTATGAATCGTATGTCGATTCGTCATTCGTCTCCTAGTTATAGTCCTCCATAGTGAAGACATATGGTCGGTGAGAACAACTAAAAATAACTAAATGACTAAATAGCCAGATCTACATCCGATGGAGAATGTTTGGGGACCATTGGTAAAAATTATTTATCAAAGAAATTGGAGGCCTCAGCTCAGAATCAGGCAGAACTATTAGATACCATTCTTATAATGCGTGGAATGAGCTCGCCAATGATGTTCAATATATTGTCAAAATTTATCAAAATCCATGGTTCGACGACTTCAAGAAGTTTTGGCTAGAAATGGTTCTGCTACCGGATTTTAAGGAAACTTATCTACATTTTTCTAAGCGAATTGAGTGAATAAATCCAAAGTCGTACCCACAATATATCGTTTTCATTGGGAAAAAAAATAAAAAGTTCAAGTGCATGGCATGTAAATATTTTGACAGCCTATTACACAGATTACACTGCTAAAAAAAAACATGATTTTACTGTCTGTGTACGCATTTTTTGTGCAAGTTAGTGTACATATTCATCATATTCAGGCTAGATGTCTCCTGATGACGTAACGGCTGTCTACTGGTCCGAAAATAATAGATTTGGCAATGCCGGGACAACAATAACATATGTTTTTGACATTATTTGACAGGCTGTATTGTATTGTTATTGTTTATCCTCATCTGAGTCTGGTTTGGATTTGAGAAACTCTTACGAGAATTCTTATCATCTGCTACTGCTTACTGTTTGATAATAGTAAAGATCTGGAGATCAGATCTGGGACTGGATGATATTCAATATTCAGTAGTTCTTAATGAAGTTTCCACTTCCTGAGTTCATTTTATTTATGGGGACATGACTTCCGAGAATAATTTCATTGAAATTGTTGAGGTAAGAAGATTGAACTGAACGATAGTTTTTTGGTGGTAAAAAGGTTAAGGAAAATCTGTTTTTTCTAGTGCATTTATTCGGGGTCGATTTTATTCGCTTCAGTCGACCACACAACATGAATTGTGAAAGTCAAACGTGTATTTGAGGTTTTTTCGAAACTTTCAAATGTAAACCCACTAAATAGATACCTCCATCGTGTTATTTGGATGATTTCTTACCACTTTCATGAAGGTAATTTTTCTATATATTTTGAAATAGAAGAGTTACGGAGACTTCATCAGGAATGCCTCGAGGAATACTTTTGAAGCAGCTCCTGTAAATTTGAATGTGTCAAAAATATAGGAGTGCTTTGCCAACGGTGGAGATTTTTAACATTTGCACAAGTTTGTTTGTTTTATTTTGGGTATTTATCTCAATTTTTTTTAAATATTTTAGGAATAAGGTGTTTTCTGGTCCACCGTATTATTTTTGGCGAGTGGTGCACTGTATTCTACTTGTCAGCGGCTCGTAGAAAAAAAAACGAAAGATAGTTGACATTCTCTCTTATAGGCTTCTCTTTTTAACATCCGCTGAAGAAAATGTTAAACGCGAATGAAAAAAAATCTGATGTGTATCTTTTTGACACATTCAAATTTATAGGGGCTGTCTCAAAAGTATTCTTCGATGAAGTTTTCGTGACTCTTCTATTTCAAAAGATATAGAAAAATGATCTGTATGAAAGTTATAGGAAATTATCCAAATAACACGATGGAGGCATCTATTTAGTGGGTTTGCATTTGAAAATTTCGAAAAAACCTCAAATTCATTTTTGACTTTCACAATTCATGTTGTGTGGTCGGCTTAAGCAGATAGAATCGACCTGGAGTACATGCACTAGAAAGTGCAGACTGTCTTCTTTAATATGAGCTAAAGAACAGTCAAATCGGTTAAGGAATTTCGAAGTTATAGGCAATTTAGTGACATCAAGTTTGACGGCCAGTAGCTGTCTTATTTGACAACTTAGAGAGAAGTATTGGGGAGCAATTTTGTAGAGAATACCGTCTGAAATTTGTTTCCATATTCTTTTTTGGTAGTTCACTGGGGAAAATTTCGCAAATGTATTGACTTTCGGTTTTCACAGTAACGTCACGCCACCTTGCGGCGATCCTAGAAGCTCGAAATATATCTCCAGCATTTTCTCTTGGGCACATTACTACACAGATTTTTTTCCCGAATCTCTATGATGAATAGTTTACGAGAACTGGCACCCTGTCGCTGAAAATGAATCACCCTGAGCAACATAGTGTCATCTGCGAACAATTTTATATCACACTTTTTGACATGACTAGATATATCATTTATATACAAGAAAAACAAAATTGGCTCAAGAACTGTACCCTGGGGTACACCATATTCAACCTCTACACTGGATGATATTGTATGCTTGATTTTGACTTTTTGTGTTCGATTATTCAGATAAGATTCCAACAATTGATGGGCTCTACCTCGAATACCGATTTTATATAATTTTTGTAGCAGAAGTTTCAATTCACAGTCTCAAAGGCCCGTTTGAAGTCGAGAAATATTGCAACTACAAAATGTCCTTCATCTATACTTTGCAGCCAGTCATCACATACATTTAAGAGAACAGTTTCACAAGAATGGTCCTTTCTAAATCTCGATGGGACATCACTTATCACATTATTACTGTTGCAAAACTTAACAATTTGATCTTTAATAACAATTTCAAGAACTTTTTCTACGGTTTTGATGGGTCGATGGTCCTCAATATATTTTGAATTTTGTACTTTTTTCACAGGCGTTATAATTGAACACTTCCAATTACCGGAAAAAAACACCATAAGTCAAACAACTATTGATCTATAAGAACCTATTCCCTACTACACTAAAAACATCCTTTTAAACTATCGTTGACATTTGATTTTCACAACCTCCACTATTTTTGATGTTCCGCACTACACCATCGAGACAACCCATATCTACTAAATTAAATTCGGTCTATTTCAGCCACAGTATCTATTGAACACACTACATAGACATTACCATGATAAGGTTTAATACCCTCTACAATTTCAGTTAGACTATTCACAAAAAATAAATGGAAGCACTTAGCGATATTGAACGCATCATCAATTTGAGAATTATCAATATAAAATATGTGTAAAACTGCATTTTCTATTTGGCAAAAGAGTTTTGAGATTTTTCCAAAGCCGATGTGTGTTATTCTTATTTACATCCAACACGTTCAGTGAATATTCATTTTTTGATTTTCTGATCAAACTCACAATTTCATTCCTTACGGTTTTATACTCGTATAAAATATCATCTTGAAATAAGACCGCTGTGTTATACTTGGAATCTCTGATTTTTATTTTCGTTAGAATTTCTTCTGTCATCCATTTATTATTTTCAAACTTCGAAATGTTCATGTACTACGGTCATCTGTTCTAATATTCCAGTTATGGACGTAATCAGGCTATCAGAAATTACATTGATATCCGTGATTGAATTGTTCCATTGACTTTCCATAATATCATTCAATAGTTTTCTTTATTATAAATCAATTCATCAACTTTGATATATTCACTTGGCATAAAAGTGGGCTTGATTTTTACTAAAATCTTAGGTGACAAGAGAACCTTAGAAAAAATTGCTTTTTCGTTGGTTATTACATAATCAATTGATGTTCTACTGCGTATAGTTGATCTAGTAAAGTCTTTAACTATTTGTGATAAACCATTCACTTCAATAATTCGTTTGCATTTATCAGAGTAATAGTAGTCTCCATAAAAATCGTAATTGAAATCACCCATTGCAGAGCCGTCTATATTGTAATACAAGCCATGAAGTAATGGTTTTGGCAACACCGCGTGTGGTCTCGATTGAGGTTATGTTCACTTCTAGTTCCAACTATGAAACCCTAGACGGCTCTGCAACTTTTCAACTAGTTTCAACCTGCCCTAATTCAACTTCAAATTGTATTTTGAAAAACTGAGAAACACGGAGAAAAATGAAGTGATTTTTGCGTTTAGATTGAGGTAGGAGGATAGGTTATAGAAGGTACCAGAGTTATCGCAATCTAACAGTCAATATTTTCATGATAGACTGGTAGATAGTTTCATATTATGGTATGTGTGTATCTATGCCTTTCAGGGAATACTGGATGAAAAAAATACATATTCAAATAGGAAAACTTGATTAAAAAATATGCCTCATTCTGGATTTCTCCAGGATAAGCACCAGCTTCTATGTAATGCGGAAAAACCAGAATAAACAAGTTTTGTTCCGTTCACGTCTTCACGTTCACTTTGGCAAATCAATATGGCGACGTAGATAGTGCTTTCTGGTTAATCAGTCTTAAACGTTATTGTTATTATCAACTCCAGTCTTCCAGAAACTGCTTCAATTACATCCCAAAATCTGTAACCATCTACCTATCTTCCAGTTTTAATGTTTTATTGTTCAGAATTATAATTTTTTTCCAAAAAAACATAAAACTCTTGTTAGGTTTGGATATCTTTTATGTAAATTTTTACGTCATGAGGTGATGAACATCATACCTGTTGCGATAATAGATAAGTTATTCTTCCAAATAACAGTTTCATTGAACAATTTTCGTATCTCGTAATCGTAATATACCTTAATTTTCAAAGAAAGCCCCTTCAATCAATGCAAAATTTTGACCATCGTTGACGTTAGATGCGACGTTGCAATAATTGTTACTTCATGGCTTGTATTACAATTTAGACGGCTCTGCTCATTGTTATCTGAATGCCGCTGTAATCACTCAATTCCTCTATCAAATCTTGAAACTCATCAACAAAAATTTTGACCGGCCCTGATGATGATCTATACAGTCCAGTCAGAACTATACTAGAATTATTGATTTTAACAAGGATCGTGAGTATCCATATGGCATCCAAATTTCTGCTAATGATAACTTTAAAGTTTAAACCATTTTTCACATAAAATGAGACACCTCCAGTCTGACTACTATTACTGATGCAATTGACAATATTGTAATTAGAAATAGTTATTTCCTTATCATAAAATTTTATCAGTGACATGAGTTTCCGAGAGACACATTATAGCAGGCTTCATGTTTTTGACCAATAATTTAAGTTCATCAAAATTATGTAATAGTCCTTGACAATTTGTATACAATTACATACCTGTATTCAGTGCACCTTCATATAAATTTTCGCTTCTGCATTTCTTCATATCTCCTGTATACAGCACAATTGGTTTCCCATACTTCGTGGTCAGTCTGGAATTCATACCCAAGTTAAGATTAGCCTGGATACAGTTGTGGCCGTTTTTGATATTAGCAGTACACTGTTTTTTCATGATCTCCGGAACACTTAGGACAAACAACAGATTTCTGGCAACTCTTCTTGAAATGTCCATATTCACAACATTCAAAACACCGCTTTACATCATACTCCGGACACACCGAACATCGTTATCCTGGTGATCGGATTCATTAATCGCTACAACTTTCAGACGTTTTTTATTTAGGTTTTATTATCTCGTAATTCTCACCCATTTTTTTTTTGATCATAGATTGGATATTTTCCACTCCTTTCTCCTCATCACAATTAAGTACAGGGTGTACAACTAACAGAGGGCGCCGGCCATATCTCCGTAAGTATTCATCACACATTTTTCGAAAAAAAAAATTATGATAAAAGTTGCCAAGAGAAATTGCTAAAAAGTATTTCCAAGTTCGTGCCATGTCCGCTAAGGGGCGTGATACAATAGTGAAACTTTTTTTTGTAATCAGTCAAATAAAGGGTGGAGATAGGGTTGAATGTTAATTTTTAAAATTGTTGATAACTTTTGATTGGCTTAACCGATTCCAAGAAGCTTAGCGTCGTTTTAAAGGTTTATTATTATGCTTTTTATGGTGTTATATCACTTTACGAATTATTTTATTGCTAAACGGTAGAGGGCGCTTTCGGTTAAAATGAATTATTCCATAGATTTTTTCAAAAATATTAAATAGAAAGGTGTTCTTCTTTTACGTTAGTTTGAGAGAGCGTACAAAAAATTAAAAAATGGCGCAAACGGCAAGTTTAATAAAAATAACGATTTTATCTAATGGGTAGATTTTTAATACTGGATAGAGAAAGTTATTATTATTTTTTTGAACTCTGATTTTGTTAAATATTGGTTCATTTTGTGAATGATGTACCTGTGAAGTCTTCTTTGTTTTTGATGAAAATTGATACGGGATATTACTGCCAGGTTTCAAAAAAAAACCCAGTTAGGTCTATTTTTCGAGCTTGGTATTTTCAGGATGCAGATATGATCTCGGACATGGATAATACTCGAATCATTGATGTTTATGACGCAGACACAAACACCCTAATCCAAACCACTGCCAGTGATCTGAAGATGACGTTCCTAAAGCATGTGGAGCCACCCGTCAATGTTGTTTATCAAGTAGTGTATCCTGAAGAACTTAGTTTACAGGTAATTGAAAAGATAAAAGTAAATTATTATTTAAGCTCGTTAGAAACTGCAGAAATTAGAACCAATTCATTGCAGCCCAGTGTTGAATCTCAGAAAGCAAAAAGTAAAGCAGGAAGGCCCAAAAAACAAAAAGTTGAACAAGCAGAAGCTGTCGTATCAAAAACCAGGTCAGGAAGAAGAATCAAGTTTCCAAAATATATGCAGAATGTAAGTTGCGTGTTGACCAACCTTTTTAATCTATAAAGAAAATTCACTTTGAATACCAGCAATAAAAATAGTTTGACTTTTTGAAAGGGCGTTATTCTCATTTACTTTTTTTTAACGTTTTTGCCCGTGATCTTTACATAAAATCATGTGAGTTCTCTCTAAATTAGTTTTATCTTTCCAGGATTTCAAAAATATTGAAGTAAGTGAAGATAACTCACAATCTGATACAACAGAAGTGGACATAAAAGTTATCGATTTTGTTAGTTATGGCAGTCATAAAAATGTCGATTGCACGGATGAACCTCCTCCTCTGATACTACTCGAAGATAAAAATCAGAAAAAAAGGCGAATACCTGCCCAATATCGATGTCCAAAATGCAACAAAGCCTACCTGGGAAGACGAAAAATCCTGGAGCACCTCCGGAAAAATCCCTCACATGGACCAATGCAACAAAGTGAAGATAATCATTTCGAGCTGTGGAACTATCTGGTTTCCATCACACAAAAGTGTCCTTATACGGAACGTGGTCCGAAATTTTGCCAAGAAATATCAAACTTGCTTCACAATCTACTTCTTTTGACCAATGCATTATTTAAAAAGATTGGAAGTGCTGCTAATGAAGTGGAAATAGATAAAGTATTAGGCAATGCGATTGGACTGGGTCCAGGTTCATACTATTTTGATGACAATAACTTGTATAAAGATGTCACAGTCTTGAAGTTGATGGGAAATACCGACTTTCTGAGTTCGATTAGACTGAAACCAGATGAGAACAATGCACAACAAAAAAACGGTTGCAATTGCAAAATGAAAGAGAATCATGTTGACGACTTGAAGTTGAAATCGGTGCCAATTTCCCCAGAGGCAAAACAGTTCACTGCCAACAAGATCAATGATTCAAAAATAGCTTCCGAGAAGACTGATAAGGCTGTAAGTGATATTTTCGTTACCAATGAAGTGAATTTGACTACATATCTGAATGATCATGAAATGGAAATTGGTGCTGATCAAAATGATAGTAAAACTGGTGTAGGAAAAGCAGACTGTGATACTGATTATTTTCCCCCAACATTAAACTATGAAGAATCAACGTTTGATGTAACTTATTGTCCTAAAAATGATAAGTTCAATAACATGGATGAGAAGCCGAGACCCAATCCTAAAATTAGAATTCAGCAAAATATACTTATTTGTCCGCCCAATCCCAATTATAAGTTTTCGACGGTAAATAAATGTACCCAAGAATTGCTGACAGATGATTCTGTACTCTTACCACTGCCAAACTTACAACATGATGATGAACTAATGTTGCCCGATTCTTCTGAACCTGGAAATATTTTGGATAATTCAACTAGCTCAGATGAACTCATGAATGTTGACCAATTTGTGAATGAAAGTTTTAGGAGAATTACTGGCACTGACTCATTAAACTTGGATATGACAAGCTTGGATCTATTCAATTTAAATTAGTTGTCATTGTCTGAAGAAAACCTTGTTTGTTATTTGTTGATTGTTATTTCTTCACTCAATACAAAAGTTTCTATTGCATTTTTACGTGAATGATTTATGTAGTCTTATTTGAACTTTTATCAACCGTTTGCAGAACAATGTTTCCACAGTTCCCCAAGTAAGTGATGATCCTGGATAATTTATACGGGATCTTTTGAAATTCAAATTCATTTATTCATGTTCAGAACAATAAAAGATTACACAAATCAATAATATAATAATATAAAGATACGATAGCACTTACAGAGACTAACTTATACTATAACATAATATGGGACATGACTTCACAAGCATCAAAAACATAGATATTTCTAATGATCTAATAACTATAGATGAAACATAGCGAGATAAACATGAGGACAACATCCAACTGCACTCGGGTGCAGAGATTCTCCCACCACGTTGTTTGCCAAACTTACTCTATTAAAAGTATTACTACGCAGCAAAAAGATCCATTGTTTGGAATCATTTTTCAAACCATTTTATAATTTTATGTATGAATTTAATCAAATATAAGTTGATGGTAACCTTTTTGTTAAAATTGAAACATCTCTTCAAGATTTGTTTAGGTAGGTATGTAGGATTTAGAAAAACCAGTATTCGCTTCTGAAAATTAAAAAAGCTAAAGTACGGCAACACACCAAAATTGGGTACGCCCCTATCGATCGGATTTTGTCTACACGTTTCATTCACATTCCGTCTCATTGGCGTCTCTTGTTTTTTTGAGTGGGGTTTGGTGTTGATTTTGTGAATGTTTATTGTGTTTTTATTCTGGTTTAGTTTGTAGTGCTTCATTATTTACTTATATGGTATATTGAAATGACTCGCAAGTGTCAGGCTTGCAGTAAATAAGAATTTAAGAATTCTGTAAAATAGTTACGCCACTGGCAGCCTCGCGTGCAGTAACCGAAGCACATTCTAGTGAGGTGCAAACGTATCCCCACTCAGTTGCCCCGCTCAACTCCTCCTCACGTCTCTTCTATGTTCGATGTTGTCTACACAATTTTTCACAGTTTATGAATGAAATGTTTCATCTATAGTTATTAGATCATTGGATATTCCTCAAAAGAGTAAAATGCATTAGAGATAAGTAATTCTTTGATCTTATGTTTTGAAGTTTTTGTAGTCTAGAAGCCTTACACTTTCTGGCAATGCATTATAGAATTTTATTGCCCAGTATCCAGGGCCGGTTTGACACCTTTCTAACCTCCAGTATGCCGGAATTGGGTTAGTTTTATCTTTGGTGTCGTACCCATGAATATCCTTGTGCGCCAGTACTGACTACGGAGATGGGGCGAGTTATTAGGTGTGTCTGTTATGCTCCACTAGTGCACACGAAACTACACTTTTCTACCCTGCGGCGTTTGTTATGCTGTTAGTGCAAACAGTGTAGAGTGTTTGTTATCTCAGGGTAGGGTTGCCCATTACTGCACTCGCTACCCCAGGTCAAGAGGAGGTGTGACAAGTGTAGCGTAGTGAAGAATGGGGAGGGGAGCTTATTTCGTGTATTTTGTAAACAAACCATGTCTTAACCTGACGAATAATAAAGATAAACAAACAAAAAGGAAAATTTGTAGTGAAGAATCAGTGTGGATCTAACCAAATAAATCAAAATGGGTGATGAAAATAGTTAAAGTGAATGTATACAGTCATACGATATAGACTCCGATCAAACATATGAAATCTTTTTATCCACTCAAGATGCGAAACTAGTATTGGTATTGGTATTGGTATGGGTGGGGGGGGGGGCAAACCTCTGCCCGGCGAGTGAGCCTTAAAGGCCCTTTTCGCCAACCCCAGGACCATTGCAGTTCTAACTAAGTTGATGATGGAGAACATCACCTAGTTATATTATATACAGGGTGTCCGGGAAAATGTGGGAGATCTCTCGGATTCAGATAGAACATTAAAAAATAAGATGACAAGTTCCCATAAATTTTTTTCCTAGCGGCCCTCCCTACGGAGATACGGCCCCCTAAAGGACCCCACTGGAAATCGGTTTTTCTTGAATAACTTTTAAACGACTCAATATAATTCAATGAAAATTCAATATGATAAACAGTAGTAAGGACCTCTCAAAATACTTCCCTTAAAACATAATTAGCTTGTTTAGTTTACCAGGGACGGACTAGATTGTACATTTTAACGCTCAAATTTTTAACACCCTGTATGATAAGGAGTTATACCTTGAACATTAAGCTAAAGAAAAGGTACTCTTGTTCATTGTCGATAAAATGAGCCGTTTTCGATAAAAAAAATAAAAAGAGTATTAATGTTTTATTATTGTTTATTTATCAGTATTAAAGAATGCACTTATTTACAAACGGTACTATGGTACCTACAAAATAAATAATCTCGCATTGACGTGTGCATTTGAAATCTTCTTGACAAGTTGATCCTTTTGTACCTACTTCGATATTAATTTATTAAATTTTGAATATCTTGGTAAATTTAATTCGATAATGGGATACACATTTAGTGAGTATGCAGATATGCATCTTATGTACGGACTTGCATCTTGCAATGCTTATGTAGCAAGAAGGTTGTATGGAGAAAGATATCCTAATCGCAATATTCCAAATGAGAAAACATTTCAGCGAATTGACCAACGTCTAAGATAAACTGGTGGGCAATTCCCAATTAATAAGGTAACATTATTGACGTTCATTAATTATTTTTAGGAAGTTTTGGGAAAAGAAGTACTGATGCTGGTGTGAGGAGAACAGTACGTACGGTGCAATTGGACGAAGATATTTTGGATACTGTAGCTGATACTCCCTCAATAAGCACTCGAATATTAGCCGCGCAGCTTCATGTGTCAAAAAGTACAGTTGCTGAAGTACTTAAAGAACAGTTGTTATACCCTTATCATCTGCAAAAAGTGCATCAACTACTTCCTGAAGATTTTCCTCGAAGAATCCATGTTGAACCCACTTTTATGAAGTTTTTAATTGATTTTTTTTATTTAGCGTATTTAGCGTATTAGGTTGTTGCAAACTTAAGTGTGTTCAGGATCAAAACATATTTAAGACTCTGAAAGTTGTATTCTTTTATTATTTTTTTTATCGAAAACGTCTCATTTTATCGACAATGAATAAGAGTACCTTTTCTTTAGCTTAATGTTCAAGGTATCCAAATTTATTTTTTTTAACTCCTTATCATACAGGGTGTTGAAAATTTGAGCGTTAAAATGTACAATCTAGTCCGTCCCTGGTAAACTAAACAAGCTAATTATGTTTTAAGGGAAGTATTTTGAGAGGTCCTTACTACTGTTTATCATATTGAATTTTCATTGAATTATATTGAGTCGTTTAAAAGTTATTCAAGAAAAACCGATTTTCAGTGGGGTCCTTTAGGGGGCCGTATCTCCGTAGGGAGGGCCGCTAGGAAAAAAATTTATGGGAACTTGTCATCTTATTTTTTAATGTTCTATCTGAATCCGAGAGATCTCCCACATTTTCCCGGACACCCTGTATAGGCTGATTATTTGAACTTTTTGACTGTCAGTAATTAATAATACTGCAGTCTTCTCAGTAACGTTAGCCAATCCTCTCCGGTGACTTTCGTCGAATGGCGCCTTACCACTCAGCCACCTAGTCGCTTGCGAGACTAGTATTGATTCATATTTTTTATTATTATTCAATTTCCTTTCTTGCTTAGTTTTGGAATTTGCAACACTTCTCATAAACTCTCACAAATCCACATCAGCAATCACGATAATGATCCCAAGCCAAGCTGCAGTGGCTTATCTGGTAGAGCATGCTGGCATAAATCCAACCCAACTGTCGATAGAGTATTAGCTAAATTGTTGATATTAAAACGAAATCTCTGCCAATTTCGAAATGCCTTTTAAATTCAGTATCCGTGTAGGCAGGCACCAAGAACTACAGTTTCAAAAAACTGTCTTTATACAGTTAGCTTCTTTTGCGGTCACGTGCATTGAAAATTATCACGCTTAAGCTGTCTTCAGAATCATAACTTGAAGATGAGGAATCATCATCATCGTCAAAAACATCAGACAATATAATCCCTAATACTTTAACATTACTATTAGCATCATCCATCGTTGTTTTGTTTTCGTTTGTTTATTTTTTAGGTAAGAATATCTGCAGAATCTGCAAAAACGCGTTTGTTGAATCTCCTTTACACTGACAGCCATGACTCACACCAGCAGTCTACACTTCCCTACCCTACACTGAAATAACAAACACACCCAATAATTTAAGGGGTTTGAAAGCTTCTCTGCAGTGTTCTCGATAGTCTAAGTTACTGATAGCCCGAATGGACTTTCTCCAGATCCACTCCCAGAAACCTGACGTCACTCACTTCCTCGTTCACATTCCCAGTCCCACGCAAAGAGAAAACCATTTGTTTGGTTTTATCGGGATTCAATAGGGGTCTATATTCAGACAGAAGACAGAAGCACTACTTCGTCTTTTCTCGCGCCTTATCTATCATGATGTCTGACGATCTCTCGATCGTGTCAGATGCAAGGGGAAGTGTCAGTCAGATAGACACTTATCAGCATAGATAGTGAGTTTTGCAGTTTGCTCACTAAACTATTTAAGATATTTTATCCTAAAAAACAGACAAACATTTCACAAACAAAGCCACACTGAGTGTTTTGTAGTGTAGAAAAGTGTGCACTTGTGGAGCATAACAAACACACCTAATATTAAACTTGCCCCTGTATGACAAATGCCACTTCCCTTAACTTCGCTCAACTCGATCATCTTTTGTCTCTTTTTAAATAACGAGAAGCAAAAAGAGAAGAACTTGGTAGGTAGATGATAATGGTTTATCGAATCTCTCTAAAACCAAAGCGCCTATATTAAAGGACTGTCAAAATTTATAGTTAAACCGTTTTTATTTTCATTTTCTTCATTCATCATAACGTAGATGATAGAATATTGCTTACCTATATAGGTGAATCACGGCTCCATATTTACAAATAAGTGTTTATGAATGACTGATGCCTGCTGCCTATGTGTATTTCATTTTTTAAGGAGATAACGACATATTTTATGACTAATGGCAAAGTTGCAGAGTCTCAAGTACCTACCTAGTTTATAAAACCAGACATCAGCACACAAGGTGTTCCATTTGGAAAAAGAGGTTTCTTTGTCGCTAAATTTGACAAGAAAAAACCCTGTATAAATTATCGCAAATATAAAAAAAAAATAATAATTACTTTGCATTAGAAAATGAGCATATTTCCAAGATTCAATAAAATTTTCAAATTGTGAGCCAGTTGAAACTCAATAATTTTTGTCTTGAAAAATTATCTCTATCTCCATTGACAGCGGAGAAAATGAGCCTCATCGCACTATGAGCTACCTACCCCGTATGGAAGTCCTCGCGATTCGTGTAACTTTTGGCTGAAATGCTGAATGTATACCATGCCACTAGCAATGGCGATATGCAGTGTTGGGTTTCTAATGCATCACGTTTGTTCCGACTACTGTCTCTGCCTTTTACACACCTGGCAAATTTGTGAAATGTTTTTTTGTTTTCATGAAATTCTAACTGACACAATCGTTGGCGCTGTAGTGAAAGAATGTTTTTTTGTCGTTGTTCCATCAGAGCTTTATTCGCACCAGGGTTTTTGAGTCAGCAGTGTTTCAGAAAGTGCGTGATATTTTGTTGAACAGAGACCGCTGCGTAATAATCGCAGTCCGATGAAATGGCCAAGAAACATTTTTTTTTCAATATTCTCTGTACGACTTCTGCACACGAGTCTACCCTGCAATTTCAAATTTGACTTTCTCCCACTGAGTGGAGATATCGCAGTTGAGTATCATATGCCATTAAATTGTGAACAGATGGACGACGTGTTGAAGGCTCAGATGGAGATGACGTGCCAGGTCCAGTAATGATATCTTGATGTTTTAATTGATATAATCTACCTTTCTGGTTGTGTCATTAGATTGTCAGTTTTTGAAGTTTATGTAAAAAAGATTGTCAAACTTAAGTCTCCTGTTTCAATTTATTCAAAAGGTTATGGGCCCAGAGTTGCTTTGAATGCGCCAAGGATAAAGAGCAGAAGGCAAGTCAAATAATACAACATTTGTAGAACTTCAAATTCAGTGCAATATACCATGGACAAGTTTCCCAAGTTCGAAAAATTACATGGCAAAAATAATTTTCACTCCTGGAAGATGATGGTGTTTGCTTACATGGATTTAAACAATCTCTATAAGATAGTCACGAATGAAGAAAAAAATCCAGAACTCAATACAGCTCCAGATGATAGAAAAGAGCTTGAAGCTTACAGAGAAAAATGTGAAGATTGGCGTTACAGGCATTCTCTTGCGAGAGCATTCATTCTTTTCAATGTTGATTCGGACATAGTTCCTCAGATAACTTGCTATTCAGATGCTCAAGGTATGTGGAATGCTTTAAACAATATTTACGACAAGAAAAATGAATATTCTTTACATGCTCTAGTCAAATCTATTGTTGGCATAAAATGTGAATCAGTTATAAGTATACCAGATCATATTTCAAAGTATAATGAACTTTGGGCACGTTTAGTTGAGAGAACTGATGGTAGTGCCAGTCAAGAGAGGGATTCATTAGAGGCTGCGCTTCATCCTTTAGCAATTTCTTCGAAGGCCAAGGGATCTTTATTTTTAACTACTCTTCCTGAAGAAATTGACAATGTGATCGACAATCTGAAAACAAAAGACAGTCTTACCTATGATGATGTATGTTCAAGGCTCTTAGAATTGTCTGTAATCAATAAGTATACAGAAGATAATCAAGCCTTTTTAGGTAGCCAGAAGAGAAGTAGTTTCAATAGGATCTTGGAGTGTTCTTATTGCAAGGAACATAAAAAATGGTACAAAGGACATACAGTGAGAAACTGCAGAAATAAAAATAGAAATTCAAGAGAAAATGTCAATATTTGTGATGATGAGAATCTGGCATTTCCTGCATTCACGACTAGAGAAAATAGTTCACAATGGATTTTTGATACAGGTGCTACCACACATATGTCTGGTAATAAAGATGCATTTATAAATTTACGTCCTTTTGCAAGTTCCATACGCTTGGGAAATGACAATACCATACATGTTACTCACATCGGTGAAGTTATAATAAATGCTCTACTTCCATCAGGAAAATCAATTAAAATCACTTTGATTGATGTGCTTTATTCGCCAGAATTGAAATGTTCCCTTATTTCTTGGCACAAAATGAAAAATAAAGGAATAACTATGCAAGGAAATGGTGAGGAAATTACTTTTTGGAAGAATGAGAAAATCGTTGGATGGGTAAAGCCATGCAATAAGTTACAAGTATTTCAGGAGGCTCATGAAGAAAGTTTGAATGTGAGTTCAACTGAATGGCATCGGCGTCTAGGACACACTGATGTAAAATCATTTACTTACCTTGAGAGATCTGTATCTGATCCTCATGTTTTGCCAAAAGAAAGAACAGATATTGAATGTGAAGCATGTATAAAATCCAAGATGACAAGAACCATAAGTCGAGAAGAAGGTAATTCATGTACGAGAATACTCGAAAAAGTACATTCAGATGTTTCTGGGCCATTCTGTACTAAATCTATGGGTGGAAAACAATACTATGTGACATTTATTGACGAATATTCTCGCTACACGGAAGTAGCATTCATCGCACACAAAAATGAGGTGGAGTTAGCGGTCAAAGAATATATTCGAAGAATGGAACGACAAACTGGTAAAAAAGTTTGTACTTTCAAGAGTGATAATGGAGGAGAATACAATAATAATTCCTTGATAAGTTTTTTCAAGAATTCAGGAATCAAATTTGAACATTCAATTCCAAGGGTGCACGAAACGAATGGTTTAGCAGAAAGAATGAACAGGACTCTAACCACAATGGCAAGAACTTGTTTGATTGATTCTGATCTTACACCGTCACTTTGGGCAGAAGCAGTCTCTTACTCTGTATACACAAAAAACCGAGTTCCTCATTCTTTTCACAAACATACTCCTGTAGAACTATTTTTTGGAGATAAACCTGCAATCTCACACCTCAGGTATTTTGGACAAAAAGCATTCATCCATATCAATGCAGAAGATCGTCCAAAAGGAAATAAGTTTCTACCAAGATCTCAAGATTGTGTCATGGTAGGATATTCGGAAAAAGAGGGATGGTACCGATTTTATACAGGGAAGAAGGTGGTTTTGTCAAGAGATTTCAAATTCCTGAAAGAAAATGAAATCACTTTCATAGAGTCTCTAAAAAGGGATAAAGAATTGAAAAATGTCGAATCTGCAAGCTGTGAAAAAGAAACGGAAGGCAGTGAATCTGCAAGCTGTGAAAAAGAAACTGCAAATCCACAAGAAAATTTGGAAGGAAATAAGAAATTAACTGAAATAGAACATTTCGAGTTGCCAATAGAATTACAAAACGAGATAAATAAAGGTAGTCTATTACGAAGAAGTACTAGGCATCGTAATCCAGCAAGATTGTCTGATGATTTTCTATATTTTACAAACGAGGAACCAATTACTTATCAAGAAGCTATATGTGGACAAGAATCCATTCAGTGGAATTCAGCCATTCAAGATGAACTGAAATCCATGGAGAAGAATGAAGTCTGGAATATTGTCGAGCAGCCCTCAAATTCTCGTATCGTAGGATGCAAATGGATTTTCAAAAAGAAATTCTCTGACAAGGGAAAATTAATTAAATATAAGGCGAGGCTGGTTGCACAAG
Organism: Orchestes rusci; assembly: GCA_958502075.1. Lineage (NCBI taxonomy): Eukaryota > Metazoa > Arthropoda > Insecta > Coleoptera > Curculionidae > Orchestes > Orchestes rusci. Next base: position 73,416,658 of record OY293304.1, read on the forward strand.
GATTCACTCAGATTCCAGGGATTGACTTTGATGAGACTTATTCTCCAGTGATCAGATACGAAACCATACGAATTTTATTTGCCTACTGTATTCATCACAATATGGTAGCACATCAAATGGATGTCAAGACAGCTTTTCTCAATGGTGACCTTGATTTCAAGATATATATGAAAATACCAGAAGGTGTTGAGGCGGAACCAGGGAGAGTATGCTGTCTCAAAAAAAGCATTTATGGATTGAAGCAGTCACCTAGAAAATGGAATCAAAAACTAGTTAACGTTTTAAAGACAATTCAAATGGAACAATCTTTTGCAGATCCATGTATGTTTGTGTCTGGTAGCTGTAAGCAGATAGTAGCTGTTTATGTTGATGACCTGCTGATTCTAGGCTCATCAGAAATGGAAGTGAAACAAATTGAAGATGTTTTATCTTTGAGCTTTGAAGTTACCCTTCTTGGAATTCCATATTTGTTACTTTCATTACAGATCTCTTGGACCCCTACCAGTGTATCAATAAGTCAAGAAAATTATCTAGAAAAAGTTCTTGATAAATTTGATCTATTGAATTGTAAGTCAGCATCCGTGCCAATGGACATTGGAGCAAGACCACAGAAAGCTAAAGAATCAGAAGAAAGGGTGGACAAAACTTTGTACCAGTCAAAAATCGGTAGTCTCTTGTACTTAGCTATGGGTACCAGGCCTGATATATCTTATGCAGTGAACCTATTATCACAATTCAACACAGATCCAACTTTTACTCATATGAAAATGGTTCATCAAATATTCAGATATCTAAAAGGAACTCTGCAAAAGAAACTGGTATACATGCACACTGTTCAACCTTCTTTGTGTGTTTATAGCGACGCATCATATGCCGATTCCTTAGATACACGAAGATCTACAAGTGGCTATATTGGTTTTTATGGCGAAGCAGCGGTTTCATGGACATCCAAGAAGCAGCAAAGTGTAGCTGTTTCCACAACTGAGGCGGAGTACATGGCATTGTCATTAGCATGTAGACAAGCAATGTGGATGAGCCAGATATTATCTGACTTGGATGAAGTTAACATCAAACCTCGCATGTTATGTGATAATCAAGCATCTATCCACATATCAACAAATCCTGTTCTTCATCAGCGAAGTAAGCATATTGACGTTCACTATCATTATGTCAGGGAGAGATATTTAGCAGAAGATATCACAATACTATACATTCCTACTAAAGAAAATGTGGCTGACATTTTAACCAAGCCATTATCTAAAGAAGTATTCCAATTGTTGATCTCCAAGTTTTTGAAGACATCATTACTGAGGGAGAGTGTTGAAGGCTCAGATGGAGATGACGTGCCAGGTCCAGTAATGATATCTTGATGTTTTAATTGATATAATCTACCTTTCTGGTTGTGTCATTAGATTGTCAGTTTTTGAAGTTTATGTAAAAAAGATTGTCAAACTTAAGTCTCCTGTTTCAATTTATTCAAAACGACGCACATAGCGGGTTCGTGTGAATATATTCAGAACGTATGGGGGGTACAGAAAGTACATATACAAATTCAGTGTCCGGACAAAGAGTATTAAAATTGAACTACTGAACCAGTGAAATTCCAAAGTTTCTACATTTAAATTTAAAGAGGTTATAGAAATCACTAATATGAAATTCACCTAAACTATAAACACCATGTTGAAGAAGAAGATCTTTCACAGCCTACCTGAAATATATCAGATCTGCTATTGTTCTTAACAACATAGTTGTGATAATACCAAATAAATCATCTCGAATCATTGAATTTGCGATTTAGGATGATATTTTGGAAATAAATATGATACTAATTCATGTAATAAAACGAAGGAAAAGCTATTACTAAGTTGGAAGGTGGCCGGAAGAGCGATAAAAAAGATTATATTTAATCAATTTGACAAACAGAACAAAAATTTGATGTTGAGAAGAGTAGCATTTTCCCGATGAACTTAACAATAAAGTTATTAGGGACATTCGAGCTGGGTCCCAATTCGATGCGACTGTATAGACGCTTGCGGATCATCCGGCTTCTTTTTTGGCTACAATTTTATTAAATACCGGGTTGGAAAACTCAATGTCAAAGTCTCAAAATATTCAATTGATGGCTACATATGTTTCGCCCAGTTTAGAGCATCATCAGGCCTAACAACAGAAACATTATTGTAAAATAGTTGATAAAAAAAGGAAATACATACCACAAACGTGTTTGAAATGATCAAAAAACATGAAATGGAGAAAAAGAAAACATCGCAGATAAAAACATTAAAAGAACAACAACATTATAAAACGTGAATATAAATGTAAACATATATGTAAAGAAGTGAACTAGTTAACAATGCTTGAACAAAACAAGAACCACAGGAACATGCCTGTGTCAACGACAAACGACTGAACCAAGTCTCTTGAAGTTATGGACGCTTTTCTTGAATACAATTTTATTGTCTGACGTACAATGGAATCCGGACGAGATGATGATTATTTTCTTTTTGATGCATATTCTTCATGGTTGATACGGCGAACATACATAAAAGTTGTTGAGAATAGGATAATAAGTAGATACCTATATATATTTTTTTATGGACAGCAGATCAAAGTCTTGCATTCTTAGTTCAGCGGACATACTTATACCTTTGATTTTTAAAGCATTATCGCTGAGGAACAAAATTTCAGATTTCTCAGAGGTAAAATTAATTTGGATAATAAGCAAATTATCATTTGGAATGACTTGAAATTTTATATACTTAGCTATTCTACCAAATTATGTATACAGGATGTTATTAAATAAGTGCAACAAACTTCAGGAGGTGGTTCTGCATAAAAAAATAATCACAGTTTGCTATAAACATATGTCCGCAAATGCTTCGTTTCATTAAAAAAATTGAGATCATTACCCGTATGCGCGCCACCGATGAACATAAAATTCTTAGTTGCATGTCAAGAAATGCTCAATAACTACCTCTTAAAACTCACTAAATTCCATCTGCATAACTCCACCGGTTCCAGTCAGAGCAAACTTCAACTTCAACTTTCTCAGAAAACGAAGCATTTGCGGACATATGTTTATATAGCAAACTATTTTTTGATGCAGAATTACCTCTTGTAGTTTGTCGCCTTTATTCACTAACACCCCTATAAACACATATCGTCGATGATTCTGCAAAATGTTGTCAGTCAAAAAAGCTACTTTTCAGTAGAGCGATAAAACAATATATTTTTTTGAATCCGCATTTTACATTTTTGCATATTTCAGATACAAAATGTCAAAGCACGACCCATTTCAACAGGTTTTTGTTTTTAATATTGCAAGAGATACAGAAAACTTGACAAACATACTATTTTTTTCAAAAATTGGATACCTTACCTGGCATACACTTTTCTCAGTACCCATGGACAGTTGATATTAAAACAACAAAACAATTGTTTTTTTTATTTGAAATTAGTTTGATTTAACCTTTACAACTGCAAGATAGCAATTCTGCTGGTGAAAATAGATTCGGGAGAATAAATAATAAACTAAGAAAGCACGTCACTTCACTGCGCTCAGTGGAACTCTATGGTTCTCAACGATGGCGTCCTGAAGAGAGTCGTGAAGAATCTGGATGGCACAGAAGATCGGAAGCGGGTAGTGGTTTCCCGAAGCCGACAGACAGAAGTTATGAGAGAAGTTCACGATGGCGTCTCGGGTGGGCATCTAGGAGTGACGAAAACGCTGGGAAAACTGCGAGAGCGGTTCTACTGGGTCAACTGTCAAGCCGTATGTGCGGCGAGTAACGGACCCCAGAAACGGCCAAAGGCTCCCATGCGTCAATACAACGTGGGAAGCCCCTTTGAAAGGATCGCAATCGACGTGGCTGGACCGTTCCCTGAATCGGACAAAGGAAATAAATACATCTTGGTTGCCATGGATAACTTCAGCAAGTGGGCTGAAGCGTATGCCTTGCCAAACCAGGAGGCGACTACCGTTGCCGATGTCTTGATTAGGGAATGGTTTTGGCGTTTTGGTGTCCCGTTGGAGCTGCATTCGGACCAGGGCAAGAACTTCGAATCGACGCTATGCCAGAACGTCTGCGATGTCTTGAAGATCAAAAAGACAAGGACAACGGCGTTGCATCCACAATCGGATGGCATGGTGGAGCGAATGAACCAAACCATCAATCGACACTTGGCCAAAGTTGTCTCTGACCATCAAAGAGACTGGGATCAACATCTCCATCTGTTCCTCATGGCGCACAAGTCAGCAGTTCATTAATCGACGGGCGAAACACCTGTCAAGATAATCATGGGTTGTGAACTCTGGCTGCCCTGCGACTTGAAGTTTGGCTGTCCACCTGGTGAGGATGTGGCTGGGGAAGACCACGCAAGTGATCTTCGTGGAAAGATGGACGATATTCATCAACGAGTTCGACTTAACATCCAAAATGCCAGCGACAGGATGAGGGAGGCGTACGACGTGAAGGCTGAAGAAGGAGGGTTCCAGGCTAGGAATTTGGTTTGGCTTCACAACCCACAAAGGCGACGTGGCTTCTCCCCAAAACTGCAAAGTTCTTGGGAGGGCCCGTTTGAGATTCTGGAGCGAATCAATGACGTCATCTACCGGATAAAGAAACCACCACGAGGGAAGCCGAGGGTTGTTCATTTCAACCGTTTGCTGGAGACCATCAGAAAGCTGACGTGAGGCAAATCAAGTCACCCGAGGTGAACGTCCCTGGAAACCTTTATGTCCTCATATTCCAACGGCCAGAAAGTCCTGAATGGCGTCGTTCGAGAACAGCAGCTGGATTTGTCCAAGGCACCGGCCGAGTACACCTTAGCTCACTCGGTCACTGAAGACCTCAGCATGAGAACTGGACTTGCTGCTGCATTCAAGTAAAATTTCAGACAAATGGACTATCTTCGACGACAAAAGCCAGAGACAGGGACACGATACCTGTTTTACCTGGTGACAGAGAAGCTTCCACAACATCGGACCAGCTATAGTGATGTTTGGAGGGCACCTCATCAGCTGAGAAGCTTAGTGCTGTCACAGGACCTGACCCATCTGGCAATTCCGGAGATGACAAACGACCAACTGGACTGAAGAGTAGTGAGGGGCATGCTGGAGGTGATCTTCAAAGAAAGCGGCATTGACATCCTGGTATGTTGCTATCCTTTCTGGAGGACCAACCAGAGGACGGTGGACTGCTACTTCCAGTGGACATCAGGTTGCCGGTTTGGAGATAGATGTCGATACCGTCATGGAGTCATTTCGGGACGAAATGCTTTAAGGAGGGGGCAATGTAGCGAAAACGATCTGGAATTTACATGTTTACAAGAGCCGGAGAGTCACATTTCTGTGCGATGAGTCATGCTGTTTATTCCGGTCTATACTTTTATATTCTTCCATATTCTAGAATTTACGGATTAGCTATATAAGCGGGTAAATTGTGAACAGGAGGAAGTCAGTTAGTTCAGTTCAAATTTTGATCGTGAAACATAAATAATCTCTGATTGTGAACATTAATGTTTGTGATGTTGTGATTGTGCTTTAGTGACTTAAATAAATAAATTAAAACTGAACAAGTGTTTTCTATAGCGGAAACTTGCTACAGTATATCATATCATGAAAAGCATTTACTTTTCTTTATTCACACCACCCAATGAAACATGACTTTCTATTTGGCTGATTTTTCTGGGATTCAGTTCTCGTTTCAGTTGTGTAAGTGGAATTTGAGAATTGTGTTCTTCCATGTTTGTTCGTGATGGAATTTCCCCTAAACGATGAGATGAGCCTGGTATCAGAGAGTTTTCTACGCTAACCATTGCGGTTTTCATTTCCAAATCTCGCTGCCATCTTCGATAATCGAAACTGAACATCTTTATTTGCAGGCTTTATCCGGGTTTAAAATGAATTTCATGATTCAGGATCCAGAATCATCATGAAGACCTGAAAAAAAAATAGACTTTTTAGTAAACAAAAACGCAGTGAAATGGACTAATAAGAGATATGTATGTGAGGCCAACTTCGGTCGTTGCTATATTTTGGTTTTGATTAACAAATATATTATGATTTAATAATTATATTGAACTTGTGAGCTATAACATTGAAGAGCAAAACGTTTAGATCATGATAACTTGATAATTAAATCGAGATAATTGAAGTATATTCTTTCAGTACACTTATCACTTCATAATATAATTGAATCACTTATTTGAGTTACCCGACAAACAAAAAAAGCTCTCTAGCTTTACTCAGTTCCAATTTTTCAAGATCAGCTATATATTTTTTTATAGATTCAATAATAATATATGGAGTAATCGAACATAATGTTTACAAAATAATGGGAAAATTTGATAGTGAAGTTAACAAAAAGCTGAAGCACAAATATGGACTTATCGGCTTTTCAAAAAAAAATTATTACATTTTCAATAAAAATTACGCACTCGTGAAAGTCATATCAAAAGACACTATAACACTTTTTCTTATACCAATTCACCACCACAGGTGGCCGGGAATAGTATTTTATTTTATATAGAGGAAAAGTGATACTTTTCATGACGCTCTCGTGTTTAGCAGCCGAACGAAGTGAGGCTGATAATAGAGAGCAAGTCATGAAACGTAACTTTTTCAACGAGCGTGCGCAAAGTAACTACTTCGCACACTCATTTGCGTGTGTAAAGTAACTTTTTCCCGCACTAGTGCGGGAAAAATTTTCCCGCAGTCCAATGTCAATTTTCCCGCCCTTAAATGTCAACTCAAATAACTACCTACCAATTTGTTGTTTTAAACTTTGTTTCCATACCAACCAAACTGTAGATAATGCTCTTTGTAATGCACAAAATAATGTTCTTCTTACTGTTCCCTTTTTAGTCAAAATTAAACACATGATTCCTTTTTTTGCGTTAAAAACGCATTCGCCAGTAACGTAAACAAACATTGATAATGACGACTTTCAATCGGCATTTGTAAGTGGTTCTTGCTTGATTTTGGTGCAAATTACTGTGTTTATCGGAAATTTTCGAAGGATTTGAGCTGAATATTGGCATAAAAAAACTGATCATGTATACAAACCACGGACGTAACTATAAAAATACAAACGGACAATCAAATTTCAAATTTATAAAAGTATAAACGATTAAACGAAGACTGACAGATCTTGAGCGATCGACGCAGCTGTCTAGAGTGTCATGTCAAATTGAAACAGTGTTGCCAATAGCAGGGAATAAGGCGACAAAATAGGAGATTTTATGAACTAACAGTCATCGGACATGTCCTTGCATTTCAAATATAAAATAAATCAATTATGATTTTGATTATACTCATATTATCCAATTTCCAGCTGCCGCCACAAACTGTTCATTCAATATAAATATTGTTAACCATAAATAATCATTATTCTCAAGTTGTTCTATGTTTTTATGTGCGTTCAAATAATATATTTTCTAAAGTTTTTCGTGTCTAATCTGTGAACGCTCGTAGAAAAAATATTGTTCCTAAAACGTTCGCAAAGTGTCTTTTCCGCCCCTAAAGCATATCCGACTAACTGCTTTTGCGTGCAGGAAAGCATCACTTTGCGGACTTTTAAGGAAAATAACTTTTTTCTCCAAACAAAATATGCTATTTTTTCTTCAAATGTCGACAAATTTATAATTTATGCAAAAACATAATGTTTTCAATCTGCCATGAATATAGCTTCGGGCTGATTACTTCCCCTGCGGAGGAAAAGTAAAACTTTGAGGCCGGTACTCAGTCGAACAATGTCCGTTTTACTGTCATTTGAAGAAAATAGTATATTATTTTATATGGATGGAAAGTAACTTTTCCTCCAAATAAAATATGCTATTTTTTCTTCAAATGTCGACAAATTTATAATTTATGCAAAAACATAATGTTTTCAATTTGCCATGAATATAATAGCTTCGGGCGGCGGCGCCAGGCTCACGTTTGTCATGGTTACTTTCTCCTCCGGTGGAGGAAAAGTAAAACTTTGCGGCCGATACTCAGTCGAACAATGTCCGTTTTACTGACGTTTGAAGAAAAAAAAAAGTTTCTCATAAAAACTTTTTACTTCTTTATCATCGTGTGAATAACTTTTGAAATTATTTGTTTCAACCCTTTTTGTTATCCTTGATAGGTACTTTAATATTAGGATAGGCGCGGGTTCTTTGCAAATAGTCCAGGAGGCAGAGAATTGTTTTTGCACAGTCCGTTTCACGAGGGTTCATACTCACGTCATCGATGACGTTATTACTTGGAAAAAAACGTATGTCGTAGCTAATTCATATAGTTTCAAGAGCGTTCAAATTTTGTATTGAAGCCGAACAAGTATGTTCAAAAACGCTCTCCAGAACACGTTCAGAATTGTTTTCTATTTAGATTTTGAATTCAGGCCATCCAGATGCGAGCGATCGTTAGACTAGGCAACTGACAGCGTGCACTGCTTCCTATTCCAGTTCGCTTCTGTTTGTGCATCGAGAAAATCATGTTCTAGTTTTCGAAAAATCCTCACATGAAGGGATTGCAAGCTCGAGAGAGTAAAAAAAATACATTCATTTAGTAATCCAGTGAAAATACCATTATTAAAAAAGGAAAATGCTTAAAAGCTGATCCGTTTGGGTTTAATCGGGGAAGGTCAATTGATTGTGAAACCGAAGAGATCACAATCGCCACAATTGTGGGTTTTTGCAACGGGTTGTTTTCTATTTATATTAGTTTACAGAACGGTCTTCACTTACTAAGCAATCGTTCCTATATAGACACGTTCTGATAAAAAAATGAGGAAGCACCCCTAGTGCAAAAACCCAAAATTGCCGGGTTTTATTCTCATCAGTGGACGTCCCCCCATCAGTGGACGACCATCAACCCACGAGAAAGCTTGATAAAACTTTGATCCTGCAACAGTTAACAAAGATGTAATGGTGCATTAAAGAACTTTAATCAATTTGTCATTTCAGTAAACCATCGATTTTTTTCAATTTTCATAGGGTACACAAATTTACTTTTTCGGATGGTGCTAGCCAATTTTTCCAAAACTTACACAAAAAAAATATTTTTTTTCAACGTGAAAAGAGGGCCTTCAACAATATTTTCAATAAAATCGCCATGACCTATCAACTGACATGATTGATTGAGCTATTTTAATGCACCAATAATTCTTTGATAACTGAAGCAGAATGCCTTTGTAAAGCTTATGTTAATAAACGATTATATTTTATTATATTATATTATACTCGAGATTATAATATCTAAGTTTTATCAAATTTTAGGAATGTGCTGTTTATCCGACCGTGAGTGTATATTTTGATTTTACTATTCTACAGTGTATGAATTTTTCCAAGTTTTATGATAGTGTCAAAAAAAAAACATCAATCTATTGTGTTTATTGAGAATGCGGTGTACAGGATTTTCCTTGTAATTTGCCATCCAGCCCTCTCTTTCTTCTCTCAACAACGCATGTCTGCTTCAATAATCCATCCAGCTTTCTGATCTCTGAACTTAGGACTGCAGTTGACGTGGATGCCTTGAAGTCCTCATCAATTCTGATTCCATGAGAACTGATCTTTTTAACAGTTGTAATTTCATTTTCCAGAGCATCAGACACTTTCTACACAAAATCAGGAGATGGAATAGGAAATGAATGGGTACAAATAACTAGTCTTATGAAACAACTTACCTCCTAAACTGTGGTAGCAAAGGTCTTCCAGCATCTCCATCCTTCGTGAAGTTAACCACAAGCTTTCTTATCGTATTTTGTTCACATTCTGAATACCGACGAGGCATTTGATACAACAAAATTGTGACATTGGAGAAGTTAACTGACTTGTGTTTTGACAACAACATTGTTTTGATTAATGACTTGATTACATAACCAAAGTTTAGGTTATTTTTATTCTGAGATGATAGAAATCAGCTGTGGTTCGGCGGCCATTTTGGATTCTAGTAACGACCGATGTTTTTGACGTCATTAATTCTATTTCGGTCTGTTTTTAAACCTCTCCATGAGTTGGAAATGGAGAGACAATCAATGACGTGAGTATGAACCCTCGTGAAACGGACTATACTTTTAATAATTATTGGACAATGTAGTATCAATCGAAAGAAGATTTTGCCAAGAATCAATATCTTGAAATAAAAAAGGGAGGAAGTTTTTTGTATATATTTATGTAGAGCACAATATCATGTCAATCGAGAGAAAATGTTGTCTAGAATTGAAATCTGAATTGAGAAAGGTATTCCGTTTGAAAAACCCAAGTTTTGTCAAAAAAACTATTTTTTCTTAAATAATTTGTGAAGACCCTGGACTTGAACCTGTAGATTATCGTGAAAAATGATTATGATTATTTAAATAACCAGCCTTCCTTATACCCCCAAAATCGAAATGCTTCACATCTTTTAGTCTCTGAGATACAAAGCGTCAAAGAACCCCCCTTGACTGTCAATTTCCTTTATTGAAAAAAAATCCTGGGATAAGTGGTTCTGCTAGAAACAAATAATTCAATAATAAAATATTTGTGTACCCGATTGAAAATATTCTTCTCTGGCACAACCACTCATCCCAGTAGAAACTTCCAAATATAGTGTACTTCTAGATACAAACATCTGAATTATCATAATGCCCAAAAAAATCAAAAGATAAAACTATATATTATGACGTCACTTTTTTAATTCTTCCGGTCAATTACAACCGGTAGCTATACCGACAGAAAACGTTATTATATGGTCAAAGACTAGGTACCAAAAGTTATCTAAATCGATTTGCACGTTTTTGAAAAATGTAGCAAAAACAATGTTTTTTTAGTGTTTGACGCCCTCTGCAGACTAAACGAAGCCATTTTGGATATAGGTTATTTGGATCAAATCAAATTATTTTGATAAAAAGATTCTGCCATCAAACGTTGTACACGTATTTTCCGGACACCCTGTCCTGTATATCAACTTGGAAATCTGATACGATATACAAACAAACATCATAATAAAATCATCAAAGGTATTTCGACTGTTCTTGTTTTTATACATCCAATTTGAAATCAGTAACATAATTCTCGAATACTCAACTGGGAATTCTCCTTTCTTCATCAGACAATCTCTCCTAACTTCATGAATGGATGTTTTTTTTTGTAAAAATTGTCTTTATAACATTAAATTAATACAATTCCATCCAGAGTTCTCCATCAAATAAACTATTCCAGACATCTTCCATTTCTTTATGACAGTGCATGACGGATTCATGTAGTAGGTATTTTGCTTAGGTTGCAAGATAATGAAAATATGGTTCTATTATGATTTTTAAATTAAACTTATTTCCCAATTTTTCTAAATTGAATATCCATTGGGAAAAGAGAATGTGATTGAATATTTGATATTTGCAATGAGTTATGTATTTTTCAATTTTTATTTAGATTATAAACTTTTCTGAAAAAGATGACAGATGCCTATCTTCAAAATGTCAGTTTTTCAAAAGTAAATTTTGGGGTAAGATGGAAGTGAAGTCCCTGGATCTATAATACTGATTACAGGAGGCGTTCCGAGCCTCCGGGATATTCCAAGCACCGCAGCCCTTGATGGCACATTTTTATGCTCAACAAAATGCCGTTTTGAAATTTGAGAAACTCCAACTACTTCCGAAGATATTCGGAAAAAACCGAAATTTCACAATAACGTTATTATTATTTCCTGAGTTTATTTGAGAAGATATTGTAAAATGAATCACACTTTCTCATTGCCACTTTTTCTCCTCTACAAGATGTCGGTATCAAATTGAAAATCAGACGTTTCGTCTTTGAGCGGCCATCATCAAGTTCATTTTTTTAAATACGGGCCTGAACTTTATTTTTAGTTATCTTTTGACTTCCTTGAGGCATTGAAGTAATCAGATGAGGGTGTAAGTGTCAATGAGATAGTGTAATTTATTTTACAATATCTTCTTAAATAAACTCAGAAAATAATAATATTGTTTTTGCGTAATTTCGGTTTTTTTCGAATATCTTCGGAAGTAGTCGGAATTTTTCAAATTTCAAAACGGCATTTTGTTGAGCATAAAAATGCGCAACTTTGCAACCATTTAGCCGCCCCTTTATCTCTTATAATAACTAAGATCCCCATGCATGCACTCGAATCTGTGGCACCCTGTATTATGATATATCTGTGAAGCAACGTCCAGAAAAGCGGACCGCGGCCAGATGTTGGTGTTGAGAATAAAAAAAAAATAGTCTGAGAGCCAGTGACATTTTCCAGTGATGATTTAGTTAAGGCCTATTTTTTGAGAGAATGTTGTACGGACCCTAATCGAGTGTCATCCAAGAGGGATCGCCCTGATCGCGGTTCCAAGGAGGTGGCGGAACGCCCCCAACATGTAAAAAAAAAACGTCTTTTTATCATTTAGTTAAGGCTGAATTTTTTACCAATTGTTCTTTGATAGTGTACAATCATCCAGAAAAATTGGTGGATCGACTGGCCGGTTCTTTAAGGGTGGCGGATCACCCTTAACATGTCGTGGGACCAATGAACTTTTTATGATTTAGTTAAGGCTGAAATTTTGACCAGCTGTTTTTTGATAGCCCACAATCATCCAGAAAAATTGGCGGATCGATTGGCCGGTTCCGTAAGGGTGGCGGATCAACCCTGACATGTCACGGAAACATTGAACTTTTCATAATATGATTAAGTCAAGGCTAAATTTTCACCAGTTGTTCTTTGGTAACCTACAATCATCCAAAAAAATTGGAGGATCGATCAACCAATTCCTTAAGGGTGGCAGATTAACCCCAACATGTCACGGAAATATTGAACTTTTCATAATATGATTCAGTCAATGCTGAATTTTTCCCCAGTTGTTCTTTCGTTACCTACAATCATCCAGAAAAATTGGCGGATTGATTGGACAGTTCCTCCAGGGTAGCGGATCACCCCCAACATGTCGTGGGAACAATAAACTTTTAATAAAATGATTCAGTAAAAGGCTGAATATTCTAGTATGTTATTGTGGCAACTATTTCAACTGTATATGTCAATTGGTGGACAAAATAGTGGTTCTAAGTAGGCACCTGGCGAAACGACTTGATCCGCCACCCTTGAGGAACTTGCCAGTCGACCCGTCAATTTTTATAGATGATTGTAGGGTACCAAAGAACAACTGGTGAAAAATTCAGCCTCAACTGAATCATATTATGAAAAGTTCAATGTTTCCGTGACATGTTGGGGGTGATCCACCACCCTTAAGGAACTGGCCAACCGATCCGCAAATTTTTCTGAATCATTGTAGGTTACCAAAAAACAACTGTTAAAAAATTCAGCCTTAACTGGATCATATTATTAAATGTTCATTGGTCCCACGACATGTTGGGGTTAATGCGCCACCCTTAAGGAATTGGCGCCAATTTTTCTGGATGATTGTAGGCTTCCAAAGAACAACTGGTGAAAAATTCAGCCTTAACCGAATCATATTATGAAAAGTTCAATGTCTCCGTGATATGTTGGGGTTGATCGGCCACCCTTAAGGAACTGGCCAATCGATCCGCCATTTTTCCTGGATGATTGTAGGTTACCAAAGAACTACTTGTGAAAAATTCAGCCTTGACTGGATCATATTATGGAAAGTTCAATATTTCCGTGACATGTTGGGGTTGATCCGCCACCCTTGAGGAACCAGCCAATCGATCCGCCAATTTCTCTGGATGATTGTGAGCTATCAAAGATCAGCTGATCAAAATTTCAGTCTCAACTAAATCATAAAAAGTTCATCGATCCCACGACATGTTGAGGGTGATCCGTACCCTTAAGGAACCGGCCAATCGATCCGCCAATTTTTCTGGATGATTGTGGACTACCAAAGAACAACTGGTTAAAAATTCATGCCGCCGCCTTGGAACCGCGATCAGGGCAAACCCTCTCGGATTACACTTGATTAGGGTCCTTACAACATTCTCTTAAAAAAAATAGACCTAAGCTAAATCATCACTGAATAATGTCACTGGCTCTCCTACTAAAACTACTTACCGATTCATCAAAGTATAGAAATCTATAAGCATAGTGCAAGATTTATCAAGCTGGCTTCCACGGCCCGTGTTATTACAGGCCGGGCCGGGCCGCGTATTGGCGTTCCTTACTACGATACAGAGCATACATGATCTGTATCGCAGTAAAGTATGGCTGGACTGGATGCACAATTTCTTCAGCCATTGTTTACTACGGTGCAGACCAAATGCGTTGTTATGGGAGTAAAGTATGATAGGAATGGATTAGTTGACTCAATTCATTTATTCTCGTTTACCACGATGTATAATAGAAATTAATCACATACATAATAATTATTATTTATCATAATGGTGAATCTAGAAATATCCTACTATCATTTAATGTGACGATGTGTGGTTTCAATGCATGGTTTCACGGACCTATTTTCAATTTCGCAAATGACAAGAGTTTAACTCCAATTATTTTTGTCTATACAGGGTGTTGCTCAATGAATGGCCGTAATTCCAGAGATGCATTCCTAAACCAAATTGAAGTAGAAATAGTCCAATCAAAAAAGGAAGTGTAGAGTGCGTGTATAATATAAATATATATAAATAGTCTGGTTTTCGAAATGCAGGTTTAGAAATAGATCGGATTTTTTATTGTCAAATCAAGTCAACTTTGCTCGCTGCTGTAGACCACGTTGTTTTGTTGTTATAAACATATCTATTTTTTTTGACTTTCCTTGACGGACCATGATTTTTCATGTGATCAAAAAGTGGATGTTTTTCTGAACCTGCTCTTTTCGAAAACCAGATTATTCAGGACACATCTCAATAAGTACAATGGACAATTTGCATACATTGTCAAATGACCTGAAATTTTATATACGTATTCTACACAAGATTTGAAAGTCATCAGCGAAAACATTTTTCCAAAATACTCAAAAATATTCTTAATAAATGAAAAAGAAAACGCAAATTTCACTGTATGATCGAAGACGGGAGCTATATTACCGGAGATATATAATGTTTTCTGATGTGACGTAGTGGATGTTGATTGGCGCTCTTTAATCGGTGATTACTACATTAATAGAGGTCGAAAGTTGATTTTTTAAACATCAATGGCATCAGTACTTACTAATCCGTATATTTTTCATATTTCCAAAAAATGTGCAAATTGTCCATTCATTTTTACAGCAATCAGGGATAGTTTGGATTAGGACTAATCTTTTGAAGTTCACTCTATTCTCATAAGGTAGTCTTAGTACATGTTTGTGAATTTCGGTAAACAATAAGCACGAGTCGGAATGCGCGGCTACGCAGAAGTCAGTGTTTTTTTGACGAAAGAAGTTTTGCCGGATCAAGTGTAAACATAAAGCGCACGAGATCGTCCTTGTGAAGCCCCCGAGCCCCGAGTTTCGAGGTGAATATTGTTTCTTTGAGTTGTTAGTTGGTATTTCTAATTTCCTGTGGGTTGACGTTAAAATGAATTACGAAGAAATATTGAATGACATGTGCAATTCCAAAACAGCCACAGTTCAACGGTTTGAGGACAATGAAGGGAGTTTCAATGCTTGTGTTAGATGCAAGAAAGTCGAAAGTGATGTGACTTATAGTACTTGGTGCGATAATTGGGTTGCTGAATTCAGCTCCAAGACCTGTAGTAACTGGATTGTTCGCTACACGTATCCATCTGCCAAAAAATATGAATATCGAAAAGTCTACAAATGCCAGCATAATAGTTTTGATAAAGTTAAGGAAAATTATATTAAAGGAAAGAACTGTCGCATTCGTGATAAGAACTGCGATGCAAAAATCGATATTTTATTCAAAATAGTTAACAGGAACACGATAAAAAATGACTGAAAAATGGATTCAATTGCTGCATTAACGTAAGTATATCATATGTACACCTACCACTTGTCTCATGAAAATGTCGTACATTACTTAGCCTTAGTATTCGCTTATTTTATCAATATTTTCAGTATGTACCATAATTTCAGTAGATCAGTAGATTCAGAGGGGGATTCATCATAATTTCCGACCCCTCTTATAGCCGTTATTTTAAGAGTTATAAAAAAATGATAAATACCAAAGTTGTTTGTTTTTGGTCTAATTTTTTGAAAGGTTGAAAAAAAAGCATAAAGGAAATGTCAACATTCAAAAAAAAATTAGTTATTTACTTCTTTATTTAGTTTTCCATAGCAATTAAATTTATAGATTGTATCCGAAGTTGGAAGGGAAAAATGGTCCTGTAAACTGAAATAGCACGGCTGACGCAATCATCAACTAATATAAAATTTATGAACTCACAAGAAAAAGATCTTTCATTCAAGACAAAAGTATACCATTCCATTTGGAAAACAAATATTTTTCAGAATTTTTTCATTACCTATGATTCATGTGTTTCTTTTTGACACCAGATTATAAAAATTAGACCAAATAGAGCTTTTGTATTCACCTTTCTTCTATAACGCTTTAAATAACGGTTATAGGGTGGAAGGGTATTTTAAGGAATGACCCTGTTCATACGCATTTTATAAATATGGGGTGTTTCTATAAAATTTTGTAATATCCAAAATTTCTCTCTCGATATACAAAGTTTGATAAGTTATTACTTTTTTTAGATTATATTTGAACATTCGCATCGCACCACAGTTGCAGAAGCTTATAGCCTCAGATTAATAAACAAGTATTAATCTGAGCTTATAGCTATCTGAGAATGGCGCCTGATGTACAACAAACCTTTCTACAATACTTTAATGAGGGAATGACCAACTCTGTTGCAAGAAATTATCAAGAAGCAGAAGGCACAAATATTGCTCTTATTTTGGCCAACGCCCAAAAAAATCCGACTGAACGTCAAGTTAAACATCTTTACGAGAAGTGGAGGTGGGTAATACTATTATACACAAACATGCAGATATGTTGATACAGTGCTTTCATTCAAATGAGTCCCACTTTAACTTTATTTTACTAACCCTAACCCAAAATATTCCTGTACGCTGTAAAAATAAAATATATTATTGAATATAAACATAGTTTCATTTTTGAGCATAATACACTACGTGTTTTTGTTCGAGACGTCGTTGAATTCAATTGCTATTGAATTGAGTATGCTTGACTTGGCGTTCACATAATGATAGACCGTTATTTCAAAGAGACATTCCGGAAACAATTTCAAGTAGAAAAGGCCTTATGAACATTTGTCCTGAATAGTTTGTTTTTCGAAAGAAGAAAGTAGAACTTTTTGACCACATGAAAAATCATAGGCAGTCGAAGAAAGTACAAAACATCATATTCATAACAACAAAACAACGTTTCCCATAGCAACGAGCAAAGTTTACTTGATTTACTAATGATAAATCCGATTTTTTTCTAAACCTGTATTTCGAAAACCAGACCATTTATTTACTCAGTGACATTAGAAGTGTTACACCGATTGATTTCCCATAAGATGTGAACATAATAACCTAATACAAAGTTTCATATCTCCTTTGAAAAAAAAAATATTCCAAATTAACCAAAAAAACAAAATGTTCAGAATGATTGAAATTTCAATATTTCAGCGTAGGAGAGATTCCATATCTATCAGTGAACTCTATAAACTATTTCAAAATTTGGTGGTCAAACTAGCATTGCAATTAGCATTGGGTATATAGAATGTGTTGGAAATTCAAAACACTCTATAGAGTTTCCTGGTAGAAATGCAATTCCTCCTATGCTTAAATATTGAAATTTCATTCATCCTGAAGATACTGTTTTGGTTAATTTGATATCTTTCTTTTCAAAGGAGATATTATTATGAAGCTATGTAGGTCATGTTTACATTGAGTCTTATGGGAAATAAATCGGTGTAACACTTCTGATGTCACTGAGTATATTTAGGACACATTTTACTTACAAGACCTTTTCTACTTCAATTTGGTTTAGGAATGCGTCTCTGGAATTACGACCAATCATTGAGTAACACCCTATATAGACACAAATTGTTGAAGTTGAACCCTTGTCCAGTTTTAATTTGCGAAATTAGAAATAACTCCGTAAAGCCATTGTACACATCGTCACATTAAATTATAGTTGGATATTTCTAGATTCACCATTATAATAGATAATAATAATAATGTATGTGATTATACATCGTAGTAAACGATAATGAATGAATTGAGTCAACAAATCCATTCCTGCCATACTTTACTCCCATAACAGCGCATTTGGTCTGCACCGTAGTAAACAATGGCTGAAGAAATTGTGCACCTAGTCCAGCCATACTTTACTGCGATGCAGATCATATATGCTCTGTATCGTAGTAAGGAATGCCAATACGCGGCCGGGCCGCATATTTGTAAACAGCGCCCAGGATCGCGAATCGGGTCTGGCACGAGTGTAGCCAAAATTCACCGTGTAAATAGCAGACGATATCGCGAATCCCTCGTGTAAATAACAGTCATGAGTGCAAATTTTGGAACTGCCATATAAAAAGCACACGATATCCCTGAATTTTCTGACAAGTAACATGTTATGGAATATCTAAGATCGAAAACAACCGTCCAATAGTGATCAGAACTGATCTATTTTCAAGTTTTTGTTTTTGCAATGAGATAAATTATCATTCATTTGCCGCCAACTGAAACGTAATTAAATGAAAACACTGTTAGGTCAACTTTTACCAAAAAGTAGGAAATAGAAGTGCGTGAATGGAAATACATAAAATCTTGTATTATGTTTACAAGACAGTTCTCCCCCTTGGTTCCACCTATTTTCATATTTGTTGTTAATATTTATTGCTAAATATTAAGTAGTTCCTATAATTTGCTCGTTAGAGTTTTACAGTTCAACTACGATGGTTGGGATGGAAAATGGAACGAGACGCTGGATCAGAAATCTGCGTTTTTTTACAGAGGAGGAAAAATACACTGGAAATGCAAAGTCAAATGAACACAGGAAGAAATAAGGATTCTGGAAAATTCCTTTGCATAGGCATAGTCCCAAGTAATTGTTTGAAATTGCAAATATGAATTTTTGAAACTGTATTTCCCCGAATCAACTAAAAAAGATCGATGTGAATAGACTTCACAATAAATTTATATTAGGTCTGTCCGTAGAACAAACCAGTGAACGTTTAATCGTATGGCCAATATCAGTCTGCAATCCGTTTGCTAACCGCAATAACAAATGAAGGGTCGGATGAATGAGGCAGGTAACTGTCATTTTTCCTAGTAACATTTTTGCATGAATGAATGACCATAGATAAAAAATATAAACACTTCAACATATGACCAAAACTGTCACTTACCGCCTAATTTGGCTGTAAAATTCAAGAAATTGTGAAGTTAACAGATCGCAAAAGGAGATCACTGACATAGTTTAGTCGATTTCTGATGAATGAATGAGGTAACTGGCATCTCTTACCTCCTTTATTCATATTAGATATGAGTTGTCTCCTTCATCCGCAGAAGAACACGTCAATGTTGTATAGTCATCTCTTTTATCCATAAATAAAAGAGCAAGTTACTGAACGTCATGTTTATATCTGGTCCCAAGTTTGTTGTGTTTTTTCGTGGTTTGTGTGAAAATAAAGTCTAAAAATGCCAAGAGGGAAGAGTTTGTGTCCAATACAAATTTTATGAACGAAACAGAGTTCCAGTTCGGAGATGCGGTGGATTGGTTTCAAGTTAACAAATATGGGAGGTCACTCCATTTAGAAATATATGTCATTATAAACACGTGCTTGAATGATTCTAATCCTTCTGATATTGAGTTACCGAGAATCGAGAGGACATACGGAGAGCTAAAAAATTGAAAACCTGAATGATCAGATGAAATTTGTGAGGCCTCATTATCTACCAACCTATCATAAACGAACATGAAGCTCAGAAAAATGAATAAAATGTCTTGTATTCCAAGTGTCTTCGTGAAAAAATACTTATCATTTCTAATAAGCTAAATTGATCCTTTTTTCATTATGAATGAAAGAGGTAACTGTCATTTCTTTCAAAATTTCGGCTACAGAAAAAAAAAATGTAAACATGTATACTTACTAAAGATGACACAATCGGCAATCCACAAATGATGATGACTTTATCACCTCCAAACATCAAAATAGTGTTTGGTACCTATGATATATCGTTGGATTCTGAATAATTATTAAAACTAGAGTGTATCAAGCGTAGAACGGAATTGTTAAAAATTATTAAAAAAAACATTATTACATACTCAATACTACCTTTGAATCTGATGCTACAAATAATACTAGACGATCAATTTACACACTGCTTTGTACGTAGGGAAACTAAATTTACAAGGAGTCGATTTCAGTGAAGGAGAAAATCAGAGAATAGTACCTCCTCAAAAGCAGTAACTAGTTGTGTTGAGACAAAGAGCCCTCTATTTCATGTATGTTTGTATAAGAATGTACAATTATTCCATAAAAATGTTTCAGGCTTCAAATACAACCCAAAATAAAAACTTCAACTCATTACCCCGAGGCTAGTGAAAAAAAAAGAAGATCTCAAAGAAATTCATGAACTATTTCCAAATCCAGTAGCATTTAGGTCTTTTTGCTTTAATGTTTCCAATTTTCAATTTACCTAGTAGAATATTGAGAATTCAATAGTTTTCATATCGTGAATAAATGAATAACAGAATTCATTTGAATTTCTGTTTATATATAGACTGACAATTTTAACATTTTTTTTTTCGATCATGACAGTTGTTTACACGATGGAATTGTTATATCGTCTGCTATTTAAGGGATCGGTTCTGGTTTTGGCCACATTCGGGCCTGACCACTGATCTAAAGTGGGCCTGACCCGATTCGCGATCCCGGTAGTTATTTACAAATATGCGGCCGGGCCGCGCCGCGCGGGCTTGTGCAAGCCCGGATGAATTCAAGAGACTTCGGGCGGCTCCATTCCCATGGCCCGTTATATTGCAGGCCGCGCGGCGTATTCTGTAGTCGGTGAGCGAGGTTCAGTTGATCCGTTGGTGCAAAAAAGATCAAATGAGTGTTGCTGCAGCAGCTATCATATTATTCAGTGGGCATTATTTACTGAACCGAGCAAAAAAAAAACGCTGGCGGTCATCGTCTTTTAATAAGAGCAGTGTTCCAAAAAGCAGGCTCACTTTCATACAAACTCAAAAATTCCTTCATTGCATCATTCGTCCAATCCATATTTACATAGACACGATCCGACCTCAACGAATATCAAACAACAAATGTCAACAACTATATCATATATTATATTAACTTTTCTATGGTCCTACCCCTATGTCATTTTCATTGGCCAACTCCAACTCTTTTTTGTAGCCACAATCGTTCAAACATATTTTGGTAACGTTTTTACTCCAATGAATCTATGATCCATTAATGATGTTTGTAGTCTCAGCTATCATTTATAATTAATACTCATGTAAAAATATTGAAACCCCCAAACTTTTGGAGGGGGGGCTAATAAACAATTCAGGGGGACTTAGCCCCCCCAAGCCCCCTCTAACTTCGCCACTGTCTCTTTCTGGGGTTCTTGTTCCCAATACCTTTCCAATACTGTCTTCTTGCTGCAGAAAAGAGCACTTCTTGACTGTGTATGGTGAAATCTCCTAGGAATTCGTGACGTCCTCTTTTTGTGGAGCACCGTATCCTCACACTGTGCTGTCTATTTATACTGGAAATGGTCACACTCATTTCCAAGAAGTGTGGATCCGAACTCGGAGTAGAGGGACACTATCCATCTCGGCAAACCCATCTATTCAGATTGCCTATACCACGTTCAGAACTTGTGAAAAACTTTTTTGTATATGGAGGCAGAAAGCGGTTTAACCATTTTCCGTTGAACATAGGGAAGACAAGATGTGTAAAAAAATTTAAGAAGGCAGTCAATGATCTCCTGTTGAGTGAGGCTTTTTATAATCTGGAGTAGTTTTATGCCAGATCATTAGACTATAGGCTGAGTAATTGAATTTGTTTAAAGTTTGTTGTTTGATGTTTTATGGTATCTAGTTATGGTATCTCCATTTTAATTTTCAGTCCGTATCTTCAAGCGTAGTATACACATCACAGACTTTGTCAACAACTGTCACAGTTTGGACAATAAACCCACAAAACATTCCCCCTTACCCCCATATGCACCGTAGAAATTTAATCCGGATGAAGACTTCATCGCGACTATTTTCCATTGGGTGATATGGAAGATAATCGCGATAAAGACTTCATCCGGATTAGATTTCTACGGTGCATATGGGGGTTAGAACATCATCTGTAATGCTACTGAACGGTCCCAAATTAGTGCGCCGCTCGTGATAGGAAGACAAACTATTTAGGTGTAAATGGTGGATGCGTCAAGGACTTGACGTTAATCCAATGCTGTGATCGATTTTTATAGTTTAAGGTAGGGTATGTTCGGTCTTATTATAAATCTTTTTTTGAGTTGGTTTTGATCGTCATCAGAAAATTATAAGTAAAGGGTGATTCATTTAGACCTTTTTTTTTAAATTGTTAATAGAATACATATAATGGAATTGGATGCGGAATGTTTATCATGACCTGGAAGAAAAATCTTTGGCATTTAATTTATGAAAATGATTCGATTAAATGCTGGCCGTGTCTATGCCCCAAGTGGTTTATTCGGAAGGTCAATTTTTGGATCACTCTTTCAAGTATTGCGAACGGTATCTGCCCGATTAGGCGAGTAATTATGGCTTGCAATTTTTGAGTCGTAGCTGGACGGACGGAAAGGAAGACTTTTGACATCACATAGCCCCAAACAGAAAAGTCCAAGCTAGTTTCGGTTCAGGACATCGAAGCCAACATCACTCGCGTATTGGGCAAATAGGTACCGGTCACAATGCTGAAAAAAGTGATTCAAAATTGGTCCGTTCTAGACCTTCAGCGTAGTCTCGACCATCATTTGAGTAAAATTATTGTCAAAAATTATATGTCAATGATTGTTCTTTCAGGTCATGATAAAGATTCCGCCATGCAGTTCCATTTTATGTATTTTATTAACAATTGAAAAAAAAGGTCTAAATGAATCACCCTATATTATGAATAAAGAACGTTAAATGCAAAGTTGAAATCAACTTTCTTGAGGCGGATCTGAAAACTTTCAAGTTCTTAATTTGAAAAGATATCTTCCTACTAAATATTTTTTTTGTATCTTTTTCTATTTTGATAATTAACAAGGGTTACCAATGATAAAATCAAATCTGACTGATTGGCAATACTTATTCTTCTTCCAGGTCTTCTTCCTTATAATTTTTTTTTTGTATCTTTTTTTTTAATAATTAACAAGAGTTACCAATGATAAAATAAATTCTGATCTGATTGGCATTACCAAGTAGTTTGTCTGCGACATGATTGCGTATACACTTATGACCTTGTGATCATGAACAAAACCATATCAAAACGTGACTTATCATCGATAAGTCACGTTTTGATAGTTATCATCACCAAACATAACATACCAAAAATTATAAAAATCGATATCAACCTACCATTTTACAGTAGTTGATTGAAACTCACTTTTGAGAAATAACATTCTTGGAAATATAGAAAAAGCATTCTGTATTAATGTAAAAATATATTATCAATTTAGGAATTGAATACTATTACAAACCGAAAACTATTACAAAACAAAAAAAAAGGTACTTTTATAGCTTCATACCATCATAAAGCAACATGTCCTGACTTCGACCTTACTGCGCGGCCTGCAGAGTTTTTCCAGGCAGGCTGAACCTCTTGAATCGAGATTGTCGAATCGTTTATTCAGAAACAGAATTATATTGGCATTTTTGTCAGATATAAGCATTATTTTGCGATCTTTTTAATACACTCAGGACAGATATCTCCATAGTCTTCAGAATTTTGAAACCGAGAACGGTTGCTGCTGATGTATTTTTCTTCACAGTCGGGAACACAGCATTCATTTTCTGCAGACTTCTGCTCGCCAGAATATAGATTTAATAAAGTTACAATGTTCATTGTAAGAAGAAAGACATGCACAATGCAAACTGAATCAATAATAATTATTGAATTGAAATTTCGAATTTAAACCACGAATGTCAGTGACAAACCAGCTGACAAGTACACAGGTGATACAAATCAAAGGTAGTGACTTCAGCGCCGCCGGTGACAGGAGGCACAACTCAAACAGTGGTTTGACAGCTCCCATTTAAGAAAAAGTTCTATAAGGGATGTTTTGTGAATAAACCTATCTTTTGACTTTGACTTTGACCTTGAGTTTATTGAGAAGAGCTGCCATTTTCACGTTGAGGTCGGAAACTTTTCAGACCACCCTTATGCAGGATGTCACTGAATAACAGTCTGAAATTACAGTAGTGTTAAGTCTAATTTTTTTTCAAGAAGATTAACAATAATATCCGGAAATAAACTGCTCTGCAAATTAAAGAACATAGCAATTTTTTTGGCTATTTTCATTAAGCTGTAGCTTTAAAACGAATTAACGGATTTTCTCGAGTGTTTAAGCGTTTTGAGGGCGATTTTCGTACATTGGACTGATTTTTGTAGATTTTGTGAAAGATGAGGGTTTCCATGATATACAGGGTGCGGAAGGAAATGATGCAATTTTCAAAATTACCATGATACTCCCATTTTGCTGAGAAACAATTCTTCACTAAATTTATACCTCAAGGGTATAGCTAAGATGAGTACTTCGGGATGTATTTGGTATTTTTTGGATAGCCCTTCTGAAACAAGAGATACCTAATCATTTTTTATTCAAATTCGTATTTTGCGATGTTTTTTTGAGATTTGTGGACTCAGCTTGCAATATTTTGGGATATACGATACTTTTGACACAATTCAAAAGATAAAGATGATTTTACCAAACCCATAATATACAGGGGCCCACAGAAATACGACAAACAATATGTTTTTTGGTATCGCGAAATTGATGACTGATTTATCTATAAAATATCTTTTCGATAAAAAAGTGTAGTCCATCATGTAGTAATTGATTTTGCAATACCAAGAAAAATAGTCTCAATAATTATTTTCTTTTGCCGTATTATCAAGGGACCCGAATACAGGGTGAAATTCCTACATGGGGGTAGCGGAAATGGTAAGAGAAACGACGTCGCTTACATGAAAGAAAAGTCGCCTGTTTGCGCCGAAAAATATTCCACCTTCGTTTTATCTTGAATCGATACCGTTATGTAGATACAGGGTGAAAAAGGAAAGTGTCTATTTTTGAAAAACCACAATATTTTACATAATATAAAAGCTTATATTTTCAAATTTTCAGGATATGGGTAAGAGAATACGGCGGTTCTCGAAACGGCTTGAAAAAAATTGTAGGCATAATATGTTGCGTCCCACCCAGTTAACTTTTGTTTTTCTTATGGGCGCCATATTGAATTTCTCCTTTCTCAAAAACCGCATCAAAAATGCTTTTTACAAATATGGCTCCGACAAAAAAAAAGACTATGACTGGACGCAACACAGTAGGCCTACAATCCTTTTGACGCCGTTCTTAGAAGCGTCGTGTCGTCTTACCCATATATCCTGAAAATTTGAAAGTATTAGCTTCTATAATAAGAAAAATATTGTGGTTTTTTTAAAATGTACCTTCTCTTTTCCACCCTATATCTATATTACAGTATCGATTCAGAACGAAACGGAGGTAGAACATTTTTGGGCATACAGATACGCTACTTTTCATCCATTTAAGTAACGTCATATCTCTTACTTTTTCCAATATTTCCATTTGGTTCCAAGTAGTTACTTTTATCCGGTACATCCAGTATTACCGCTCAAGTTGTATCGTATATCCTTATATCTTGAACTTAATTTTAGTTGATTCCGCGAATCCAAAAAAAAGGCATCGCAAAATACGAATTGGCATAAAAATTTATTATCTTTTGTTTCCAAAGAGTTATCAGGAAAATACCAAATACATCCCAAGTCTTAAGCTATACCCCTGTGATAAAAAATTAGTAAAGAATATTTTTTTAGCAAAATGGCAGTATCTTGAAATTTTCAGAAATTGCATCACTTCCTTCCGCACCCTGAATATCATAGAAAACCTCATCTCACATAAAATCTAAAAAAGTCAGTCCAATTAGTAGGAGAGCCAGTGACATTTTTTAGTGATCATTTAGTTGAGGCCTATTTGATAGAATTTTGTTCGGACATTAATCGAGTGTCATCCGAGAGGACTAAGTTGGGTGATAAGTTGGGTAATAAGTTGAAGGAAGAGTCCACAGAAGGACCAGGAAAACAACCATGTTTTACTGTATTCTAACGTAGACTAACTTATTCAATGCATATGATTACAACTCTCGTTCATTACTCTATCGCCCAATCACAATATGAACATAAAGACTGCGTAAGCAATCCGCATAGAAACCACCTACATAATGTTTCCCAATTATTATGAGAATAAACAAAGCTATTTTATTTCAACTTGATGTTATTATCATTACCAATATACCTTACATGCCCCTATCGCGGTTCCAAGGGGGTGGCGGAACGCGTCCAACATGTTAAAAAATTGCATCTTTTTAAAATTTAGTTAAGGCTGAATTTTTTACCAGTTGTTCTTTGGTAGTCCACAATCATCCAAAAAACTTGGCGGATCGATTGGTCGGTCCCTAATGGTGGCGGATCACCCCCAACATGTCACGGAGACATTAACTTTTCATAATATGATTCAGTGAAGGCTCAATTTTTCACCAGCTGTTCTTTGGTAGCCTACAATCATCCAGAAAAATTGACGGTCCGATTGGCTATTTCCTTGAGGGTGACGGATTACCCTCAACATGTCGTGGGAACAATGAAATTTTCATGATGTGATCCAGTTAAGGCTGAATTTTTCACCAGTTCATTCAGGGTGGCTCAACAAAAAGGTTTAACCCCTATCTGTGACTCCCCTGGTATATTTTGGAAAAAACGCTGGGAAACTTCAATTTCGATTTCTAAGAAGACGATTTTTCATGTATAGCCGTACAATACAGGGTGATCCAATTATAAGATATTGCGTTACACTTTAGATTTTTGAATGGAGATCCTCATTTTTTTTCCAATTTTCAGATTCTCCATGAAGTTCTCAGTAACTTTTGTATTATAGAGTTTATTTCCATCTTGAATCGTTGTGAAGCTATTCTAGTTTATTATAAAATTATTCTCCAAATAGTGATAAAAGGAGATTATATTGTAAAAATAATAACCAATAAAGTTCCCATAGTAACAAAGACTTAAGACTTAACTTTAAAATTCAAAACAACTCTCTGAGTATTGAAAAAATACAAAACTTACAGTACACGCACATTAAAGTTAAATTAAAAATTGATTTGCCATAAAGAGGAAGGTCAATGTGGTAGTAAATACGCTGAAATTGTTCCATACAATAATAAGTATTTTGTTAAAATCTATTTCTCACATTTTCAAGCATGTATGGAGTTATTTGTCAACATTGAGCTATAATTCGCACCCAAAGATCTCAATAGAATCTGATTTCGTTTTAAAAACTTTTTCAAAGGTCCCCAGAGAAAGTAATCTGTGATCTTGGCGACCACTCAATGGGGCCTCGTCTGCCGATTCACTGATTCCGATGTGGTTCGTGTACGAGTGTTTTTGGATACCCATTTTTGAACAAAATCTTCATTATTGCAATAAACAACACATTCATCACTAGGTGAGTTCGAATATTCGCTCTGAACACTCGATGCGCCAAAAATTGTACGCGCTTAAATGGACAATTTCGCGCTTACTACCTCTACCTCTTTATAGCAGAACAATTTTTACTTTGACTTTGATGTGAGTGTTACTGTGAAAGGTTTTTTGTTTTTATAATACTCGAAAAGTTGTTTTTGATTTTAAAGTAAAGTCTTTTGTTACTATGGAAACTATATTGATCATTATTTTCACGATATGATCCACAGATGTTCAGAGTAACTCATTTGAAAGCGGGCCACCCACATAACATTTTTATTTGTGGAGCGATTTTGAAGATTTTTTCTTTCAAATGTGGAGAGTGAAAGGATTTATATTGAGGCCATACGTCATACGTCGCCCAGTTTATTCCAAAAACCAAGGTATACTAGAGCGGATTTAGAGGCTGGAAAATACAGAAAACATATGTATAAGCGTTTTTTTTTGGAAAAAATCTGTCTGAGCCACTGGATTCATCCTACCCTAAAATGGATCTGTACTACATTTAATGGAAAAATAATAAAAATTAACGATTTTTTTTTATGCACCAAGAAGTAATTTACCTCGGAACTCTTGCGATAGCAAATCTATCAGAAAAAAAAAATTAAATATAAACATTTGATAGATATTCTCATGTCAAAAAAAATGAGAACAAACCAACGAGACTGACAAAAAAAAAATAGAAAAAAATTACACACAGAAATAATATTTTTGAATTGAATATTTTTTTATGAAATTTGGTACATTTCAGGGGATGGAAAATCCAGTGGCGTAGGCAGATTTTCTCTAAAAAAATCGCTTATATGTTTTCTGGATTTCTCAGCCTCCAAATATGCTCTAGTAGGCCTTGGTTTTTGGAAAAAACTGGGCTACGTATGGCCTCAAAATACACCTTTCCCCTCTCTACATTTCCAAAAAAAAAACGTCAAAATCGATCTATAAATCAAAAAGTTATGAGGGTGGCCCGCTTTCAAATGGGTCACTCTGTATATAACTGCTCAACAATCGAAATAATCCATTCCGCAAAAATGGTTTAAAAATCGTTTGGAGTTTTTAAATGAACATTAAGGAAAAAATAAATGTTAGTAACATATTTTTAATAAAAAGTCAGTGTTTATTTCCAAAATAAAAAAAGTTTATTCACGTAATTAGAAAAAAAATTGAAAAACGAACAAAACATAATTCACGAATAATTTTACTTAACAACCTTAAAAACGAATCAATATTTGGTAGGTCCTCCCCGTTTATGAATAACCTCCCGACACCTGTTTGGCATGCTATTTATTAGGTTAGAAATTAAATGTTGATCCAGCTGATTCCATTTCTCTACAACAGCAATTCTGAGTTGATGAAAGTTCTCTATGGGATCATTCCGGAAAACAAGTCGCCTTCTTGACTCCGACCAAACATGTTCTATCGGAATGAGATCAGGGGAGTTTGCTGGCCACTGCACGTGGCATTTTTCAGAGTGGATTATTTCAATTGTTGAGCAGTCTACGTTAACGTAAACGTTAATGGAGGGCAAGTCCCAAGTGAAAGCTTGCGAATCAAATCCACTGCATTCCGTGGCGCATAATTCCCCTCAAATTGTATATGTACCTACGTCAGTTTGTCTTCTAGGGTTTGTATATGTATGTGTTCTGTGATATTATGATCCCTTATTATCACTATTTCTAGAATTTTATTATAAACTCAAATAGCTTCACAGGAATTGGCATAAACTTTATGATGGGAAATAAAGTTTATGATTCAAAAGTCACTAAAAACTTAATGGATAATCTGATAATTAAAGCACAAAGTATGGGGTTTCTATATAAAAATCTAGAGTAAACCCAATATCTTATTCTTGTGGATCACCCTATACGGCTATAGATGGAAAATATCTTCTTAGAAATCTAAATTGACGTGTCCGGGTTTTTTTCACAAAATATACAGGAGAGTTACGAACGAAGGTGCGACCTTTTCGTTGAGGGCTGTATGTATAAGTGATATTAATGGATAGAACATAAAAATATAAAACTTGAGTCCGTAATACGACCGATAGTAGAATATGCTTACTTCCCTCCTGTTATTTATATCTCAACCAACTTGATAAGAACCCTTTCAGCGCTTCTTCATGTTATATGAGCTGACCTGACCGTCAATATCTACGAATTATTTTACTGATAACGGTTTTTATATACAAAAAATAATCACTTGATTCAAGTAGTGTGTGTTCCTCGCGCGCTGTGATTGTATCTTGTCCGTCCGGTTCTCGTTTTCGGTTGACTCAATTTTGATTTTCGAGAAAACATTTTTGGGGTAAAGAAAAATGTACAAGCTACCTGGTTACATTTTTCAATTCAGAAACATGAATGTCCGGTGTTTTTCTATAAAAAAAAACATACTAGATATAAGTAGTGAAGTGTCTTCAGCTTTGAATGAGAATAAGCCGGTGGTCGCCTTGGAATCCACAATCATTACACATGGTATGCCCTATCCGAGAAACGTCGAATGTGCCTTGGCTGTGGAAAATATAATCAGATCTGAGGTGTGTTGTTATGACTTTTGCAAAGATAATATTGATCAACAAATTAAAACTGAAACATCTTTTATCTAAACTTTTGATAAACATGCAGCGAAAGACAAAACTCTTCATCTCTCAGACTGGAGATTTGACATGAACTCATTATTATATTCAACCACACAGTGATATTCATATGGTCGAAGATTCATACAATGAAGCTGAATGAAGATCAGGGTATAAATCGTTCATATAGGGCTCAATCAATTTGGATTATTTCTTTTGAATAACTTTATAAATTTCAATAAGCGTATGTACAGGGTGATTCACTATATTTTGACCCCCCCTCAAACTCATAGTATACAAAGTGTACAGAAAAAAGTTATAGACAAAAGTTGTTTCGTTTATGATGAATTTTGTTAATTTAGCAGTATCATTTATACAGGGTCTCTCCAAAGCTGTTCGCAGCAACCAACTTTAAAATTTTAAATGGGACACCCTGTATTTTTTTTCAATTTAAATTTTACGTTAAATTCAAATGTGTATGAGGTATATTTATCTGATTTCTTGTGGCTTTCGAGATAAAGGCTGTTACATTTAGTGGAAAATCCAATATTTTGACCCACTATAACTCATTTTACACAAGGTGTAGAAAAAAAATTGTGATACAAAAGTTGTATGGTTTAGGGTTATTTTTTCAAATCAGGCTATATCATTAATACAGGGTATCACAAAAGCTGTTAACAACACCCAACTTTAAAATTTTAGAAATGACACCCTGTATTTTATTTTATTTTCAGATCATGCGTTAAATTCTAAGTCAAATCGATATAAAATAGATCTATCGTAACTTTTGCCACTTTCTAGATAAATGCTGTTCAATTTTGTGAAAAATTCTTAATTCTGGATTTGTATCTTGACAACCATATTGAATGAAGATTGCTTTGAAGCTTAAGTCTGCCTCATAAAAGATAAAAAAAAATCTAGATTAGCTCAAAAAAACCTGCTTTCCATTTTAAAAGGCTCACGCTTTATTATGAATTGTAGCTCTAAAAATAAGGCAAAACCCAACAGCATTTATCTCAAGAACGGCCGAAGATAAAATTGTTATATCTTTCACAGATTTAACTTAGAATTTCTCGTAGAATCTAAAAATGAAATAGAATACAGGATGTTCCATGTAAAATTAAAAAATAATAATAATAATAAAAAATAAAAAAAGTTGGATGCTGTGGTCAGCTTTTGGCATAAACGATACTACCAGATTTAAAAGATTTAGTATAAACCAAACCACTTTTTCAAAAAACTTTTTTTGTACATCTTGTATAAAATGTGTTAGAGGGGGGACAAAATATAGGGAATTTTATATTTTTCACAAAATTCAACAGCCTTTATCTCGAAAACGGCAAAAGATAAGATATATTCACCTTACACAGATTTGACTTAGAATTCAATGAGGAATCCAAAAACAAAATAAAATAAAGGGCGTCCCAATTGAAATTTCAAAGCTGGGTGCTGTGGAAAGCTTCCTGTATGAATGATACTGCCAGATTTAAATTGGTATAATCCCAACAACTTTTGTATCAAACTTTTTTCTGTAGACTTTGTTAAAAATGAGTTAGAGGGGAGTCAATATGTATACAGGGTGTTTTATTAATATTGCGAAAAAATTCAGGGTGAGTTTTCCCACTCAAAAATAATAAGAAAACTTCATATAAAGGTGTGTCCGGAAATGCTTCGTTACAGAGTTACAGGGTGTTGAAGTTTTATTTTTGTTTTTTCTAAATAATATTTGAACCAATGTCTATATTTCCATAAAAATTGGTATTTTAGTGATAATTTTTTTTTCCTGAACTTTTAGGTCCAGTTGTTTCTGAGATATGGCCGGTGGCCACCCTTGCTGGGACACCCTGTATACAGGGTGTTTCATTAATATTGCGAAAAAATTCAGGGTGAGTTTTCCCACTCAAAAATAATAAGAAAACTTCATATAAAGGTGTGTCCGGAAATGCTTCGTTACAGAGTTACAGGGTGTTGAGGTTTTATTTTTATTTTGGTTTTTTCTAAATAATATTTGAACCAATGTCTATATTTCCATAAAAATTGGTATTTGAGGATTTCTTTTTATGTGGAATTCGAATTTTATCTCAGTTTGGCTCTAACTTGTAGAGGGCGCCTCATTTGTCCTGACATGTACAGCCATAACTTTTTTGGACGTGACCGTATGACATATTTGAGTGAAAAAACATATTTCTCCTTTATTTTTATGCAAAAAAGGCATACTTGTAAGAAGTCGCTACGTGGAACCATTTTCGAGATATTTGGATTTGAAATAATTAATACATGGGATTTTGAAATTATGGCGAAGGTAATCTGCTAGAAGTTTATAACATATTACGCATTAATGCTTCATATTTTCAGTGAAAAAGATAAAAGTCGACTTGTGTGTGATGTTATCAACAACTTTCATGCAAATATCATTTAAACAAAAACAAATAAAAAAACTGAAAAAAAATAAATTAAATAATAACTTTAACACCCTGTAGCTCTGTAACGAAGCATTTACGGACACATCTTTATATGATTTTTTTTTTTTATTTTCAAGTGAGGAAACTTTTCCTGTATTTTTGGCACTATCAATGAAACACAATGCTCGGCCATAATTTCATTATCATATGTATTCATTATTTCAAATCTAAATATCTCGAAAATGGTGGCACGTAGCGACTTCTATCAAGTATGCCTTTTTTGCATAAAAATAAAGGAGAAATATGTTTTTTTATTCAAACCCAAAAAAGTTATGGCTGTAAATGTCAGGACAAATGAGTGTAGGTGGCGCCCTCTACAAGTTAGAGCCAAATTGAGATAAAATTCGAATTCCGCATAAAAAGAAACTCTCAAATACCGATTTTTATGGAAATATAGACATTGGTTCAAATATTATTTAGAAAAAACAAAAATGAAAATAAAACTTCATCACCCTGTAGCTCTGTAACGAAGCATTTCCGGACACACCTTCATATAAAGTTTTCTTACTATTTTTGAGTGGGGAAACTCATCCTAGATTTTTTCGCAATATTAATGAAACACCCTGTATAGAGAATCACCCTGTACAGTGAAAAGCATTTGAATTAGCACACAATATTTTAAACAACCCTCGTGAAATGCCAAACTTTGTCATAGTAACTCATCACTTTTGTCAAAATAACAAGTCATTGGTTAACAACAAAGCTGGTTTTTGGTTTTGGGATTGATAATTTCAGCTTAGTTCAAATAGTCTTGATACAAGAAGATGCATGGTTTCTCAAATATATTATCCAGTGGTGCGAAGGGCAATTGAGTTATTGGCTAGTATGTGAGATATTAAGGTAGAAAAAAATATATAAGAAGGTGATAAAAAATGAAACATTTCTAAATATCACCTTACACAAATCCCAGCGCAGATACTACACGATAGACACCGCAGTGGCTTGATAGTTTTTGTTATTTATGGTTCAAAACCAAAAATCATCAGAGTAAACGAACTACACGTGATTAGAGACAGTGAAAGGATCTAGCAAATCACATGTGTTGCTTTATTTCACCTTGGTCTAGTTTATTGGCATATTACGGGAGTTGTCAAAAAATAACTGTTTTAAATGAAGTGTGCGGATCCAAATGCTTTCCACTGTACATAAGTGGACGTACTGCTGATTCGAAAAAAAAACTGATCACTCATAGAAATGTTTAAAAAATTGAGCAGTTTAAAATTTGCTTTGACAAAACAAAAACTTATGACGTCATATTTTTACCAGCTTGATACTTCTGAATATATCTTTAAAAATGGCTCCTCACATGAGTAGGTACATGAACTAAAACAAAAATATTGAATTGATCGATTATGTGTATCAAAATTTTCAAATCTACCTGATTTAAAAACAATTATTCACATACATACATCATAACATACCCAAACTATTCGCCAAAATGACATGTCACCATTGTCACCATCACAGTACACGGTGTCCGTGGTTTGTGGTCACCATAATACCAAATTGTAGTTACAGTGGCACGTTATCGAGTCAGATAGATAGATAGTGTATTCTGTGACGTAGTGGATGCTGATTGGCGCTCTTTAATCGGTGATTACTACATTATTAGAGGTCGCAGCTTGATTTTTTAAACATAAATGGCATCAGTACTTACTAATCCTTATATTTTTCATATTTTCAAAAAATGTGCAAATTGTCCATTGTAGTATCATGACATGTCACCGAGCATGTCACTGTCGTATAAAGGGCTTTCCAGGAACGGTCTTTGGCAAACCTGGTGCGCACCCGGAACGGCTCACACTCGATTTTGATCGTTCCTGTCATCGGTGCGTGAGACACCAATTGACAGCGGATAAATGCGAAATGTGACAAGTTTCGAAATATCTATTTGATTTGACGGTTGTTTTCAAGTTTATGATAAATATTTAGTTTCTAGTTGCGCAATGATGAAAATTACAAAAACAATTAACACCAAAAACGAGATAGGATGTTTGAAAGTTCCACTTATAAAAATAATTGGCACTTTGTTTTCTCTGTTGACACTGTCAACTTGACTTAAAGTCCCACTGACGCTCTGTTGCGTTAGGTAAACATGACGGCTTGAAGACTCGATGCGTCACGCACTTGAGCTATGTGCTGTACCAGGCCGACTCACCCGTTCCTGGAAAGGAACTATAGTTCTGTCAAAACAAATAAGTAGTACACTGCTCAATTTTTGAAACATTCCTATGAGTAATACCTTTTTTTTGAACCAGCTGTACCAATCTCTCGGAAGCCTACAGGTAGGGTTTCACGAGATTGGCAAATTTTCTTCGAAACGAGATCGAGAAAAACACTTCGAGATTTCTCGAGATCGAGAAATTTATGTAGAAATTTCTCGATCTCGAAAAATTAGCATGTTATTTTATTTAAATACAGAGAAGTTGTTCAGTAAGAAGCATGCAGCATTGTTCTTGGCTCAATTTGATGGTAATACCAAGATAACGACTGAGTTTGTGATGAATTCACTTGATACTAATTATATTAAAGAGTGACTTCGAGTCACCCTGAGTCCACCAGGCCCCTTATTCTTGAATGTCTGTGACGGGAGCACTCCCGGGAATGTTCCTATATGATAGTCTTGTAGATCGCATCTTTTGTCGCGCTAGAATTTTTCGGAGGGCATGACAGAAATTTATAGAGTTTTGGCATAATCCATGTATATTTCGGTATTTTTTCAACTAGTCTACACTCGAGTCGACCTTTTCCATTTCTGATTGCGAGTAGTCTACATGGGAATGCCAACCTTTAACCCCCAATTTTGGCACCTGTCAGAGATTTAAAATAACGAATTTTACATTCTTCACAAACAAAAAAACAATTTTGAACTTTCGTGAAATGCCTACATTATTTTTGAATAAGAAAGGCAACAAATTAAATGGTCAGTATTTCAATTTCATGGACAGTACTCTTTGGCATTATTTTATTTCCCTTGGTCAGTATGATAATAAATGGTCGGTTGAAATAATGAAGGGTCAGTAACATGAAGAAGTGGTCAGTAAAAATAATAAATGGTCAGTATAATAATAAATGGTCGGTTGAAATAATTATCGGTTAGCAATATAAAGAAATGGTCAGTAAAAATAATGAAGGGTCAGTAACATGAAGAAGTGGTCAGTAAAAATAATAAATGGTAAGTATGAATAATCAAGATTCAGTATCATAAAAAAACGATCAAATAAATTAGTGAATGCCAGGTGAAAATAATGGACAGTCCATAAAATTAATAAAGCGACAGTAAAATAATGAATGGTTGGTCATATATTTTATTTCGTATAAATACAAACATTTTTACAACGGAACGAAACACAACTTAGTAAAAAGAAAACACTCTGCCTTTATGTCATGATGAAGTAGTCAGATAGGTTCCTTTGAGAGGCGGATTTAGTTTGGGTTAGTTTGTGTTGGTAATAGAAATTGATGAAAAATATGCAGCGGCTCGCTGGTTAGCACTAGGTTAACATTACAATTATTATTATATATTATAATTGACGTGTTGTGTATTGGTTTTATGTGGATCAAGTTTGGGTTAGTCTGTGTTGGTGATCGAAATTGATAAAAATATGCAGCGGCTCGTTGGTTAGCACTAGGTTAACAATACAATTATTATTATTTATAATAATTGACGTGTTCTGTATTGGTATTATGTGTATCAAGTTTGAGTTAGTTTGAGTTAGTTAAAATTATTACTGACTATCGCATACTGGCCATTTATTATTTCTTACTGTACATTTGTGGAATTATTACCAGCTAAGTCATACTGACATTTCATAAATTTTTACTGACCATTAGAATCACAATAGTGAACATAGAAATACAGGCCAAAGAGTACTTTTACTGCTCAAAAATTCCATTTTTACTTATCATTTTTAACAGAAATACTGAGTCTTCTACAATATTATACTGACTGCTTGTGATATTATACTGTACATAATGAATTAAATACTGTTCTGTTTATTACAACCCAATAAGTTTATTTCTTCTTTGAGATCAAGAAATCGCTTTCGAGAAAAATGTCGAAACGAGAGATATTAATTTCTTGTCTCGAAAATCGAGACGAGACGAGAAATTGCCGTCGAGACGAGAATTCCTGTCTCGATGAAACCAGGGGAGATTAAAATAGAATCTCAAGCTCATATTATAGACTTTATTGAAGATATTGGACCCTTAATGAGCTTTTTGATTGTCGCTAACTTTTGCGCGGTTTCGTAACATTTTAGCAAAATTTTGGGATTTTGTGTTGGGGATGAGGTTGTAATTTTTCTGACAATAAATGCCGCACCATCATTACAAGTACAATCTAAATATTATATTATTTTACTTGGATAGAGTTCACCATCACGTTTTGGAACAATAAATCATTACTGATTAAAACATCCGTGATAGTGGAGAATTTAGGTACAGGGTTCTTCCTTATTATTTGTCACCCATCTTAAAACTCTATTTGAAGAGAAGAAAATGTCCGAATCAAAGTTTCATGATTTATTCTGAAAATTTCAAAAAGATATTTTTTTTTTAGTGCCCCTGTATGTATATCATTACAGATTTGAGCTCTCCTCATTTTCTGCTTCTTACAAATAGGTTGATCAAACTCAAGTCTAGACCATTGCTAATTTTTTCATTAGAAGATACGAGGTCTTTAAAATCAGCGAACTAGTAGTATTTTTTCCGCTGATCAACGTGGTGTTATGAGAAGAACAATTGAATATCGCGTTCTTGATTTATTTAAAAAAATGTACTTTTCTTGAATGGGACACCGTGTATATTTTTATTTCTAACGATTGCCAACTCTTTCCTGAACATTAACAGTTATCATGAATTTTGTCTTAAAATCAAAAATAACGGGGCTACGCCATTTTGAATTTTTTGAAATTTGAGAAAATAATACATATGGGTTGCCATATTTGCTAATAAGTTGATTATATCTTGCTAAACGTATTTTGTTTGTTAGCATCAGAAAATTAGATATTTTAGGAGGAAAAATGTATAAAGTTTTGAAATTTTGGTGATGAACTCCCAGAAGGAACCCAAATACAGATCCGAAGAGTTCCCATTCATCCCCTTTTTCTCCAAAACCACCCCTAAACGTGACCTGAGGACACTCTTCGGCGTTTTGCTCGAGAACAATAACTTTGGCGAGAGAATGTTGTAGGAATTTTCAGATTCTCCATCAAATTCTTCACAAAAATTGAATACCCTGGTGCAAGAAGGAAGTGCGTAATTCTGTAAAAATGCTAGCTCATGTGGGTTCAAAACGTTGCTCTTTTTGCTTGGTACGAGTATAGGATACGCACGGGTAATAAATATTGAATTATTTACGCGAACAACATTTCCCAAGGCCCAAATGAATAAAATATGCTGAAGAAAATTTGCTAACAAAAAAACTTTTAGTCAATCTAATTTACCTCAGACATGTGAATTATTTAGCATAAAAGGAGATTGAGGTAATGTCAAGTGGTCATAGGATAATCTTTATACCTGTGCATTTTGTACTTTGAGCGTGATTCCACACCACCCCAGAAGTAAGACTTCCGGTTTTTTTTCAAATGGTTTTTCCTGAAGGCCTCTATCACACATAGTATGTAATTTTTCCCTCTACAAACTCGTCCTCTTTGGTGTATTTTGGATTTTGGACAGCTCTTCCTGCTCTGACCATGATAACAGGACACAAACCAACTTTCACACAACTGCATCGCTTTCTACTTAATTTTTTACAGCTGCAGGATATTAGCTTCAGCATTGAAGTTGCATGGAGCTGGAGCTTGAGTCGTGCGAAGTAAGGTTCGGGCATCAGGCATCAGGGTTTTATTAACTTTTCTCCAGCCCTATCCAGTTCCATTCAAAGTGCTTCCTGGCCACATATGAACGGGATATGAATTTTATGCTAACGCAGCATATGTAGGTGGTAGTCAAGACCAAATGACTGCGTGGCTCTATTGGCCAACCAACATATTGAATGAAGTGAACCGAAAGCGATTCTAAGATGTCCCATTTCGTGATGACTTGTAGATTTATGGCAAGCTAAATTTCTTCCCAGCTCTTGCAATGTAATCTTTTGCCCACGAAGAAGTATAAAATACGGATACCCCTTCTTGTTAATCTTTTCTTGTATTCATTAAGCTTATGATCTTTCTTTGCCGAAAATGATAAAAGTGGTGTCGCAGCCACTAAACGGAAGGGCAATTAACATATCTTCACAGTTCTTTAAAATAATTGTCAAACATTTTGAGTCATGGGAACTATGTACGCCCTTTCCTTATTATTTCTCTCAGCTTCTCTCAAAAAGCGAAATATGTTTCTGTTCGACAAAGAGAAAGAGCGATAAGAAATGTAAGCAAATTGATAACGCAAGTTTTATCAGTTTCATTTGTGACAAGGAAGAACTTTCAATTCAAATGAATGGAGCTGGAGAACAATCAACAGCACTCTGATCACAAGCGCCAGCATCCATTCTTCAGCTTATATCTTGCGGCTTAAAAAATGGATGTGGAAAGTAGGGATAACAACGGGTACCACGGTATCCGTCTTCAACATATTGTGACAAGACATCATTTCGTCGCCGATATTTGCCCTGCAACTCCACTGTATGCTGCGCGAACGCGGTGGAAACTTATAGACAGTTCTAGAAGGATCTGGGGTATTTTTGCATTTTCGGCTAAGGGGCCGGCCTGGTATATAATGAATTTGGAGGCAGCCGCCAGTTTAGTTCAGTTCAATTATTGATTGGCCGCAAAATTTGAATCGTGAAACATAAATAGGCTGCGATTGTGTACATAAATATGGAAAAATCTTCTAGATATGTTGAAGAAATAAAGAAAAAATTGGCGCACAACTACAACTGTCTGAAGGATTATGTAGCGGAAGAAATCGCAAATCTTGAGAAACGATTTGGAGCAAGATTTGAAGACACAGTAGAGACCCTTGAAGAAGAAATGGAGCAAATCAGAAGGCAAGTGGCAGTGATCATGAAACAACCAGACGTCACAATCGAGAGCAAAGGAATGGAGTCTGATACCGTCCGAGTTCACATGAAAGCCCCTTATTTTGATGGCAAGCTAACCTGGAACAACAACCATCGCCAGTTCGAGGCAGCAGCAAGAGCAAATGGATGGACTGGACCGGAAAAAGCCCTGGAACTGACTCTGGCACTTCGTGGGGAGGCTACAGAAATCCCTGAATACCCAGGAGCAGGAGGACTACGATGTACTGGTAAGCTTCCTGCGCTCGAACAAAGGATGGATGTCCTGTATTCTGCAGAAATATACCTTCGAAGAAAATGTGAAAAAGATCATCAAAGAAGTACACGCCTCCAAGTCAAGGGAGCTGCGGTTCTGGAACTGTGGAGAACCTGGGCATATTCGTAGTCGCTGTAAGAAGGAAATACGGGCACCTGCGTTGGCATCGGAAAACAAGGATCATCGAGCAAAATCAAGCCTCAAGAATTTTTATGGCTTGTCCAGGAGATCAGAGCTCTGTCCCAAAGTTGAGAAATAGCAGGCGAGTGTTCGAAGGACAACTGGGGTGGATGATTTCTGGCAGTCTAAGGTGCTTCGCGTTGTCCAGGAGAAGGATTTAGATCTAATGCTCATCATTGGATGAAAGCTAGCAGGCCAACGACCAACTTGGCAAGAAGTCGCACGATTTTAAACTATGGTGAAATTCTACTGGGCAGTGGGCTGAATGAGACTCACTGGTTATAAGCGACGGCATCCTGATGAGAATTGTGAGAAACCTGGACGGCATGAATCGGAGGCAGATAGTCGATTCCTCGAAGCAGACACGACGAGGTGATGAGAGAGATCCATGATGGCGTCACTGGAAGTAACTAAGACGCTAGGAAAGCTGCGGAAAAGGTTTTTCTGGATCAACTGCCAGGCTGATGTTCGAGAGTGGTGCAGAAAATGCGCCGTTTATGCTGCCGGCAATGGACCACAAAAACGCCCAAAAGCTCCTATGTGCCACTATAATGATGGAAGCTCGTTTGAAAGGATCGTCAAAGATGTTGCTGGACCATTTCCTGAGTCGAGGATATAGATACATCCTGGTCGTGATGGACTACTTCAGCAAGTGGGCCAAAGCGTATGCTCTGTCGAACCAAGAGGCAGCAACTGTAGCTGATGAACTGGATAAGGAATGGATCTGCCGTTTTGGGGTTCCATTGGAGCTACATTCGGTCCAGGGCAGAGACTCCGAATTGGCGTTATTCCAGAATATTTGTGAGGTCTCGAAGATGAGGAAGACAAGAACGACAGCGCTCCACCCACAATCGGATGACATGGTGGGGCGAATGAACATGACCTTCAACAGACACTTGGCTATAAAGTTGTCTCTGACCATCAAAGAGACGAACACCTCCATCTGTTCCTTTTGGCATACTAATCTGCAATGCACGAATCGACAGGTGAAACTCCTGCTAGGATAATCATGGGTCGCGAACTCTGCCTGCCCCGCGATCTGAAGTTTGGCTGCCCGCCTGGTGAAGATGAAGTCGGAGAAGACTACGCAAGCGATCTTCGTAGAAAAATGGACGATATAAACCAGCGAGTCCGTCTGAACATTCAAAGTGCCAGCAACAGGATGAAGGAGGCTTACGACGTGAATGCCGTGGAAGGTGGGGATCTGGTTTGGCTACACAACCCACAGAGGGGACGTGGCTTTTTCCCAAAACTGCAAAGTTCTTGAGAGGGCCCGTATGAGATTCAGAAGCGAATCACTGACGTTCGGAAGCCACCACGAGGAAAACCGAGGGTTGTTCACTTCAACCGTTTGGCTAAGAATGCTGGGAATCATGACGATCAGGTCGCTGAAGTGAGAAAGATCAGGTCATCCGAGAAAGACATGCCACTGGAGATTTTCATGTTTTTATACTCCAATGGCCAGAAAGTCCAGAATGGCGTTGTCCAAGAAAGGCAGCTGGATTTGTTCGAAGCACCGGCCGTATACTCGTTAGCTCATTGGGTCACTGAAGACCTTAGCATGAAGAGTGGACTTGCTGCTGCTTTTAAACGAAAATTTGGACAACTGGACAATCTGCGACGACAAATGCCAGCGGTGGAGAAGGTTCTACAAATCAGGAAAGGGGAACGACACCTGTTCTACCTTGTGACGAAAAAGCTTCCACAATACCTGACCACCTACAGTGATGTCTGGAGTGCCCTCAATCATCTTTGAAGCTCGATGTTTCACAGGAACTGACTCATTTGGCCATTCCGAGGTCATGTTCGGAATGACCAAATGAGTCTATTAACCGCGTGGACTGCCGTGTAGTGAGAAGCATGCTGGAAGTGATCTTCAAGGGGAGTGGCGTTGATATTTTGATGTGCTGCTTTCCTTCCAGAAAGACGAACAAAAAGACAGTGGAATGCTATTTTCAGCGTACATCCCGCTGCAAGTTTGGGGACGGATGCCGACACCAACATGAATACATTTCGTGACGAATTGTTTTATGGAGGGGGCAATGTGACGAGACATCATTTTGTCGCCGATATTCGCCCTGCAACGCCACTGTGTGCTGCGCGAACGCGGTGAAAACCTATAGATAGACTTAGAAGGATCTGGGGTATTCTTGCATTTTTGGAGAAGGAGCTGGTCTGATATATACAGGGTTATTCACGTTATTCGACACGAAACATTATGGCTGAAGTGTCTGATTTTGAAAAAGTATTTTTTTTCTGGATGGATAGGGACCCCTTGAGGCTACATTTTAAAAATATTTTCCTGTTATACAGGGTGTCCCTAAAACACGAAACTTATCAAAGTTGTATTTTTTTAAATGGAATACCTTGTATATTATTAAATTTTTGGTTTGTATGATCAAAATTAAGGTAAGTTTGATTGAGGTTTAATACACCTGAACCTTATGGTTTTTGAAATATCTTTAATTTTGCGAAAATGTAGTATTCATTTTAATGCTTGATTTCTCAGCTGTTGTTTTCTTTTTTTTAACCAAATTTATAATCAAGTCTACCAATTGATCAAGTTTGATGTCACACTTATGAAACTCTCAATAACTTATACTGGGTGTCTTAAAATTATGGTTAAATAATCAATATCTTTAAACGGTAATAGCTTGTTTAATTTAAATGGGATACCCTGTATTTTATGTCAACAACAGATGTAGAGTTTAATTATCTATCAATTATTATAATACGTTCCTACAGCTAACTTCTCACGTTTTCAAGTAAAGCGAAGAAAAAGAAAAAAAATAGGTTTCTCATTAACACCAATAGATGGAGATGCCGTCTCCAAACCCTCGTTAGGAACATTATTTCACCTATGGTATTTTGACAACTTCTATTATTATTTTCTTAAAGTTGTCAGTTATTAATTAATATTTTCAATTACTAATCAATATTTTGCGGGTTTTCGATTACGGAGGTGATCACCGCAAATTGAGTATCTTCATTTCCAGTCACAGGTTTCCTTTTGATGGGTTTTTCATACTGAACACTTCCAGTTTCTCTAAATTGTGTTAACAGTCTCTCAAATACTGCCTCAATTGGATGGTTTCTGTTTAGAAATCTTTCAGAGTAAACTCTTGATGCTAAGAGGCAGTTTTGATGGCATCCTCCCAGTATAAAAATGATGTCGATCCGTTCTTCTATTGAATAAATTAGCATTTTTTTACAAATATCACAAGGTATTGCTAGCACTAATAGAACGATTAGTAATTGAAAATATTAATTAATAACTGACAACTTTAAGAAAATAATAATAGAAGTTGTCAAAATACCATAGGTGAAATAATGTTCCTAACGAGGGTTTGGAGACGGCATCTCCATCTATTGGTGTTAATGAGAAACCTATTTTTTATTTTTTTTCGCTTTACTTGAAAACGTGAGAAGTTAGCTATAGGAACGTACAATAATAATTGATAGATAATTAAATTCTACATCTGTTGTTGACATAAAATACAGGGTCCCATTCAAATTAAACAAGCTATTACCGTTTAAAGATATTGATTATTTAACCATAATTTTTAGACACCCTGTATAAGTTATTAAAAGTTTCATAAGTGTGACATCAAACTTGATCAATTGGTAGACCTGATTATTAATTTGGTAAAAAAAAAGGAAACAACAGCTGAGAAATTAAGCATTGAAATGAATACTAGATTTTCGCAAAATTAAAGATATTTCAAAAACCATAAAGTTTAGGTGTATTAAACCTCAATCAAACTTACTTTAATTTTGATCATGTAAACCAAAAATGAAATAATATACAAGGTATTCCATTTGAAAAAATACAACTTTGATACGTTTCGTGTTTTAGGGACACCCTGTATTACATGAAAATATTTTTAAAATGTAGCCCCAAAGGGTCCCTATCCATTCAGAAAAAAAATTCGTTGAAATCAGATACTTTACCCATAATGATTCGTGTCGAATAACGTGAATAACTCTGTATAAGACTTCGGAGGCAGCCGTCAGTCTAGTTCAGTTCAGTTATTGATTGGCCGCGAAATTTAAATCGTAAAACATAAATAGGCTGCGATTGTGTACAAAAATGTTTGTGGTTATGCTGTAGTGACTCTGAATAAATAAAATAAATAAATCAAAACTGAATAGTGTTTTCTATAGCGTAATTCGTTACAATTTTTCACAATAACTGCTCTTTCAAGTTCAATTTATATTGAGCTGATCACGGTACGGCTTGATTTGTTGATGATGTTTTCGACTTCGTCTGATAACTTGTCAGATAGACAATGACATGATGGGTTATCAGCACAACTTACACATGAAAAAATGTTGTGTCCAATGGA
The DNA here is from genome assembly GCA_958502075.1 of Orchestes rusci. Taxonomy (NCBI): domain Eukaryota; kingdom Metazoa; phylum Arthropoda; class Insecta; order Coleoptera; family Curculionidae; genus Orchestes; species Orchestes rusci. The sequence goes on from OY293304.1 coordinate 73,461,111, forward strand.
TAAATGCACACGACTTCCAGTTTCTGCGATTGTCAATACATATTCCATCGGTGGACATACATATCTACCTACATAAGCTATGTTGCATCACAAACGTCAAAACATCAGATCTAACTTTACCATTACCATTACCAGACCTAAGAGAAAGAGAATAAAATTGAAACGAGATAAACTCGAAAAATAACGGCTCTTCTAGTATTGAATTAGGATCCTGTATAAATTTATTCGTTGACAAATTATTTTTGAGTACCTATTACATTGATCAGTTTCATGATACATTGCCTTTTCTAATTTATACATTCTGAACAAAAGCATCAGAATCCGATCTATTTCAAAAACAAAAATCCAAAAATTTTATAAAAGTGATTGAAGTGGAATGTTAAGAATTTATATGATCACATGTGAATTTGTGATTTGCAACTTTCATATTCGTGTTCTTTCGAGAGGGCTATTTATGAGTCCCTCTATTGCCAATACTAGTATAATCACATGGAATTTCAATGCCAGCCCAGAGAGTTATTTCTGGCTTATCACCTCCTGAAACCTACTTTAATCATATTTGAAAAGATTGACATGTATTTCTATTTGAAATTCGTTTTTTTTTTTCAATTGTTGTTTTCTATGTTCTAACACTGTTCTATGATTACCTACCGGTAATTCTTTCTCATTTCTGGGTTTGTTTGAGATATTTTGATGAATCATGTTGCATTAGCGAAAGATTATTAATCAGGGTGATTACCAAGTTGATACTTTTTTTTTAACTGTTTATAGAACTCATTAGAAAGCTAACAAATAAGAAAACCATGCATAGAATATTACAAAACGGTTCCAATAAGGTCCTGTCTAACTTGAGTAAGGTGCTCACAGTCTTCATACTCCAACAGTGATGCTCCCGTCTGCGTGAATACATTCTTTACTACGGTACGGTTGGCCTATTCGCTGCAACGCAGTAAACAATGTAACTGAAAAGAGCACAATTCCCATCTACATACCTTACTACGGTACAGTTGGCCTACTTCCTACATGAAGATAATGTTTGAATATGTTCTGGGATGTCGCTAACGCGACATCCATTTTTTGCCAGCCAAACTAACTCAAACTAACCCAAACTAACTAAAAGTTTTGAGTTAGGGTTAGATTGTGTCAGTTTTTAAAAATTATCTTTATGTAGGAAGTAGGCCAACTGTACCGTAGTAAGGTATGTAGATGGGAATTGCGCTCTTTTCAGTTACATTGTTTACTGCGTTGCAGGGAGTAGGTCAACTGTACCATAGTAAAGAATGTAAATACGCCTCCCGTCTCTATAACTTGTCCAAATGATACTCTTCGTCTTTCTCTGCAAAATTAATTGAGTACTCACGAATGTGTCCTACGAGCAGAATTTTAGATTTGCGGAAAGAAAGATGTTCATTTTTACAAAAAAATTTACTTCTACTGAGTCAAAGGTTTGTCAAAAAGCAACAAACCGCACATACAAGCAGATTGCGATTTTGGTAAGAACCTGCTAAAGATTCGCAACCGCGTTCTCTTTAGCTTTTACTGACGAGTGATGTTATTTTCCACATCAAGGTCGGAAACATTTTGAACCACCTTATAGTACCTTACCGTGAAATCAATTTTAGAATAATATAGTTTTTATTGTTTTGAATACTTTCTCAAGGCTTTGATCCAAGTATTAACCAAGTGGTCAAAAATCATGTAAATTGGAAAATGAAACTTTTTAAACAGTCTTCAAGGATACTTACATGGTTGAACTTTCACAATACATTTTAGACTTTGTAGTTCCGAGCAAAAACTAACCGGATATTGAGTTTGCTCTGTTTCCACAATACTTCATTTGATCAAAGAGAAGATCCTTTTTGTAATTTCCTCATTTTCAGGGAGCAACTCCAGCAACAATAGCCCTAATCAATGGAAAGATCAAGGTGGGTCTTTCAAAGGAAGAGATTCAATATCTTGGTGATACAAAATCGACTCAACCAGTAAAAACATCTAGAAGAGATTTCCCCTACGTTATCAGTAGAAAACTGAATGGTGGCACTACGGTTAGTGGTACTGTTACGGTTTGTAACTCTGTTGGGATACCAATATTTGCTACTGGAGGTAGGTGAATCTGAAAAATCAGACTTGATTTAATTAATTATGTTCTGATGATGCCTTTTCAATGATTATCCGTTATTTTATATTACGATAACATCAATATGAATTAATTAATTTTTATGTAGGAATTGGTGGAGTTCATAGGGGAGCAAGCGAGACCTTTGACATTTCTGCTGATTTGAATGAGTTGGGACGTTCCAATGTAGCCGTTGTGTCTAGTGGTGTCAAATCAATTCTTGATATTCCCAAGACCTTGGAGTATTTGGTAAGATATTTAGCATGTCATGGTATTTTTACTTGAAGTGTTGCCTGGTTCTGATATTTTAATACCTTTTGTTTCAGTTTTTTCCTTATAGCTTACGCAATTTCTCAAATTTGGAATATAAGTTACGCAATAGGTTTGTAATTTGAGTGACTTATTGCACATATCAAACGCTCAACAGAATCTAAAGAGTCATATTTTGTCAGGGGTCATGGCCTCCTCTTCTTCCTCTGAACTTGTTTGCCTTACGCCGCATCATATGTAGAAACTTCTGTTTTCCTTGTAGTTTTTTCGCATTTCAGACTGTTATTCAGAAACAGAAACGGTATTCTGGAAGCCGCTAGAAATGTAACAATTTTTTTCAAATGATTTAGTGAGCTATGAGTTTATTAAGTTAATCTATTGTTTTTACTGATTTTCACATTTTGCATGCATGAAGAAGTCAGATCAACCTCATACGAGCTGCAAAAACAAAAACAAACAACATGGTTTATCATGAGATTTTAACATCACTCACTACCCGTGAAACCTTATGTGAAGCGTTATCATGCATTGTTGAAAATTGATTTCCAGTTGTTAGTTTTTTTTAATCAGACAAAACGCTTCAAGTCAGCATTTCATTTCAATGTTGTTGTGATGCGATGTGATGAAAAAAAAACATGCTTGGAATACATCGAAGACTTTAGCAAACAGTATATAAACAACTACACTAAGTACTACAGGATGTTTGAAGTTGCGACAAAGAATAAACCTTTTGATTTACCTTTACCTTAACGAGAAATATTATATAATAGAAGAATCACAATACATTTATCAACAAACTGGTACAAAATTCATGAAAATAGGAAAAAGTTCAATATTTTAGCCTGGCGGAATTTTCTGCCGTGTATACAGGGTGAGTCGGGAGAAATGCGCCTAACTCTAAGGATGTAGTCTATGCATCAAAATAATAAGAAAAAACTCGAATGTTGTCATCCAATATTCATTTGTATAAGCTTCGCTCGTGACGCGTATTGATCACTCTTTTCTGAGGAATCCGTGAATGAGCTCGTCGTCACATCTTCTTCCACTTTTACTAAAGCAAGAACATTCTCTATTTCTTCTAAATACCGTCGAATGGCTCGTTCGGATGTTACATTAGAGCTTGGAAGCGTCCCGGTCTCGCCTTTATAATTTGAAAACAAATTAACATTGGATAACAGCATTTGAGTTTTTTCTTATTATTTTGATGCAAAGATTACATCAGAGTTAGGCACATTCCTCCCGACGCACCCTATAGAGAACCCCGATAAAATGGATATAAGTTTATCATCTTTGTTTTTATCACGTCATTACGGGCTCATCACAGGGTGCCCCTGAAATGACTGTATAATGCTTAACCACGATTTCCTCAACAAAAAATAAGGCCATCTCGGCAAACTTACCTTTATCCAAAATTGCTTCCTTAGGTCTACAGAGGGCGTGAAAGATTCGAACAAAATTTTGGTTTTTCCTACATTTCTCAAAAACGTGCAATTAGCCCGAAGTGTTGTTAGGGTTACGTCATATGAAGTTATTTCTTTTGATTTTTTTTGGAATTTACTTTTTGATAATTCAGATGCTTTTATGCAGGGTGGAAAAAAAGGAAAGGAATAAGATATTATGTTACACCTTTTTAATACTTTCGGTTGATCACAACCGGTCGCTATAGGAAAAGAAAAAATAGGAAAAGTGGAAAAGAAATGTTATTTCATGGCCCAAATCGATTTGCACGTTTTTGGAAAATGTAGGAAAAACCAATTTTTTGAATCTTTGACGCCCTCTGCTATTCTTGACAAACCAATTTTGGATATACAGTGTGACCCATTTAGATTGGAAACACAGCTGTGAAATTCTAGGTTATTCGGATTTCAACAATTTTTTTTTTCAAATGTCAAGTTATGAAAGGTCTACTACGAGACAAATTTTAAAATGTTTATTTAAATTTTCGTGATAGAAAATGTCGAATTTTCATTAGCAATTTCTCTATTAAATAAATCACTACGTCACTGGATTCAGAGTGCCCTCAAATGGCGGTGACCAAAATTTTAGAGAAAAAAATTCATTTATTGCAAATCGCGAATAAAAATTCTTCATTATCTATCACGAAAAAGTTCCGTAATATCCTCTTAAAATTGAAATAAACATTTCAAAATTTGTCCCGTAGTGGACCCTTCATAACTTGATATTTAAAAAAAAAATTGTTGAAATCGGTTGATAACCTGAAAGTTTACAGGGGTGTTTCCAATCTGGATGGGTCACACTGTAGGTAAGTTTGCCTAGATCGCTCTATTTCAGCGTTAACAGTAACTTCAGGGACATCCTCTATAATAATAACAACGTTTTTACGTAGAGTTCAGTTCAGATTAAATACCGGTTGGGTATTGAAAAAATATCCAAATTGTTTTAATTCTCAAGGTCGATTCAGCTTTTTTTGGGATCGGATCGAGATTTAGATATCTAAAATAGCATGAAAACAAAGATCGTATTGGAATATGCGCAAAGCGATCATTTCACATCACAGCTTTCTTACCATAGCCTCAAAGCTATTGTTTTCAATTCAAATATGAACACAAAAATATATTTCAATATTTTATAAACTTTTGAGGAGCTTGAGCTTCTTTTCTCAAGACATGAAATCCTCTACTGACAGTGAATAAAACGTAAACAGACAAAACTGACACGTATTATATACAGTGAGGACGTAAATAGTCCCCCCCCCATCTAACTTTTGAACGCATTAATATTTTTGGCTCAAATTTGGAGGTGTTGTTCAGGGTAGGCTTTACTAAGTTTTGACCTCCAAAAAAAAATTTCAACTGTCAAACGGACAGCTGGGCACCATTTTGAAACAAATTATTAAATGGAAAAGGGGGTCATGTGATACCTTATTTGAAAGGTCCTTCCATTCTCTTTTCACCCCTTATTAACAATGAAAAAACTAACCCATAACATAAGTGATTGTTTCTACAACAGTATTTAATAAAAAATTTCAGAAAAACCTAATACTAAAGATAATATTTAGAACGAAATCATGCAAAATTATCTCAATAAATTTTCAAAATGCTGTCCCTGAACCTCTTGACAATAATAATTTGAGCCAAAAATATTAATGCGTTCAAAAGTTAGAGGGGGGGGGACTATTTACGTCCTCACTGTATGTGTCTCCCTCCCATTTTATTGATGAAAATGTAGCCAATGAAAAATATGGGTAATATCTCCTTTCAAAAATATAATCTTCTACCAGTAATTGCAATTAATATGTAGAACAATCAATTACCATCGTTATAATTTTCACTTCTAATTACGCATTCTCCTGAATATCCGACATTCAGTTGGATATAATCGGATGAGGCATTCTCGAGCATGATTAGATTATTGGAGCGGAAGGTAACCGGACGTTGAACAGATGTGAATTTCTGAGTACACGTGTTTTGTCTGGTCTCTTATCCAATCATATATTTCATTCACCTATATCGAATGTATCTATAAAGAATCAGATTTGATATCTCTGATTATTGAGGGTACCGGTCAATTATGGCGTGATAATTATTGATATGAGACTTCTGAATTAAAAAAAAAAAAAATGAAAATCGAATGTCCAACTTTTCCCGCAAAATGAGTCGAAGTTGAAATTGCCTCCTAACGCTGTTATAAACAACCACGGGCGTTCATATAAGCAAATTTGGACTCAAAAAACGTTTTGAAAAGTTTACATTTTTTTTGCATCGAAAAAATCGAAAAACTATGATTATTGGTCGAAATCATCATTTAGAAACGTAATAGACAAATATTTTATTCTGAAGGTAGGGGGGTATCTATGGAAAAAATATATTATGTGCCTTTTTGATAATAACAACAAAGTATCTGAACATAACTAACAAAAACTGACAAAATAACTGTCTTTTATAATTTCGAACCATTTTTTGACTGTCCAACTCACCCCTGAAAAATATATTTTTCTTTAATGTTACGCCATTGACATAAACATTTTTGAGAAATATGCGAAAATATATTTCACAGTTTGTTGCCAAGATTATAACGCAACTTTGGGTAAAAAATTACTAGCCCTTATTGCTTCACAGTTGAGGTACAATAGTTATAAAATGGAATTGAAAAAAAAACGTTAAAATTCCCTATCATAATAAGGTGAAAATTTTAATTAGTTATCTCAAGGTATGTCTATCAAGAAAAAATCAAGCTGAGTTACTCTGAATACAGACCGGCATATTTGGTGACTGAATGTCAAAGCTCCATTGCTCTCTGGGGTTAGTTGGGAAAATACAACTCGTTGTCCAACTTCAGTAGTTTTGTCCAACTACTGTATGTTTCTAATGGTGAGGTCCGTTGAGCTGCCCTCCTCCTGGTTGGGCTCTTCTAGTCAAATTGCTAGCACAACTAGAGAACTCCTAGTACAATCAAGCACACAACGTCAAATGACTCCACTCAGAAAAATCCAAATTAATCAATAATAATTGTTCTTTCATTCTAGGAGACACAAGGCGTTTTTGTGGCAACGTTGGGAGATACTAACCAGTTTCCTGCTTTTTATTCAAGATCTAGTGGACACAAGGCACCATATTGTGTTGGTACAACACTAGAAGCAGCGCAGATATTGAAAGCTCATAGGAACGTAGGATTGCAGTCAGGTGATTACACCTCCTCAATTATTAGATATAGATTCACGTTTACAATATTATCTAACCCCACAAACTTGATATACCTATGAATTTTTTGATAGAAGACATTAATAGCATTTATTCATCGGCATTCTTTTCTGATTGGGTTTTTCTAATAACTACATCAAAGGGTATTAACACGAAACATATAAGTATCTACCAAGTAGGTACCTGAGAAGCAATATCATGGTGATACATAACTTGAAACGCTGATACTGATTTTCAGAACTGATGATAAAAGTGATATTGCTTAATCGGTTTTTCATGTGACCTCAACATGTTGAGGGGGTCCAGTGAAGTCTCAGCGAATCTCATCTGATCCAAAGAGGGCATAACTTGAAATTTTAGTCACGTTTCACCTGTGAAACACCAGATATGAAATTTGTGAATCATCAGAAGGAATCTACCTTCACTCAAAATATTCACCATTAAAATCATCATCCCTTTTCATTAAAAGTTGCCTATAAAAACTAAACTGAACAATGATTTTTATGAAGATAGTGAATTAGAGTGACAAGATGTCATTAGCCCTTTCCGTTAAGAGTTGGTAGAAAGAGTTTGAGCTAACCATTTATTGGACGACAATGCCTGACGCTGTATTCTGGATGTCTTGTGAGGAGTGTTGAAAGTTGATCAATGTTGTCATAATCTGAAACCCTTCCACCATCAATGGTGTAGGGTACTAAGGGTACTACAGAGTATGGTATTTGAACCAAAAATAAGTTCAATACATTCGATTTATTGATTTGTTTATGTTCATATTCATCATTGGAATGAATGGATTATTAAATGATGGGATACTCCAATCTTCATGATGTCTGATTGTTTGGTGCTTTTTTCTAGATTTTTTTTGAGAGATTTTGTTCTTATTTTTTGTTTCCTCTGTCTCAATCGACAAGTCATTCATTTCATCAAGATCCATCTAAAAAACTCACAGCTTAACACAAAGTCTTGAAAAATAATCACCAAAAAATACAAAACACCAAGGAGTTAGTACTTGGGTTACTGAATAGTTATTTATGGCGATAACTCGCAATTTTCTCCTGGAACTGTACATGTACATGTCCTTTCAGTCTTAGGCAGTGAAACTCTGTTCAAACGATTTTCAATCATTTCCATGCGATGTTATCATAACAAGAATATGAAATTCCAGATTTCAGTAGAAGTTATCGTTCACTTTTCTCGATATGATCGTTCTATCGGTCCCAGAATCGGCTTGCAGGCGCTGAAGAGTATAACAAGAATTCATTGTTGCCGGTTAACTAAAGATCACTTTGCATTGCGGCTCCATCACAGAACACATATTTGTATATGTGTTATGTGGGCTCCATCAAGAATGATTTAACCTTCGAAATAAAAATATTGAGAAAAAAAATCAAACTCTCTATCAAAACAACAAAAGCGATTGGTATTTCATCCATTTTGACGTGAAAAAATTCACTACACTCTATTCACAACCAAAAGTCACCAACGTAAACAATCTACACGTGGTGAAACAAAATAAGACGATTATTGAAAGAACACGTGAGATAAACAAACAGAGTAAGATCAGTTCAATCGTTTTGCTATGTCTAATCACGTGTAGTTTGTTCACCTTTGGTGACTTTTGGTTGTGAGTCAACTGTAGACTGCTCGAATGTTGTTTTACCAGAAGAACTTGGAGAAATTGAGCTTAAGACTGTGTTTTGTTATCTCTGAATAATTTTTGGGGTCTCCCAACACTACTGTTCGTAAAAGCCTTTCTATCGGTCGTTAAAAACCAACTAGATCATTTTCCTTCTTTTTGAGATTCATGTCTTCTTTTCTCTGATGCTAGATGTTTGAGCTCAAACAAAACTGCCCTTGATTAGGAAAGTTCATTTTTCTCCAGACATAAAAATAGAACATAATATAATTAGTCGACTAAATTGATTTTTAATGAAAGATGTTCATAAGATTTTCACCTTTATTGGGTAATAAAATTTCATTGCATTTCGCTTTATATCTCCAGATAAACCTATTTAGCCACGTGTACTTTTCAATAGACTGACTTTTCCATATTATTACAGGCCTTCTATTCGCTGTTCCTGTTCCTGAGAGATATGCTATTAATCCGGACTCGATAAACAAAATAATCGATGAAGCAGTGAGAAAAGCTGATAGAGCAGGTATTAGCGGAAAAGAAATTACACCTTTTCTTTTATCCGAGATTGCAGCTACTACAGGAGGAAACTCTATGGAGACAAGTAAGATTCACGATCAATTTGTCATGTAGAAGTAAGTTTGCGATAATGATTAGATTTTCTCGTTAAGATACTTATACAAAGAAATTTAGCAATCTAAAATAACTGCAACCGTAATTTTCGTTTCTTTAATTTCCATGTTCGACGTATGTTTTCGAAATTGGACATTAAAGAGGGAATGTCTAGTGCAAAATGGACAAATTGACCGTGAGGTATCATCTGTGAGATAAACAAAATGAGCAGAAGACTTTATGTAACCGATAAAAAAAATGAATACCGATTCACATCGTCAAAAAGAAAAACCTAGTAATGTTGGAAGCTCACATATTTTTTATCTAATAACGATCTACTTGTTTTATTCGGTCTGATTTCACTTTTGTGCTAAATCCCATATTATTTATGTTTCGTGATATACCGCACAATTCCGTTCAGAATAGAAAAAGTGTTGTCAAACTGTTGAAATATTCGAACAAGGATAGAACCGCGTGGGTATATCATTCAACTCCGGATGCTTAACGTATCAAAATAAATTTGGACATCGTTACTAGGAGAATAAATTATAGTGTTCGAAATTGGTTGTTTTAAAAACGAAGCATATCGAAATGCAACGGCAGATCCAAGGGGGAGGGGTGAAGGGTCTTGGGCAAATCTACTTTCGGACTTCCGCTAAGCAAAATTCATTGAAGGGAGCTAACGAAACAAGACAAGCACACGTAACAAACAACATGCGGGTAGCATTGTTACAGATGCTAGCGTGTGTTGGCACTGAGGTGTTGAAATCAGCTAGGCTTTGAAAAACACATTCATCTACAAATACTAGCTGATTTGGACACTCCGACTAGAGTGCTGAAACCAGTGAGCTTTAGTAGTGGATATATATTTACAGATGCTACGGTTGTTTACACTCAAGTTGAATGCGGTATAGCTGGTTTGTCAAGAGATTGGGAGGATATACACTGTGGGCCGAAATAAAGGAGTTCATTTTTTAATTGAGAATATATTTTTTGTTTTTTGGACGATTCAATTTCTTTTTGCAGGACTAATAACCTAACATGTCCTCAACTTGACTGTAAATAAGATAGCAAAAATGATGCACAGGGTTGGACTTATAAAAAAAATTATATAACAGTGAATTTGAAGTCGTTGCAAATGAAAACTGTCTTAGCTAAAATTGTACTAATATGCTTTTTTGGTAGATAAACTATCCAGAACACTTCAGTAAAGAGAAAATTTTTTGTTTGGCCAGGTTGCAAATTTCCTAAAACAACCCTTACTTTACCAATATTTTCTTCAGTTCCCGAGCTTCGCTTCCTTCCTCTTCCACGTTTATTTTCAATAGACTCATCGTTTTCCTTTAGAAGTCTTAAGAACTTTCCTATCGTTCCAATATGCCAATTTTTCTCAGGAAATTCATTTACAATTTTTCTTGCACCATAATTATATTTTTCACGGAAATATTTGATTAATAATCTGTCCTCTTTGCTCAAAAGTGGCATTATCAACTGACTAATTCACTTATTTAGCTGTAAATGTCAAACAAATTCCATGGCAACCTGAGCAGTATGGCCTACTAAGTAAAATTGACATAAAAGAAGTGGTAAACAATAATGGTGGCCACATTCATAATATTTTACTCTAAGTTTTAAAATTACTAAACTGTTTTCATAAATGTGTTATTGGTTAAAATGTTATTTAATAAAAAAATGGTATTTCGCGAATCCGATAATTTCGGAAAATTTCCTTTTTACTGAAGTGTTCCGGATAGTTTATCTACCGAAAAAGCATATTAGTACAATTTTAGCTAAGACAGTTTTCATTTGCAATGAGCTCAAATGCACTGTTATATATATTTTTTTATAAGTCCGACCCTGTACATTATTTTTGCTTTTAAATTTACAGTCATGTTGAGGACATGTTAGGTTATTAGCCCTGCAAAAAGAAATTAAATCGCCCAAAAAATAAAAAATATATTTTCAATTAAAAAATGTACTCCTTTATTTTGGCCCACAGGTACATAATTAGTCCGTTTAAAAAGTGACGCTCCTGTCCAGCGTAGCCGGTGGATGTTCTCTTGAATATCGTTTAAAAAGTGACGCTTCTGCCCGTATGGCTGCTCCTGCCCGAGTAAAAAGGTACGCTCTTGCCCAGCGAACCAGTTCGTTGGTTAGCAACAGGTTAACTTTCACATTATTATTGTAAATCATAATTTATGTGTTGTGTATGGGTTTTATGAGAATTCTGTATTTTACCCACTTCCCACAACATGCCACTACGAAAGCGCACTGGTTTCAGCACTCTAGTCGGAGAGTCCAAATCGGCTAGTATTTGTAGATGAATATTTTTTTCAAAGCCTAGCTGATTTCAACACCCCGGTGCCAACGCACGCCAGCATCTGTAAATATGCTACCTGGTCCATCAATATGACTGCCGACTGGCCAGTTGCATCAAAACTGCCTTATATTTTTCATAAAACTGTCATACTCATGACTTCATTTGATATATATGTCCGTTTATTTAATAAACGAAATCTTTTTTCTAAGATGATACAATCTGTGTGCCATTGATTTTTTGAAAACTTGCAGTCAAGCACTACTTATGACATGGACAATTTTTCTGGAGGATTCCCGCGAATAAGAGTAAATTGGGGTGGATTTTGGTACAGGGATTTATTTTTATTTTCAGAGCGAATTATGAGAGTAAGTTATATAGGTATAGTATAGTATAGGATTTACTAGTTAGTACTGTTCGTAATCAGTTTATATTTTATACAGGGTGTTACACTTTCGAGTGTATGCATGAGGATCTCGTAGACCGTTAGAAATACACGGTCGGTCAAACTGAGTCCAAGATGTGCAATCTCAATCACAAAAAAATGCCGCTTTAAAACTTGGAAAACTTCAAAGACTTCCGGTGATATCTAACAATAACCGATTTCTTCGAAATCCTTTCTTATTTTGTCCTGAAGCTATTTGGAAAGATAATTGGAAACGAATGACACATTTTCATGGCCACTTTTTCTGCATGGTCGAAATTGGAATTTGACGTTTCGAATTCTCGCAACTCTTCTTTTTCAAATACGAACCGAACTTTTTTAATTCATTTTTGGATCAGTCTTCGCTCCTTGAAAATAATAATGCACCATTCTTCTCTTTTTTTATTTTTCTTGTTTAATTCTGTTTTCACCATTTTCAAACTTGGAGCTTGGAGCTTCTGTATTCAAGTCAAAAGTCAAAAGTGATGTTTGTTCTACTACGATCCGCACGACGCGTTCTGAAATGATCAATACCAATTGGGATTTTGATAACTCTCGTATTTGCTTCATGCATTGTTTCAGAATGGCCAGTGTGACATGATATCATCATTTGCAGAAAGCAAAGAGTTATTTAAAAATGATTATAAAAGGGTAGTAATAAACTGAACAGTATTTAATTCATTATGTACAGTATAATATCACAAGCAGTCAGTTTATTATTATAAAAGACTCAGTATTTCTGTTAAAAATGATAAGTAAACATGGAATTTTTGAGCAGTGAAAGTACTATTTGGCCTGTATTTCTATGTTCACTATTGTGATTATAATGGCCAGTAAAAATTTATGAAACGTCAGTATGACTTAGCTGGTGATAATTCCACAAATGTACAGTAAGAAATAATAAATGGCCAGTATGCAATAGTCAGTAATAATTTTAACTAACTCAAACTAACCCAAACTTGATACAAATAATACCAATACAGAACACGTCAATTATGATATATAATAATAATTGTAATGTTAACCTGGTGCTAACCAACGAGCCACTGAATATTTTTTATCAATTTCGATCACCAACACAAACTAACCCTAACTAACCCAAAATAAATCCGCCTCTCAAAAGAACCTATCTGACTACTTCATCATAACATAAAGGCAGAGTGTTTTCTCTCTACTAAGTTGTGTTTCGTTCCGTTGTAAAAATTTTTGTATTTATACGTAATAAAATTTTTGACCAACCATTCATTATTTTACTGTCGCTTTATTAATTTTATGGACTGTCCATTATTTTCACCGAGCATTTACCAATTTATCTGATCGTTTTTTATGATACTGACTCTTGATTATTTATATCTTCCATTTATTATTTTTACTGACCACTTCTGTATGTTACTGCCCCTCCATTATTTTTACTGACCATTTCTTTATATTACTAATCGTTAATTAATTCAACCGAACATTTATTATTATACTGACCATTTATTATTTTTACTGACCACTTCTTTATGTTACTGACCCTTCATTATTTCAACCGGCCATTTATTATCATACTGACCAAAGGAAATAAAATAATGGCAAAGAGTACTATCCATAAAATTGAAATACTGACCATCTAATTTGCTGCCATTATAAAACTTGGGTCGTATTTGAAAAAAAAAGTTTAGGATGGATGCGAGAGAATTCAATTTCGGTCATGCTGTCTTGAAGAGCAGAAAAAGTGGCCATGATGTCAATCGCTATCAATTATCTTTTCTAATAAATTCAGGACAAGATAGAAAAGGATTTCGAAAAAGTCGGTTATTGTCGGATATCTCCGGAAGTCTCCGGATTTTCCAAGTTTCGAAGCGACATTCTTTTGAGATTGAAATTGTACAACTTTGGCTCAATCTAACCCACCTTCTATCTCTTACGGTTACGAGATGCATAGACTGGAATTTGTAACACCCTGTATTCCATATTCACAGCAATTATCGAATATACATAGGAAGGTACCTATCATGTTCCCATACAAGATGATATGTCACGTATGAGTATGAGGAAGATTGCCCAATAACGTCTTTTCCTTTCCATTGCTTTACTGGCTAACTAACTGAGTTATGAAGATAATTCATGTGAACCAGTTTTTGGGCGTGGCACGTGAACAAAATCGATTCCGCCAACGGCCTCCCCGTAAAATCTATTTCTGGATCCACCACTGTCGAAATGCGATGACCAATGGAAATTTATTTAGTAACGTTGTACGTCATAATCACAAACCTATTAATTGTAAAGTTTCCAACGGCATAATATGTATTATGGAATTGACTCAAATAAGAAACGAGATAACTTGCAGTGATCACATTATCAAATTCAAGAAAGAAACTCTCTCCACTGAATAAAATGATCTTTTTTAATTCTGTTTTATGATTGAACAATTCGATTTCACAATCGAAGAATCAAAAAATTGTAGAGGTACTACTGTCGTGGGGCGAGGGTCAGGCCAACCACACATTATTTTTTCGTTTCTCGACTTTCTTGTCGATATATCAAGCACCGAAAATTCAGTGTATAGAAGCCGTGTGTCTTTTCGTGAAAAAGTTGAAAAAAAAACATTGATACAGAACTTGGTAAAAAAATCAATCATCTTATAAGAAATAAAATAAAATGAATGCTCTGCGAAATCAAGAACACAAAATCTCTCATTTTCTGTATGCCACTACTAGCATTTTTGCGTCTCGTCTCATTTTTTTTTCTACAAAAACAACAGGTATTGAACATATTGGCTGGCTACTACTCAAAATAAAAATTGACATATCTTCCTATTCCTTTGTCTACTAACTTAATTCGATATTTACGAAGTTCAAATCGATCAATACTCGTTCGGTCTGTCTGTCTCCATGCACAGTATCTTCAACTACGAAGAACCTTCAACATAACTATCTCCATTTCACTTTCCTCAGATATCGCCCTGATAAAGAACAATGCCAAGGTCGCAGCGGATATTGCTGTACATTTTAATCGAATCAATCAAGAGGTGGGGAGTGAAGCTGAAGATCATGATCATACCGAAAAGAGACCTGTGAGTACTGAATAAACATTTAACCACCAATGTAGCATCTGTATCATTCATCTTTTCTTATTGTGAATATTATACAAACTTCAGAGATTATTTTCTCATAACTATTTAGGCATGAGTACAATATGCAAAAAAATGATAGGTACTGTCGTACTGAAGTGCTTGAACCTGCTGATACTTCAACACCTGACTTTATGACTGGGAGGGCGAATAATGAACCTGATGATCATCCCACGTGGCTCAGTTAGAAATAATAAACATGAATGGCTTCTCTGTGATGTGAACAAAGACAGGGGATTTTGCTTAAATCTCTCGTCGTGGTCAAAAAAAATCATGACATCATTGAGCGAATACTAGATACGAGAATTCTTGTTCTTATTAGGACGCCGTCTCCCTCCGAAGGTTGGCGATCAAACTGGCTATAATGGTGCGTGAAGCTGCACCTCTGAAAATCTCTATAGATGTCCGTCCGAACCATCGACACAGATTCTTGAGCAACGAGTTCTGTCGTCTGCCCACAGATCGTTTTCTCTCGATCTTTCCTTCGATGACGAGTCGGAGGATCTCGTAGCGTTCTCTACTCATGACGTGTCCGATGTATAGGAGCATACGTTCTTTGATAGTTGTCAGCAGCTCATCCTCCTCAGTACTTCCTCGTTGGTTATTCTGTCCACCCAGGATATACGCAGTAAACGGCGGTACAAAAACATCTCGAAGGCGTCATTGTCAATGCGGCTCTCCAATGCTTGACTGGATGTCCAGCTCTCGGAGCTATAGAGTTGCAACGGAAAGACATAGCAACGCAGCATACGCATGCGGAGGTGCAGGTTCAGGCCTCGATTAGTGAGGAGAGTTCTCATGGAGATGAATGTCCTTCTGGCCTGTGCCATCGTTGACCTGATTTCCATTTTAGGGTCACTGGACTCATTGACGAGGGCTCCAAGATACTTACCGGACGACACCTGTTCTACGACCTGGTTGTTAATTTTAAGGATCTTTCGTTCTGGCATCTTGGAGAAAACTACCACCTTGGTCTTGGCTACGTTTATGTGTAGATCATACTGTGTGCTGTGTTCCACGATGAGGTCCATCATGTTCTGGAGATGTGGTACGGTATCTGGGAGCACGACCGTATTGTCAGCGAAACGTATATTATTGATGAGGGTGTCTTTGATCTTGATGCCCTCTTTCACACCTCCCAGTGTCTCTCGGAACACTACCTCCGAGTATATATTGAAGAGGAGAGGGGACAGGACACACCCTTGTCTGACACCCCTCTTGATTTCTATTTCTTTAGATGTTGTGCCCTCCATCCTAATCTCTTTAGACTGATTCCAGTACAGCTGCGTGATGATGCTCAGATCTCCCTCATCAGAGAATTCTTGGCCGATAATAATATTGCAGGGTTAGGTCTTGCTAGCCTGAAGAAAATTCATTTTGAACGTTTTATTTTCAATTTAAAATGAAGAACCGGGTAGAGTTGGTCTTGCGGAATAGATGTTACGGAAAGCTGAATCATTCTTCCTTACAAGCCGGTCAGGATGTGGCATGTGGATATTTGGTGGAATGGTGCTTTAACCAGCATAAAAATGGAAAAGCGATCATTTTTATACTTAACATCAATAACAAAATAATATACTAGCTTAGGAAAGAAACAAGTGACCTTCAGTTTTCAAAATGAGTTTCACATGATAATCATTCACGGCACTTTTACAGAATTTGGATTTTTTCAATTTTCTCAGAAACTTCTCATTTGCATTTGAATGGTACAAGATAAAATAGTCAAAGAGTTACTTTAACTATCATTGATCCTGTATTGCTACATAGTCAGGTGAAGTATAATAATGGGTAAGGATAACAATAACTAAAACTAAATGCCATTAATTGTGTTTTTCTGTTTGTGCGTCCACCTCTATACGGGGCCTTCAAAGATAACGTGAAATTTTTGGCTGGAGGTGGATTAGCCTTCACTGAGTCAGTCTGCAATACAAAAATAGAGATTTAATTTTTAATTGCTCAAATATCAAATTTTAGCAATGCTGTTTAGCCAATAAACGCTTACCTATGCCCCATGCTTCATACCATTGTTGATATAAGTACAGTACTTTGATCAAGTATAAGAAGATGATACATAATCATTTACCAGAGTATTTCGCCACACTCTATCAAAAAACAATCAAACTAGTGTTAATAAACCGGATGTTCTATATCACCTGAAAAAAAATCTATTAGTAAACAATAAAACCTAACAATATCAAACGTTTCGGAAGCGAATCTGCTTCCGTCGTCAGTGGAACCTTAAAAAGAAACAATTAAGTCAATTGATTAATTAAAACATAATCAGTTGATGCATCTATAAAAATAGTTAAATATAAAGGTACTCCCAGACTGGGACGAAGATTCGCGGCGACATTTGCCTCGGCGAATTTTTTTACACTTTATGTCACATTCTACATGCAAATGTGTCAAAATAAATGTCAAAAATCAAAGAAAATTCGCCGCGGCCAAAGTCGCCGCGAATATTCGCGTCAGTCTGGGGGAGCCTCAGAACGTAAAATTCTCACCATAAATAAGTCGAACCATACCACTAAATGCATGAAAGGGACGCTTTTTATTCCATCTTGCCTACTGTCCAGTTTTGACTAAACCTTTGAATGTTGATAACTGAGCCAAGTCGTGTCTAATGAGTTCGGGCATAGCACCAATTTTGTAGCAAGTATATGTAGCTTCTTGTGCTCTTTCCTCAACAAGTTTTAGAACGTAATCAGATGCACGAATAACTACTTGTATCATGAATGAATTTGTTTTAATTCAATACGTATCTATGTTTTTGTTCCAAGACACACTGCACAAATAAACATGTCACTGAACATTGAAACAAACGAATACCGGGTTCAGCTTCTGCGCATTTATCAAATGTCAATTGTAAACTTAAAATATTGGCAGCGTTTCAGTCCAAAAGTACATTTCATGAATTAAATATAACGTATCGTTTCATATTTACTCATTGATTGATAAAAAAGCTTTACATGTAGATCACCAGTTAATGTGATCGAACACTGCTGTATGCAAGGCTGTTAAAAGGCATTGGCTATTGTATAAAGAAAATGTAGATTGGATTTACAGGCATTTTCAAAATTGGACATTTGCCTTTTTATGAGTAATGTGCCAGTACCTTTTCTTTATTTGACAAACAATGCATGTTTGCAGTTGTTAATATTTTGCGAATAATGCACACAAATAATTTGCCATCATGATGCCAACGATGCCATCATTAAATATGTACCTTGCCGACCAAAGGTGTTTGCTGGGAACATTCTAAAAAGTCTTCACATTCTCGAGAAAATAATAAAGTGGCATATTTCATATTCAAAAGTTACAATCACACACAATAATTAACAATTAGATCTGTTAATGTGGAAATGGATGTTTGTAAACATATACCCTTGATTTCTCCTTGAAAATCTCTGCAGAGTGCAGATACATTCGCTGCCAAAAAAAACTTTATGTTATGCTCTTGTATTATTGAAGAAAGTTGTTTTTCCAAAATGGAAAACACTTAAAAACGACAGTTGCTAAACGCCAGTGATGTTTCCAGAGACATCACATACAAACCTCATCATAAATGAGTTTCTAGAGCCCATCATCTGTAGCAAGAGATGCGTTCACACTGCCGAGATGTTTTGCCTATCGGCCTATACCGGGTGGCTCATTCGGGTATGCATGACGACCACGCATTGATTGTGCCGAATGGTCTTGGAACACCACAGAGGCAGGTTCAGAAAGGTCACATCCGGTGTGAGTGTGATCCAAGTGTTAAACACTAACCGTTCAGATATGGCAAGCCGTTTCACTTTTTAATCAACCTTGCTCATAAAGTATCATAAAAACTATTTTCATGACATTTCATAAGCACAGATGAATAAAAAGCAAAAACGACTTGCCAACGTTTATCCCTATATGCACCGTAGAAATCTAATCCGGATGGACTCTTTATCGCGATTATCTTCCATAGTACCTAATGGCAAATAGTCGCGATGAAGTCTTTATCCGAATTAGATTTGTACGGTGCATACACCCCTAAGTGTGTGACACTTGGATCACACTCATACTGGGAGGTTTCTGAACTCGCCCCTGTTGTCAAAAAGACTATTCTATTAGTTCGACTGGGTATCGGCCGCAAAGTTCCACTTCTCCTACGGCGAAGGAAAAGTGACCACAGCCAACTACGACAACGAAAAAGTGAGCCTGGCACCGCCGCCCAAAGCTATATTTATGGCAAATTGAAAACATACTATGTTTTTGCATTAATTTGTCGACATTTGCTGAAAAAATAGCGTATTTTATTTGGAGGAAAAGTTACTTTTGATGACTTGCTCTCTATTATCAGCCTCACTTCGTTCGGCTGCTTAACACAAGCGCGTCGTGAAAAGTATCACTTTTCCTCCATATAAAATAATTTACTATTCTTCAAAATTTTGAATTATGAGGGTAAATATTTCATATTTTTATGTTGTTTGAGGGTTGGGTTGATGCGAAATTCAATTTATTCGAAATTCAATATTACCTAGATTTTGATTGATTCAACAACACCCCCGCTCAATCAAAACTTTTTATAAGTTTGTAAAAATTTTAGATACCAAACACATTCTAGAAGCTTAGCATAGAGCTTCTCAACCTTTCAAATGCCGGTTTATTCAAAGGCTTTGTTAATAAATCTGCAATTTGTTCGCTGCTTGGAACATAAATGAATTCTATCACATTCTCTTGAATTTTCTCTTTAACAAAATGATATTTAATATCCAAGTGTTTTATTCTTTTAAGCTGCTCATAAGAATTGCATGAACGAATTGCAGATTGATTATCTTCATAAACAATAACACTAAATTTACTTGCCAGTTTGAGTTCTAACAACAAATTTCGTGACCAGCAAGCATCACTTATAATGAAGCTTAATGCAATTATTTCAGCCTCTGTAGTTGACATGGCAACAGTACTTTGTTTTTTTTTAATTCCATGACACAATATTACCAAACACATATGAGCAAAAACCACTTGTGGATTTTCTATCAGTAGTTTCACCACCCCAATCTGCATCAGCAAAACCTGAAATAATGAAATTGCTTTTATTTTCATATACCAACTTGAGTTCAAGTGTGCCTTTTATATATCTCATTACTCTTTTTAATAAAGTTAATAACTTTTCAATGACACAATAAACTATAAGACAGTGTTGCTATTTTGTGTCCATTTTTATTTTGTAAGTGTCTTATATTGGTTTTGAAGTGCTGTTTTGTACGTTCTAGATCAAGCATCCTATAGAACATTTTTATAAGATATTCTCTTAAGCCAATTCGGTCTTAAATACTTTTGCGAGTTAACTGTTTTATTAGAGATAGCTATATGAAAATATAATAAATCTCTAATAAAAATATTTTGAAACCATCTTATAAGTTCTTTTTAAAACAATAATGAACCAATAATACAACAAATTAGACCAAGAGAGTAATTATTCTTATAACATTGGTACTATAGTATGCTATAAGAATTCAATTTCTTCAGTTTTATAAAAGATTTATTAAATTGTTTTGTAGAGAGCTATATTACATGATTATAACACTTTTTTGTCTCTGAGAGTATTTTGTCTCAACTAACGTCACTAAATGATTAAATTGTATATTGATGGACCCTAATATATCAGTTATATAGCATTTTAGTTTATTGAGGCACAATCTGTGTTAGTTGGGAATTTTGATATCTTGATAACAAACTGATACTTGAACATAAGTCTGGCCTAGTTCCAAACATTGCATACATTATACATCCAATAATTTGCCTGCATTCATTCTCTATTTCAAAACTCTCAGATTTATCTTCCTTTAATGTTTCATAATCAAAATAACTGTCCATTGGCGTGCTTACAGGCTTGCAATCTGACATACCGAATTTTAACAGAACATTTTCCAAATACTGTTTTTGACTCAAAACGATAATACTATTATTGAAATTTTGGTCTACAGAGATACCTAAGAAATAACTTAGTAATCGTAAATCTTTCATTTTAAAAGACTTATTCAAGTTGAGCTTCAAGTTTTCAATTTCTTTGATACAAGGACCACTAATTAAAATGTGGAAATGGTTTTTTGTGGGAATAATGGGCAGTTGTGCGATGGAAAACCTCTATTTATCTATCAGCTACGTTTCGACATTTGTTTCATGTCTTCATCAGGCTATAATGAACCACAAAACATATTACAAAAGTATTAACATCTTAAAAAACTTACCGTTAAGATTAAAAAGGTATACAACAAATTGACAAGTAAATAGCACGAACCACATTGATCAAAACATTAAAATATTAAAACTCGATAAAATAGTGATCACACATAATAATAACATGTCAGCAACACAAAACATTCAAAATCAACGATACATATTTTGCTAGCAGGTTTATACAGTACCAAACTGTTATTAATCCCTAATCCTACTAATTTCTGCACTCTACACAGATTACAGCCGCGTTGTCACGTCTCCCGGTGATTTATCCTATGATGTTCGACTAACTTAGATTGGTTCTTAAATCTATCTATGAGACCATTATAGATTATAGATAAATTATTGACGTCCGTTCTGAAATTTATAGTTTTTCCTACCGATGCTTTGATATGAACCATTTCTGATATGTTCCTTCTATAATAGTTCGTCTCATAATCTAAGATGATGACATCATCAAATATAAATTGGTGGTTGTTATTGAAATGATGAGAGGCCAGAGCGGTTTTTTCAACCTTATCCTGAAATTTGTCCTGACAATCATATCTATGACCCCTCATCCTTGACCTTACATATTGCCGCGTCTGTCCAATGTAGATATTACCACACTGGCAAGGTACACTGTAGATGACGTTCGACCTTTTCATCAATGGCGTTGGATCCTTTAGGTGGGTGAATAACTGGTTGGTAGTTTTCACGTTATAGAAGACAACCTTGATGTTAGTTGTGCTAAGTAGGGCCTGAATTTTCTGAGACAGACCAGCTATAAACGGGAAACGGACATGCCTTACATTATGATGTTGGGAGGCCATACTTTTATCCGGATTTGTGACTATAGCAGATGTATCATGCTTGTATCTCTCGATGATCCGATTAACGAAACCTTTAGGATAGTTTTGTTCTTCCTGGCCAAACATCTCAACCTATTGAAATTAGTCTCCCAGTAGCACGGAGAGCTCAAATGAACAATCCTATGGAGAAGGTTTGAAATAGTAGCTATTTTATGTCTGGTTGCATGATACGAAAAGTAATTGAGCAATCTTCCAGACGCGGTAGGTTTCATAAACCAATCAGTTGTTAATGTTCCATCTTTGGACCTAATGACGGTGACATACAGAAAGGGTAATTTGCAGTCCGATTCTTTTTCCAATGTAAATTGGATTTCGGGACAGAATTTATTGAAGTGCCCAAGGAGATGGTCAATTTCCACCTCCGGGACGCACATGAACGTATCATCTACATATAGAAACAAAAATGGAATTTCGAAGGGGAGTGCTTTCACAATATTGGAAATTACAAAATTCATGACGAGATTTGCCAATGCAGGACTTGCCGGGTTACCCATAGCACTACCATCCAGTTGTTTATAAAAGTTACCGTGATATAGAAAATAACTCGATTCAAAGCATAGAGAGACAAGTTGACAAACGGTTTCCAAGGGAAGCTCTGTATAGGATGATATCAATTCCCATTCATTTCTAATTATGTCAAGAACCAGGGCTTTTGGAATATTCGTGAAGAGAGATACAACGTCCAGAGAAACCATCATATGGCCAGGTGGGATTGTAAGGTTATTAATTCTTTCTACAGATTCAAAGGAGTTCTTCGAACTATATGTGAATGTTGAAGTTACAGGTTGAAGAATTTCATGAAGTAGTTTCGAGACATTTTACATCGGAGAGTCAATACAAGAAACAACCGGCCTCATTTTCACTCCTGCTTTGTGGGTTTTCCTCATACCATACAATTTCGGAGGAACAGAATTGTACCTTTTTAGTCTCTTTGCCATATCAACATCAATCCAACCATCCTTCCGCAAAGAATCAACAAACTTATTAGCTGCACCCTGATATCTCTCTGTAGGATCAGAGGGAATCATCACATAAGTATCACCATCTGACATCAGCTCATGCATCGCTTGGTCATATTCCGATTTCACCATGAGAACCGTACTATTCCCCTTGTCCGCGCGCGCCACGATGATTTCGGAATTTGACCGTAAAAAAGTGCGTGTTCTACGGAAGTCTGATAAGATGTTTTTGTACTGCTTGAGGGTGTATGAGTTATCTTGATAATGATGGACGAAATTGTTTACAATGTTCACTGATTGCATACGGAGAGAATTTTTCTCATCTTCTGAAACTTCGGAGCAGGAAATCATGTATTCAAGATCTTTGATAATATTTAGAAAAGGAACTTCAGAGGGTAAATAAGGCAATGAGAATTTGGGCCCCAAACTCAAAATTTTGAGCGCAAAGTCAGAAATGTCCACATTTGTGAAGTTGTATATAAAGTTATCATTAGTTGAGATGACAACTGGTGTGGAACTGCTTCTTAAGGCCCTCAGTTTGTTGATGTTGGTCTTCCTAATGAAATTGAATTTTTTCTCAAAGGAAATTTTCGAGTAGTTCCTGAAGTTATGAATTATTTCAGTCGGAACAAAACTAGTAAGTTGCTCGTAGGTTGTATTTAACAGTGACCTAGTTTCATTGAGTTTCCGAATAGTTATTTTGATTTCTAGATTGAGTAGCGACGACTTGAACCCTCTAGTGAGTTTATCCACTTGCTTCTTAAAAGGATGATGGTCATTAAACAGGGTGTACGTACATGCAAAACTATACTGAACATGTTTGGGAGTAAGTGATCTAGAAATATTCTACGGTTAATCAATGCAGCCAATTTACTTGAAAGTTTCATGATGTTCTTGAGGAGAAGCCAAGCATCCTCTCCATAGGTGTGCCGAATTGTGGTGAAGAAACCCCCTGGTGTATCCATGATGATGAATTTTCTCGTCCAATAGTCTCAATGTGGAAATGGTTTTTCGTGGGAATAATGGACAGTTGTGCGATGGAATTTATCTATTTATCTATCAGCTACGTTTCGACATTTGTTTCATGTCTTCATCAGGCTATAATGAACCACAAAACATATTACAAAAGTATCAACATCTTAAAAAACTTACCGTTAAGATTAAAAAGGTCAACGACAAATTGACAAGTAAGTAGCACGAACCACATTGATCAAAACATTAAAATATTAAAACTCGATAAAATAGTGATCACACATAATAATAACATGTCAGCAACACAAAACATTCAAAATCAACGATACATATTTTGCTAGCAGGTTTATACAGTACCAAACTGTTATTAATCCCTAATCCTACTAATTTCTGCACTCTACACAGATTACAGCCGCGTTGTCACGTCTCCCGGTGATTTATCCTATGATGTTCGGCTTACTTAGATTGGTTCTTAAATCTATCTATGAGACCATTATAGATTATAGATAAATTATTGACGTCCGTTCTGAAATTTACAGTTTTTTCTACCGATGCTTTGATATGAACCATTTCTGATATGTTCCTTCTATAATAGTTCGTCTCATAATCTAAGATGATGACATCATCAAATATAAATTGGTGGTTGTTATTGAAATGATGAGAGGCCAGAGCGGTTTTTTCAACCTTATCCTGAAATTTGTCCTGACAATCATATCTATGACCCCTCATCCTTGACCTTACATATTGCCGCGTCTGTCCAATGTAGATATTACCACACTGGCAAGGTACACTGTAGATGACGTTCGACCTTTTCATCAATGGCGTTGGATCCTTTAGGTGGGTAAATAACTGGTTGGTAGTTTTCACGTTATAGAAGACAACCTTGATGTTAGTTGTGCTAAGTAGGGCCTGAATTTTCTGAGACAGACCAGCTATAAACGGGAAACGGACATGCCTTACATTATGATGTTGGGAGGCCATACTTTTATCCGGATTTGTGACTATAGCAGATGTATCATGCTTGTATCTCTCGATGATCCGATTAACGAAACCT